>JAVDOI010000014.1:11785278-12215278 GCA_032191485.1 Leptoclinus maculatus | reverse complement strand
CGCCCTGTCAACATGATCAAATGTAGTTATTGTTGGTTCTTTCTCTTCCTCGGCCCCGCTCAGATCATCTGGCCGTACATCTACAGCTGGGAGCATGTTGCCTGTTTCCTCTTCTGAAATTCCCCTTTCCAGTGAAATAACGTGTTTCTCTGTCATGTCATGTTCTTCCTCATATTCTTCTGCACTTGCAGTTAAATCCACTTCTTCAGAGACATTGGGTTGTGTAGTGGAAAGATTTAAGGTTTCTGATTCATCTTCAGTTTGGTACTCAAATGATTTTTCTCTAAAAAAAAAATCATATATTAAAGTAATTATCATATTATTTGTATGTTATTTTTTATTATTTGCTTAAAAGATATGCAGAAAAATAAAAGATGACTTCACACAACAACTCTAGGTGTAAACCTTACATTTATAAACAAGACAAATATAAAACGTAATAATAATTTGCTCTTTATTTCTACTTGTTACTATTCTTTCCCTTGTGTGTATCCTCTCCCTGTCCTGGTGATCCTCCTGGCTGTTGATAGCACATAAGATGAGACTCACTTGGAAATGGTCACCTCTGTTTCAGGGTCTTTTTCAGGAATAGCCTGTTGAGTAAAAACAAACAACAAAGGTGTAACGGGGAATAAACGGAGAGACCTAACAGAGGAGAGATTTATAGGTATGATGAGAGTAGTGACTTTGAATTAGTACCCCTGCAGCCTTAAATGCATTGTTGTTATACGTGTCTTCCTGCTTAGCTGCCCACTCAGCAGGGTCCGTTCCACTATCTGAGTTACAAGCAAAAAACAATCAATTACTTGGCAGCAGTTTAATAGAAATCGTCTTAATTTACCAAATGTAACGTTGCAGTTACCCTCTCTTTGTTTGAGAAGAGCATCGAAATACTGTGCAGCATATTTAGGGATGTCTTCGGGCTGGTCTCGCAGGACTTCTCTGGCCAACCCTTCCAGGATGGGACCAAATCCTCGCGGGACCCGCAGGTGAGTGATGGAGAAAGGTACTGACATGTTCTAGCATACACTGGGACAGCTAGGGATAACCAGGAGAAGTCGACGTTTTTATCAGTTAGCTATTTACTTTCTTCCTGGTGGGTAATTTGGAGTAGAAGAGGGGAGAAGCTAACGTTAGCTATCAGCTAACACTGGGAACTTTCCACAGAATATAAGCTAACGTTGGTAGTTTAGATTACTTTAATATATACTTTAGCAAGTTTTAGAACATTTCAAAACATTAGTAATTAGTTAGACCTGGTACCTTAAATGACTTGCACTTCGTATCCACCTCTACGTATGAATGTTTTAGCTAACAACTGTTTGCTACTGTGTTTTGTTGATAGCTGTTTCTAGGTAACGGTTGTAACTACGGACACTGACAAGGCTCAAAACTTACAAGAAATAATGGCTTTATTGGATATGAATGCGGGTCCATTTTACACACAGAACACGTACAAAACAATATGATAGGTACATACTAAAACATTGCTTAAAAAAAAGAAACATGAAGTGTATTAACATGTATATAAAAAACAAGACACGTGTTTTCCTTCTCTCTCTCTCCTCTCTTCCACCAGCAAGGACCTCAGTCAGGCGTATGTGATGACCGCATATTCAGAGCTGGTGCTCATCTTGCGGCTGACCTCTCTGGGCTGGGGGACATGCAGCCTGTCAGCTGAACGTGAGGCCTGCAGGTGAGACCTTGATTCTTCTCCCCACCACTGAAGGAGAAGCAGAAACAAACTCATGTGACATTGGTATGTTAGGAATAGCTAGACTCAAGTCTCAAGACTTTTGAGGGGCCTCCCCTAGTAGGCTCTTTAATAATACTGTCATTGTTACTGAGAGAGAAAAAAAAGTTTTTTATCATGTGCTGTATTTAAAGGTTACAGCAACACATTCATTACAAGCAACCACGTGTTTTACTCCAAAACTATTTATTAGGTTTACGTATTAACCTTGCAATCTGCAGATTAAGACCAATATTGAAATCAATAACAGAACGTAACTAACTAACTAACTAACTTGATAACATGTAAACAATCAATGCAGTTTGACAAACCTATCGATTCTGAAGCCACGTTTCTCATGTTCCTCACCTCTTTTTGATCTCCAGGAGTCAAGTATCCGACCTGAGTAAGCTCTGGTGTACTGACACCTCGGACAGTGATCATGATGTCAGCATATGGAACCTCAGTGTCACTCTCAATATCTGGGACAAAGAAATGATTCATTATAAGTTATTGTCAGTCTTTGCATTGCAAACGGTGATGCTGTGACACTTGGAAAAAAAAAGTGTGGTGATTCTGCTGATCCAGAGATCATCTTACCCGGTGTAGGAATCCTCACTCTTTCACTTTGTGTTGACAGTGACCCTGGGGAATATGACAGGAATGAATGGTAACTGGATTTGGAGATTTGAAATTCTTCCGTTTTATATTTGATATTTTAAACTATTTACCCTTGACTGGTGAGGGGGCTGCGCGAGGAGGTAGTGGTGAGCTTAACCAAGAGAATATAAAGAAAACGACAAATAAAGAATTTAGCAAAATTATAGATTTTTAAAGGTAATTTCGATTTTCCCAAATAGTCATTCGGTCAATTGTACTCACCCTGACCTGGTCTCAACAGGCTCCCCTGGAATGTGTGACATTATTAACATAACGTTTTTATTTAGAAATTGGATACTTTTTACAGCAAGTGTGGGAATTGATATTGTAATATTTTGTAATCACCTTTATCATTCAAGCTCCGTCTGTTGCGGCTCAGACACAGGTAAACGGCTGATGCTGCAAGCACCATAGCCACGGCAACGGTAACTGTTGCTAAAACCTTAATACCAGTAAATTCTCCTGTTAACATGGAAACAACAGTATTAACTTGGACTGTATTGCATCAAAAGTGCAACTTTTACTTTTTAGTTCCACATATAGTACTGGTAAAAAGTTTCAGCCAAGTAGCTTCTACAATAGATATACGTATATATATATATATATATATAAAAATATTGCTTGGAAAGTTGTGCCCAACACTGGAGTGGAGCAGTAGTTTCCGCAAATGTGTTGCACACGTAGGTTGCCTTGCATTCACTCTCCTGTCCAGTTCATCCCTACTCAGCTCGATGGGGTTAAAATCTGTGCTGACCGTTCCATGATTTGAAGCCTACCAGCTTGTGCTTTTCTTCCATATTAGTTCACTCATAGCCCGGAGGTTTGTTTCTGGGTCATTATCTTGCTGTAGGATGAACTCCTGACTAAGTAGGTGTAGGCCAGAGGGCCATTGCATGGCTCTGTAAAATGCTGGACTATGAAGCCAGCAAAAAAAAAACCATCACGCTTTCCTCCTCCATGTTTGACAGTTGGTGTCACACACTGAGGAACAATCCTTTCGCCTACTCAGCGGCGTACCACTTCCTTATTTCGACCAGTGTTAAGCTGTGCTTGAAACTGTCCTGTGAGCCGCCTGTCATGCAAGCTGTTGACTCTGAGAAACACGTCTTCTGATTCTGTTGCGACTTTGGGTCTGCCAAGTGGATAGAAAACTACTCACTGTCGCCTTGGCCTTCTTTGCAACTCTTCTTAAGGAAAGATACACTTTTATGGTTTATATTGGTCTGTCTGGCTCCTCAGCGTGACGATTACATTATATTACATTGTCCAATGCAATATTGACAAATAATGCTTCAGAGGGTGTAGTAAGCTTGTATATGTGCGTGTATATATATGCTTCAAAGTCCCATCTCACCTTCAGTCGGATCTTTCGGCTTAGCAGGAAGCGATGCTGAGAAATATAGAATATAGTATATAGTATATATAAATACAAGTCATTTGTAAAAATCATGTATAGTTACAATTGTGGACTACTTCATATCCGACATTTTAATAGTTGTTTTTTTTTACATAGAAGGTCCTCACCATTTTTAGTTCCAGTCTTTGGCGTAGCTGTCCGGTTTGGGACACGTTCAGCTTAAAAATAAATAACAAGAAATAAACTGAAATCAAATCTAGTTCCAGCTTTGTAACATTTGTTTACTTGTTGCATCTCGAAGAATTGCCAAAATCCAGATATATCTTATACTGATTTCAATAATAATTACCTTGGAGTTGCAGTATAACAATGCGCTCTGTTTTTTGTGGAAGTTGAGGGTAATCTGTAGCTACTGTGTAGCAAGTGTAGTTCTTCTTAAGATCTTCAGTAGACACATTTGATAGATGAAGGGGCTTTATGCACAAGCTGCTTTTCAGCTCCTCTTTTATCCCGTGGCAGCCAGAGTTGTCTGACGCGTGGCTCCAACAGCCACGAACAAATCCAGTGGAGCAATTGTACGTGCAGTTTAATGTCAGAGAATCACCTAACGCTACAGCCAAGTAATCGATGGGTATCGTCGTATTAACACAGCTCACACAATCTGCAAAAAAGAGAACATTGGATCTACTTTACAAAACAGTGTATTACATCAAATAAAGAGAACATGTGTATAGATGAGTGCATCATTGAATACATGTATTTAACACACTTAATTGCTGGAGTCCAGTCCAATAACAAAGAGTATATATATATTACCTTGTGCCACCCAGAAAAAGAGCAACGTGAAGTGGACGGAGATTGTCATTGTTGTTCTGATTCCTGCCGCCTCCAAACATGTAATAAAATATCTTGTGCACACCTAGTTTAGTGATGCTTGCACCTGCAGGAAAATGCTGAAATACCCACACATATGCAACAGGAAGTGGCATACAATAGGATTCAGAGCTGTGTAAAATTCATAATAATAATTCTTTCCATTTATTGCAACTCACTTCCTGCAAAGTAAAAAAAAAACAGAAGACATTCTCAAACATGATGATACACAAATGACACACTAACATATTTATGTAACTACATTTTTACTTATGTTTCAATGGTGCAAAGCATACATTTTGCACCTGGCTTAAACAAATACACATGTTATTGTGGTTTGCACATTTCTGCAGCTGCACCGTTGCAGCCTACTCTCTGCTCAGAGGATGTGTCTGGCATTCATTTTCCACTGACGTGAATTAATTTCTTTTCAAATCCTCACAATTTGAAGATAAAGGGGGGTCTTTTGTGATAAAACGTTCAGTGTTAGCGTGTGGATTCATTTAGTTAATGCCAAAAATGTATCAGATGTTTCATATCTGTCCCATATTTTATTCTCTTTATAACCTTCAAAATGAAACACACAGGTAACATAAATAATTGAAGGAATCCACTAACAGAGACAATATGTTAGCTTTTAGCACATACTCATGAATTATGGAAGTGGAAGGTACAGTTTCAGAACATCATTGCACACCATTATCAGCTGCAGTCAGCTGGGACTCACATTTCACGCTCTTGTTTCACTTTCAGTGACTGAGGGCCTCTCACTTTCATGCCTTCAAACAGTCAGTCCTGTAGGCTAAGACCAAACAGTCTTGAATGAAATTACACCAAATTAAACAGTGTGGACTTGACTAGAGATTCAGTGATATAATGTCCTCGTGGAAAGTAATGCACCTGTTCGGTTTTTCAGCTTCATGGATTTTTCTGCTGCTGCCACAGTCTGGACAC
Organism: Leptoclinus maculatus; assembly: GCA_032191485.1. NCBI lineage: Eukaryota > Metazoa > Chordata > Actinopteri > Perciformes > Stichaeidae > Leptoclinus > Leptoclinus maculatus. Next base: position 12,209,702 of record JAVDOI010000014.1, on the reverse strand, counting down.
GCCTCAGGTAAGAGCAATGACAGTTTTAAAAGTTGAGCAAACAAATTGAGCTAATTTAAGAAGAAACAAAACCCCTCTTGACTAGACAAGTCTTTTCTAATGTCTCTTCTACATCTTATGTGTGCAAGAATCATCTGAAGGGAGTGCAGACCTCTCCCTCGGTGAAGAGGCAGACATTGATCAGTGTCCAGAGGGAAAATACTTCTCCCACCAGCTTTGTTTGGAGTGTCCCTCTGGTCATTTGTAAGTCATCAACCATCTTTGATTACCGACCTGTATACTTTTATTATGTACACTTCATGTAAAGACAAAAAAAAAAAAATAATTATACATTTAACTGTAATTTAGACAATTCATTAATACATTTATGTTGTATAGTTGTCCTGGCAATGTATCTGCACCTCATAGATGTCCAGCAGGAACGTTCAACCTTTACACGGGAAAAAGCAGCCTCAGGGACTGCAAGGTGAGAGACTGCTGTCAATAAAAGACCTTTTTTTCACAACAAACATTTTTGACTTGTCGTCTCAGGAGCAGCACAGGTGGAACTACATTAACGACTCTGCTTCAGGTTACTGCAGTGAAATGCAGCAATTAATGATTAGTTACACCTTGTGTTTGACATGCAGATCAAATGGAAAAAAGGTCTATTCAAACATAAACTTGACTTCACATACTTTTCCCCCTCATGTGTGCCTATAAACCTCAAATACTGTTCTCGGTGCAGTGTGACAGGTGGTATGGTTGTCATTGTTCTGTCTTTACTCATTTTTGGTATGTTTGCAGCCTTGTTTTCCAGGTCTCATCAGTTCAGAGGATAGAGTGGACTGTAGACTTTGTCCTGCAGGTTTCTCATGTGATCCAGCCAAAGGGACGCTTTCTTTATGCCCCCCAGGACAACATTCTCCTGAGGGGGTCCTACAGTGTCTGACATGCCCTGTAGATTCTGTCTGCACCTCTGGATTTCCTATAAAGGTAAATATTACAATATTTTAATTTCATGTCCTTCGTCCTAAAATGTCCTAAAATGTGCAAAAAAAATGGAATAAAACTAAGTCATATGATCCTTTCTCCCTTATTCATTTCTTATATGTTCCTTACAGTGTAAACCTGGCAAAGAGCCCAACCAAGATCACACCGTGTGCAATGACTGTCCTCCAGGCTTCTATTCCACTGTGTGCACTATCCAGTGCCTGCAGTGTCCAGCAGGTATAGTGCAGAAATAAATCAACGTTATCTAATCTGCTCTCAATACAGCATGAGCTATATCAGTAGACTTGAAATAAATCTGCGACTTTGTGTCCTCTGTCTGCCATAGGAAGTTACTGTCCAGACGGTGGGATGTCACAGCCGCTCCCCTGTCCTCCTAGTTGGTCTTCCACACCGGGACAGATTTACTGTAACTGTAATGATACGTCGTTGCTGTGTGTAGGAGCTGAGACCCCCCCCCGCTGGAGCCAGCCAGTCCACAGGTCCAGTCAAACGATCAGCTGCCGACCAGGAACATACAAAGAAGCGAGGGAAGAGTTGTCATGTGTGGTCTGTCCAATAGGTTAGAGTTCATCACTGCACACTGACATTTACATTTACAGTTTCCTCACCTCCATCTGTCTCTATTTGTCTACCTCTATTTGTTGATGTTTTTGTTTTCTCCCCAGGTCATTACTGTGTGGGAGGTGTAGCTGTACCCTGCCCTGCAGGGACTTATGGCTCTAGAGAAGGTCTGCAGAGGTTGAGAGAATGCACAATCTGTCCTGCAGGTAGAGTATTGATTGATGGTGGCAAACCTTCTAAAATGTACTCACAGTTCCACGTTCCAACAGTATGTATACCTATAAACTCAGTACCAACTCAGCCACAGTTTTTCAAGCCTAATAGGACAATTTTACTTAGATAATGTGTTTGTATGTCTTAACCATATATGATATGATATACTGTAAAATACAAAAAAAGAAAACGTTTCTATAAATGCTTTTCTCTAGGGTTTTACTGTCTGGAAGGCGGCTCATGGACACCCACCTCCCAGTTCCTGTGCCCACAGGGCTATTACTGTGAAGAGGGCACCGGCACCCCGCATGGGTCACCTTGCCCCGCTGGTACAGCGGGGGAACAACTGGGTCAGACAAGTAGGGCAGCCTGCAAGAGATGTGGAGAAGGACGCTTCTGTCCTGCAGGTAAGTCTTAGCCCTAATACACTGACTTCCATGGATGCGTCAGATCAAATACAACAATATTTTGAAGAAAGAATATGAAATGAAGATTGCTAGATGTGTGTGTGTGTGTATGTGTGTCTGTGCGGCACAGGTTCATCGGGTCGTGGCCTGCCCTGTGCTCGTGGGAAATACTGTCCTGCTGGCACCTTGGAAGAAGTGATATGTCCTCGAGGCACCTTCACCCCCCATCAAGGAGCAATAAGTGAATTTATAAGCTGGCATTATTTCTCTTTTATACTCGCCAAGTAATATTTCATATAGACAGTCATTGATTCCACCCCCCCATCCCCCCCCCCCCCCTCCGGCTTGCGGTTTATTTAAAAGTGAAATTAATATTTGGGAACTTCCCTACAGTTCCTCAGCAGCTCAGCTGAAACTAATATGGTGCTATTGCAGTCTATCATAGCAAAACTCAGTGATTATATAATGATATAAGTGTTGTTTTGTTCCCATGATGAACCGGAATACATAGATGAGAAATTGCGACAGATGGATGTCGAGAGGGCGAAGTGAAAAAGCTATATAGCTAGCTATAAAAAAAAAAACTGTGGATGACAAGCTGGAGCCAGTATAGATAAAACGGGTAGATTGAAACAACTTCAAATGAAGAGACCTATCCTAATAGAGTAGGCAAACAGTGTATTACAAACCTACATTCATCTTGGCATCTTGTAACTATGCCCCCTCCAGGTGTGAAGGACTGTCTCAAATGCCCGGCTGGTTCTTACTGTCCTGAGGGGAGAAGCGACCCTGTGCCCTGCCCACCAGGCTCCTTTAACCCCTTAGAGGGTCAAGATGAGGTGACTGATTGTAGAGAGTGTTATGCAGGAAAGGCCTGCACACAGGTAGCTTTGAGAGCCCCCGATGTGGACTGCATGCAAGGGTAAGAAAAGGTTTTCAGTGAAGCATGCTTCAATGATACAGCAAACGTGTGTTTTTTTATACTGCATGTCTGATATGAAGGACAATAAACATTTCTCTTACAAAGGGATTTTTGTAATCTTACCTGTAATCTAAGCCTGCCTTGAAATTGCTACCCTAATCTTGATAGGTTTGCATGTCCTCCTGGTTCCTCTAAACCCAACCCGCCGGCCAGTGCCTGCCCACCAGGGACACTGAGCAATCGCACTGACCTCACTGACCGCTCACAGTGTCAGCAGTGCCCAGCGAGATATGCCTGCCTTCGAGGTGCCGTCCATCTTTCACACATATGCTGTACATGTTCGGTTGGCCTTTAAAAGTACTGTTTGATATTTCATTATTAGTAGTATCAGAATAAATTAATTTAGTTTCCTATGCCAAATGGAGCTGGATATATCAATATGATATTTTTTCCCCTAAACCTCGTTTCTATCAATAAAATCTATAGCTTTGCGAGTTTTCCAACCTTGATGCCCATATTATTTATGCTTTAACAGGAACTGGTGGTATCCAGAGACCACCAATCTCCTGCTTTGCAGGGCATTATTGTCCCCCTGGAACCATGTTCCCCACCCAGTACAAGTGTCCTGTGGGGACATGGAGTGGTCAGAGTGGATTGGAAGCTGAAAGTGAGTGCCAGCCGTGCCCACAGGGCTGGTACTGTTTGGCCGGATCTGGAGCTCCGTCAGGTCGATGCAATTCTGGACACTACTGTCCTGAAGGTACGCATGAGTGTGACATACGTGATAATATAGGTAGCATCTACATAGTAATTATTAAATGTGTTTACTGCTATTGTTCAAAAATCTAACACGCAACATAGAAAAGTGATCAAATGTTTTAAACACAGCTTTCCATATGAAATTGATTCGATAAAATATGATTTGTTTTCTTTTTAAGAGCTGTAATCATGAGTCATTGTTGCCGATATAACTATTTCCATGTTGCATCACCAGGGACTGCATATGGCACCCACTATCCTTGCCCTGCAGGTACATACAGCATTCAGATGGGCAACAGATACAGAGAAGACTGCCTGATTTGTCCTAAAGGCTCATTCTGTCAAAAGGGCACCTCTAAACCTTCACCCTGCCTACCGTAAGCAGTCAATGTGTGCTGAATATGATGATAAAGAAGAAGATGATATGGAAACAATCTGCTATATGTAGTATAATGAAGGATTAAGCTGCTCTAATAAGTATGATTTAGTATATCCTTTCTGTTTTGTCTTTCTCCAGCTCCACATTTCGCCATCTGAAAGGAGGTCGGAGGCTGGACGACTGCTCTGCTTGCCCTGCCGGTTATTTTTGTCCCCACTCAGCCACTGTCAACCCCAGAGTGTGTGGAGCTGGCAGCTATTCTGTAAGGCCCCCATCTATACCACAGTGTCCAGTGTGACTGGTCAACTGTGAGAACCAGTAGAAATCAGAGCCGGTGTGTTAGTCTCGTCTGATTCTCTTATTTTTAGATTAGCATTTTCCGCCTACAGTGATCGTCTTACATTACTCACCATGTATGTACATCTGTAAATGTCAGCAAGAGGAGTAGTTTAAGTCAAATTTGATCATAGTTCATCTTTTCCTTTCATTATTGAAGACATATCAGTGTGTTATACCAGCATCTTGCAAGTTCGATCCACCTTTCCCTTGTGTTTTCAGTCTGTTTCTTGCTCTGTACCTCCCCCATACTGGTTGATATCTTTAACTTCGACTCTCTTCCTTCACATTCTCTTGTGTGTAGGACGAGGGCTCTGTGGAGTGTTCTCCATGCCTGCCGGGCCACTACTGCAGTAATGAGACCACTAGTGAGGAAGCCATGTTAAGCGTCATGGTGTGTCCCCCAGGTTTTCTCTGCTCTCAGGGTTTGGCCCGAGACCCTCAGCGCTCAGCCACCCTCTGTCCTCGAGGCTTCTACTGCCCTGGAGGAGGCATTGTGAGTCACAACAATACTTACAGCACAGGAATATATCTATCTAAAATAGATATGGTCTGTTTTTTTAAATGTGTGACGCACTTGTGGCTCATTAAAGTACCTGCAAATGTGTTCTCCCTCATAGGATCCCAACCCCATTCCTTGCCCCAATGGTACCTACAGTGACTCTCCTGGTCTGCGTGACGCCAGCGAGTGTGTCCAGTGTCCGGAGGGGAAGTACTGTTACTCCCAGCAGCCTCAGGAGCAGCCTATTACCAGGCCTGTAAGATGCCAAAATAGTGTTGTTCTGTGTCGATATGGTCTTTTTTTTTATTTTAGGTGAAGATTGCACTGACACAATTATTATGTATGCTGCAATATTTCAGACAGCTGTGTGTCCTCATGGGCACTATTGCCCGGAGGGGACTGGCTACCCCCTCACCTACCCCTGTCAGGCTGGCCAATATAGGAACAACACACTTGGTCACAGTGGAGAGGCGTGTGCTTTATGTCCATCCAGGCATTACTGCGACAGAATGGGAACTCACACGCCCTTAGTCTGCCCTCAGGTACGAATACCCAGCATTTTGAGAAAGTGCTTTGTTGCATTTATGAGACGGTGTAACTTGCCTGTATGCGTGTTTGACACTGTGTATGTGTCACAATATTAATAGGGCTTTTACTGTCCCGAGGGCACTTCTACTCCTGAACCTTGTCCTGGGGGAACCTACAGCTCACGTTGGGCTCTCAGTGATGGGTCTGAGTGCTCCCCTTGTGGTGGAGGCCAGTATTGCAGCAGCGTGGGACTCTCAGAGTCTTCTGGAAGCTGCAAAGAACGCTTCTACTGTAGACAAGGAGCAAAGTCTGCAGTATGAAAATTATATTTGAATCCTTTATTAAATATTACGTTTTTTGTCTTTAATGTTTTATTCTTGTCTTTGTGAATTAATGGTCACATAAAGCCAGTTTACACTGTCTGATGCTCAGTGTGGTATAACATAAAACTATTGGGAATGGGTCTTTAAGGAATGAAATTACTTCACTACAGTACATTTTGGGCTTTTCTTTACATGTATGTATTGTGACCATGTCCAGACTCCTGCGGATGGACCGACAGGAGGTTTGTGTCCAGCAGGAAGTTACTGTCCTCGAGCTTCGTCCTCTCCCTTACCCTGTCCAGCCGGCACCTTCAGCAACAGCACTGGCCTCAGCAGACCTGAGGAGTGTGTGAGCTGTCCACCAGGGTAATACCACTCATACTCACTTACTGGTCGTCCTCATAATATGATTATTCAGATATTAGCGTATTTATTCAGGAGGACCATGTGAAATAGAAACCCCCTATTCTTTGTGTTAATATTTTTCTCTTTCTGTCAGTTTCTATTGTTTAGGTTCCAACAACACTTCACCTTCGGGTCCTTGTTTTCCTGGTTTCTACTGTACCGGGGGCTCAGCTTCGCCTATTCAGAACGAAGCAGAGGAGGGTTTTTATACCCTGGAGGGGGCAGCCAGGCCACAACCCTGTCCTCTTGGGACTTTTCAGCCAGTAGGAAATAATCCATACAGAATTCTAAGTGCTTGTCCTACTGAAAATGTGCTGTTCAAATTAGATAATGTGATAAAGCCATATTCAAGGTTATGCCCTTGTCAATACATCCTCCACAGCGTCAAGGTGCACATTCATGTGTGGAGTGTCAGGGAGGCAGACTGTGTAACCAGACAGGCTTGTCCCAGCCACCACTGTGTCCCACAGGGCACTACTGTCCCCCGGGGTCCTCTGTTGCTCGACCCTGTCCTCCAGTCAGTATCTCTGTGTTAGTATGTCTGCAGTGTGTGTGTGTGTGTGTGACATGCTTATCCAGTCTCCTTCTCATTTCTTGTCTTCTTAGAACGACACGTGTGCTGTAAGCTTCATGAATTGGATTTACCCTCATTCAAATTCACATAATTGATATTGTATAAAAGTATACTATCTTATTATCCAGGGCTCTTACTCTGACCAGCCTGGCGGCGACGCTGTGCAGTACTGTCGGCCATGTGAGGCTGGTTGGTTCTGCAGCCGAGCCGGTCTCTCTGACCCTCAGGGTCTCTGTGACCCAGGACACTACTGCACCTCTGGAGCCTCCACTGCCTCTCCTGTAAGATATGTAATGAGTAACAACGTGGGTAGCTTGGCTTCCAGCAGCTTATCCAAGAAAGAACGGATGTTTTAGTAAATAGTGTGAAATTGAGAAAGAAGTATAACTACATATAGGCTTTTTAGGAAGCGGTTTTAAACACTCTCTAAGTGTGAGGTTTTCTTTGGGACATTATAGCAATAAGTATAAGTAACAGAATGAGAGGATTAATACAATCCCCTCAGTGCAGGTATTGAAAGGAATTTAATTGGCTAATATGTTTTGATGTCATATCAGTTGTAATAACATTATTGGTTCACTCCATAGATATGTTTCATATGCAGTAGTGTAGCATGAAACCAGGCTCGAATGCCTTTCATATATTTACCATTTTAATCTTTGAACTATATACAACGATGGTGAAATGTTTGACATTTTGTCTGCTCTGTTCTTGTTGTACCGTATATTAGCAAGAGGGAAGGAGCACTGACAGGATAAAACGCAGTGAAATGTAATACGTTGAACCTGTGTAGTTGATTTGATGGCAGCTATTCATTTCCCACACACTTTGACTGCTTAAGTGTTTTCTGACATTTGATATGAATATAAATTTAGAGGCATGTTTAGTTGAAGTTTGCATCAGGAAAATAAATGTTTTTCAGCAATGTTTTTTGGATAAGCTGCTGGTAGTGTGTGGGAAATGATTGACAGCCACCAACTCAAACTGCCCACAGCTTTAACTTTGAAAGTTTTAACTATAACTGAAAGCCAAAAATTCATATTCTGGTGATTACTCCAACATTCCCGCAGGTTGCCGTGGCCGCTGGAGCTGTATGTTCTGCAGGTTACGTCTGTCCACGAGGGACCATGTACCCCCAGCAGCACCCCTGCCCTGTAGGAACCTGGAGCAGCACTGTGGGAGCCCAACACCTGTCCTCCTGCTGGCCCTGCCCTCCAGGATTCTACTGCAACAGTACTGGACTCAGCCAGCCCTCGGGAATCTGTAATGCCGGTACGGGAATTCATTATCTGATACAATACAATGGAGAAAAAGGCAATCTAATGTTTCAAAACATAGTTTGATATTTTTAAACTGTTAACATTTGAGATTTGAACATTTGAGAGGATGTGTTTTTTATATATGTGTCCACTGACCATTCCAAACTATTATTTTATAGTTGAATATTTCTGCCCTTTTTTCTTACTTTATGTCTTTAAATGATTTCGTATCTATTGATTTATAGGTCATTACTGTTCAGGAGGCGCCGTGTCTTCAGTGCCCTCAGACAGTGTGACGGGGGACATTTGTCCAGTTGGACACTTCTGTCCCATGGGCTCAACTTCTCCTGTACTCTGCCCTGATGGGACATACTCAAACACTACAGGTATGGAAAATGAATGTCATGTAACTGCATCGCATATCAAGTATCACAATTTGAAATGTAGAATGCAGGTATTACTTCACTACTTTTGGTTGAAGGGTCCGACGAGTGTGATGACTGCCTCTCAGGGACTTACTGTCTGTCAGGAGAAGGTGTCCAGCCCTGTCCAGCAGGACACTACTGTCTTGGTGGCGGTGTTGAGGGTATCCTTCCCTGCCCTCCTGGCACATACAGCCCTCAGTTTGGCCTCAGCCAAGTGGAGCAGTGCCTCATTTGTCCAGCAGGTGAGAGTATTGCCACATGGTTGTCTTCATTGCTCTGCAAGACACTGGAAAGTCTTTCATTGAATGTTTGGTGGGTTGTCCTTCATTTGCTCGATGTGTTGGAACTAATTGATCTAGATAAAAGGCAATAATAAAATGTTTTATCACATATAATTAACTAGAGAAGGAATATTATTCTATGATGTGATGGTAATAGCAATCAACGCTTTAGATTTCCATGCCTTGTTACCAGCTGTGACACTGGTATTGATTTCCCCTTGTGTGTAAGTCATCATGGTCCTGGTGACACCTACTGTAGCAGGAACTACCACAGAGGCGTTTTTGAGTACTTTGCCAGATGTTTATATATCTGTCAGTGGACAGATTTTTCGTCATTGTGACAGCAATGCAACCGTGTAAAATGTAGATGTGGCGTGTTTTCAATTCTTCATGCTGTGCTAACAGGGTTCTACTGTGAGGACTGGGGTCTGTTTGAACCTACTGGACCCTGCCAAGCTGGTTACTATTGCATAGCAGGTAAACTGGATATATGATACTGGCACAATTATGACAATGGCAATGTTATCATTTATCATTGCAACCTAACCTAAAGGCCTGCTACTGTACAAAAAGGGCCAATGTGCTGATTAACTGAATTTAACAACTTAACTTATCTTAAATGTGTTACTACTCAAGGTGTGAACTTTCAGAACCCAGATGGTAACTTCAGCACAGGTGTGGGAGGAGCCTGTCCAAAGGGGATGTACTGTCCTGAGGGCACCGGTCTCCCACTGCCCTGTCCACCAGGAACCTACTCTAACAGGTTGGTGGACCGCACTTGTAAACAATGAATCCTTTTTGTTTTGCTAGGTAACTGGATATGTTTCGTGTGCATGTGTTAACACATGGTATGGTTGCAGTCTTCATCTGACAGACGCCTCTGGCTGTAGTCCATGTCCTGCGGGTCAGTTCTGTGGCACTGCAGGTCTCACTCGTCCATCTGGACTGTGTCAGGCAGGATTCTACTGTCCAGGGGGAGACGCAACAGCTACAGGTAGAAGGCAAAATATTTAGTTTTTATTTTATTTTAATTTTTGCTTGTTGAATAATGGCAAAATGACTTACTCCATAACTCATCTTTTCTGCAGGATAAACCTAGTTCAACCACCTTAAAATATCAACACAATGATTTCTCTGTTAATTAGTGATGACCAATAATAAATGAAGTTCATACATGACATGAAGAAGTGGCAAGCAGGGCTAATATATAATGTGTGGAGAGGGATACATCTTATGAATAAGCATCAGAAAGAAGAGAAACACATGCTGATAAATGCAGAAAATCTGAATATGTGAGGGTGTTTTGTTGAACAAATGATTACTGAATTAATCAGGGTTTATCACATGATTCCTCACATTTAAGAGCTTAGCAGTCATAATCTCAGTAATTCACCACATCTAATTGTTTTTTTCCTCTCCAGGCTCAGAAGGAGGTCTTTGCCCAACAGCTCATTACTGCCCTGAGGGTAGTGCAAGCTCAGTGCCCTGCCCAGCTGGGGCCTACACCAACCTCGCAGGCCAGTCACTGTGTTCCCGCTGCCCTGCTGGCTACTACTGTCCAGAAAAGACTGGCAACTTCACCAAGTTCCCCTGTCCCCCTGGTTTCTACTGCCCAGATGGTAGACTCACCCAAAATACGATTAGTCACGGTTGCATGTCTTCATGAATTAGACAGTAGTAACACTATCTAGGAGCTTCTTGTTGTCCTCAAGGATTTGTTCTGCTTTGATTTAACTCAGCTTTAAAATGTACCGTAACTCAAACACTGACATGGCATGTTGCACTTGCCAAATCAAATCGTATCATGTGCATAGGTTCAAGGCATGCCACCCAGTTCCCCTGTCCTCGTGGATATTACAACCCAGAACCCATGACTCAGAGTCTGGACAGCTGCCTGCCTTGTCCTCCGGGACACTACTGTGAGAAGGAGAGGCTGACCAAAGTGTCTGGGAAATGCAAGGCTGGTCAGTAATGTCTTTGTTTATTTCTTCACAATCACATCCCCACAGCCTGGTTTCTCAGTGTCAGGACTTCTCTGTGACAGCCTTTTTTTGTCTCTCGGGGTCGGCAAGCCAGTGGGGAACAAATAATGCATGTTAAGATGGAAACTTAACATCAGCGACACAGTTATTATTTTACCTCTCCTCTGTTTACAGTTTTATTCTAGCATTTCAGCAACAGCAGCAGCTTTTAGATGATTCCTGTATTATTCATGTACAAAGGCACCAAACAGTCTGGCTCCATATGACAACCACCTAATGCACTCAAGTCTCAGGCAGATATTTGAAGTGTGGCTACCTGGTTTATTCTCATCATTGACTCGTCTCTTTCACCTCGGTCTGTATTGCTGTCTTTCTGTTCTGTGGAGTGTCTTTTTCACCTTGTGCTGAGAAAGTGAAGTCTACACTGATTCTGTTTTGTGTTGGCAACAGGAGTGTTTGTATACCACAGAGTCAGACAGTCAAAACATCAGTCCATCATCTTCACTTTCTCACACTCTGTCTTTTTGCTGCATTTGATCCTCTCAGGTTGGTTCTGTGTGTCAGCAGCTTGGAACTCCCAGCCTTTCGATCTGGACAATTACACAAATGCCAACTGTCTTTGTCCAGCTACATCTACAGGGGGGCGCTGCCAAGTGGGCTTTTACTGCCCCTTAGGTAGCTCAGAGCCCATTCCTTGTACACCTGGAACCTTCTGTAACATCTCAGGTATTTTTCTGGACACTGAACCTGCTCATGCACACTAGCCACCAGTCCACCGTCAGCACACACATGGTCTATGGCAGTAGTTCTCCATGTCGGGCCTCAAGAGTCTACTGGTTTTCATTCCGACCAAATAGAGGCATCTAATATCACAAATGGGTTAGATAGATTTAGTGTGTCCCAATACATAGTATGTCAAAAGCAGTATGCCAAACATACTAGGATGTTTTACATCTGGTCGCATTTTGCAGTATGTAAGCCAGCATGCTTTTCTGGCTATTCTGACCCACAATCCTTTGCACAGCAGATATATGAGCAAGAGGGTCAAAGGTCAAGGTGTTATGAGGAGATAGTATGTCCCAATTACATCCATACTGCCTGCTTAAGTACACACTTTGTAAGGGCAGCTGCCATATGTACTAAAAGTAAAAAGAAAAAGTATGCGATTTACACACAGTGTACATTTGCGAGACAGAGGTTCAAAGCCAAGACACAAATCAAAGACATTGCTGTTCACGGTCAGCACATTTGACTGTGTTTGACATTAACTGATCTATCATTATAAAACATACAGAGACTTATAATTAAAGAATGGTACAGTGTATATGAAGAAGAGTGACAGAGTAGATAAGAGTGTACTGGTTTTCCTTTTCGACCAAATAGAGAGCAATTTGATTCTAGGCCTTTAGGGAGCACATGCTTTGTTCCGCAGTAGGGGATGTCAGTCTTGAGGCATATGATACATAACATTTTTTGGGTGTATAAAAAAGGCATAACAAATGTATTTATGTTACTCAAAAGGCTTGGCTCTGCCGATGGGTCCCTGCTTCCCTGGGTATTACTGTGTAGGAGGAGCCACTGAGGCTCGGCCAACAGATGGAGAAACGGGCAGCATCTGTCCACCTGGGGCATACTGTGGTAAGCCCTGCTTTACAGCATTGGAAGGGTTTTATTACTAACTTGCCAAAAAAGTTTTCTAGCCTATTAATAAAGAAAAGTAAAGTGCAGCACTTGGTGAAATGGACAGCACATTGGGTCTACAGATACCTGGCTTAATGCTTAATTTTAATATTAATATTTGAGTTAATCCATAATATCAACACTTTACATTAACTGTTGGTGTCTGCCACTCAGAGTTGAAGAGCAAAAAGTCTGTTTGTGAGAATCTCCATATTCCTACATACTGTCGGGAGTGTGGGAGAACATACTTGCTTTGTATTTAAAAGGCAGTTCTTTGGAATTGATTGGAGTTGTATTTATAGCAAGACGGTCCCAGCCTTTAACATTGCACCCCACAGCCCAAAGACATGCAAATTAGGTGGACTAGAGACTCTAAAGTAGCTGTAGCTATGACTCAGGTGGACTAGACACCCTAAATTACTCATGGGTGAGTCATCTTCTGCCTGTTTTTGTTAGCCTGCTGATAAACTGTTGACCTGTGTAGGGTATCTCCTCACTTTCTACCCAATGCATCGTGGTATAAACGTTCAGCCCAGAATAGGTATAGACATGAATGATTGGCTGAATGAACGTCTACTTAAACTATTTCTCTCTTCAGTTGAGGGCTCAGGAGTGCCGGAGTTGTGTCCAGCTGGTACCTTTTCCTCAGGGCCAGGTCTAACCAGTGAGGCTGGCTGTCAACCCTGTACTGGAGGTTTCTACTGCAAAGGAGCAGGTCTCAGGGCTCCGACTGAACCCTGCAGCCAAGGTCAGTCCGTGCACTGATTCATTGGTATTATAAAACTTAAGTTTTTGGCAGTTACCGGTTGGATAAAGCTATGTGTGTTTTGATCGATTATTTGCACCGCTCCAAGCTCCTTTCCATCCTTGCACACTTAACCGTATTGTGTCTCTTGTCATCTTGATAGGCTTTTGGTGCCCACCAGGTCAGACTGTGGCTACAGCTCTGCCATGTCCTCCGGGCCACTTCTGCTCACAGGGAAGTGCAGCTCCCGTGCCCTGCCCATCAGGAACCTACCAGGACAGAGAGAAACAGGCAGCCTGTGCTGTCTGTGAGGCAGGTAGGAAACCGTTATTCTCTTTTATTCTTAACAAAAGCATATATTTACTTTCTTTTAAAAAAAAAAAAACAGTTTGACCATGTGGCATTTTTTGCTGAACAGGCTGTTATGAAAACCGCCCTCAAGCACTCAAGTGCTTTATTTATTGAAGTTGATGGCTCGTTCCAATGCATCTGTTCCATTTATTATACAGCACTTTGATGTGTACTTTGTTGTAAATAGCAAAAAGTGTTTGATATTCCATTATCATGTTTTTCCCATACTGCCAGTGCTATTTTAAAAAATACGCATTTCTCTTCTTTCAAGGGTACTACTGTGATTTGAGACTCGCCAATGTCTCTTTTCTGAGGCCTTGCCCTAAAGGACACTACTGCCCTGCAGGTACAGCCCTGCCCAACCCTTGCCCCATAGGCTCCTTCAACCCGAGACAGCGTACACACAGCATCGCAGGCTGCACGTCATGTGCTGCTGGACAGTACTGTCCTTCTGTGGGACTATCCGAGTCGGCAGGTGAGAGAGAGTTCTTTTCTCTTCTCTCTTCTTCCACTTTAAGAACATTTGTTTGACAATTTTCAGATATTGTATGTGCCGCTATTTATATGATCAGCAAATGTATATTCAAAACATAAAACTTGGATTCATACATTCCCATGCTGAACTTTAATTGAGACATTTAAGTGTATTTACAACAAGCTTCCGCAGTCTTCTTATGTTATACATTATGTGTTGTTGGATAAGCTATTTGAGGGGTTTATGTAATGTTCAGAATGAGGTCACCCTGTGTCTGTTTTAAATAACTAAATGGGCGGCTTGCCCAAATTGAAAATAAACATTTCCTAACTTAACTCAAGTGCAGATAGCTTTGAATGTGCTGTATTTGCTTGCGTTTTGAGGTATGTCTATCTATTACATTACAATAGGATAATGTGTTGTGTTGTGATATTCTTCTTCCCGTAGGTTCATGCAATGCTGGTTATTGGTGCAGAGAGGGAGCATCCTCTCCCAGCCCACTGGATGGACTCTCAGGTTCCCTCTGTCTGCCTGGTCAATACTGCCCCACAGGTTACTGACCTGTCCGCCCTTAATAAGCAATCAGGCAGCATCTGCTTCAGTGCTGGCATACTGTCACAAGTTGCAGGCGGTCCCCATTTTCAAAATAATAGTTCTTCTAATCCAACGCTGATGCAGCTTGTTTTATAGGCTAATGCAACCAAATTTATACTGCGTGAAGCTATTAACAATCTACCCCCATTATATCCTTATATCCAAGGGCTACAATGTTTTATTCATGCTAATTACCATTGGGTGGCCCACAGGAAGTACTGACAACATTTATCTTGTAACTTTGTAACAGCTTTCTTCAAATGATTTTGTACACTTGTTCTTTCTGACTTGGGGACACTGACCCGTGCTTTAAAGATGTTGCTGTAGGGTAAACTCAGCCTTTTTTCCTGAGTTGCTCAATGCTGCACGCAGCACTGGGTGCTTGAGTGCCTCACTTATTTAGTTGCAGTGTGTAAACATGTTTTATGGAATATTGCATATTGCAAACCCAATACCTGCGTTGTTCTTGTCATCTTTTAATACTCTTTTTTTCTGCATACTCCTCTGTTTACCGGTACTTTAATTGAAATTTGAGTTGAGTTGCGTCATCTTTACAGGCACCACAGCGCCCGTGGCCTGCCCCGAAGGACGCTGGTCCAACACCTCAGGTCTGCGTAGCCAGGAGGACTGCAAACCCTGTTTGGGGGGATTTTACTGCAACTCTGCCGGCCTCACCAAACCTAGTGGATCCTGCAGCGGGGGGTACACCAGGCTCTGAAATAAGCTTTCTTGTGCACCTTGTTATTGTTTATAACTTGTGACGGTTGTGAAAAAGTGTTTTTTTTCATCCTGTTGTACAGTTTTCGTGCTCTTGTGTTTGTTATGCAGATATTACTGTGTAGAAGGAGCCGTTACATCCACCCCGACTGATGGAGTTACTGGGGGGCCTTGTCCTGAGGGTTACTACTGTCCAGAGGGAACTGTTCAACCTGTGCCCTGTGATCCAGGGACATATGTTGCTGTCACACATGCTACTCAGTGTGAGCCCTGTGTGCCAGGCTGGTACTGTGTGTCTGGCTCTCTTTACTTGTGTCCTACAGGTGTGTAGTTTTCTGTTTGTATGCCTTTAAAACCCTTAGAAAAACATTTTCGGTTGTATGCTATTTAAATTTAGTTATCAATTATCAAGCAAAATATTTGGTGAAAAAACTGAAAAAACAATGCATTTAGCTAAAGATTTTACTTAATTTATTGTAGCCCCCTAACCCATCATGTTAATGCATTTCCTTTTGTTTGCTCTGTGGCCGACAGGATTTTACTGCCCCGAAAGAACTGGATTTGACTTGAGAGGCTGTCCAGAGGGAACTTACGGTCCTGACCCTGGCTACTGGTCTGTCTCTCAGTGCAGGCAGTGTGACTCCGGCCATTACTGCTCTTCCAGAAATGGCACAGCTGTCACTGGACCATGTCAGGAAGGATATTACTGCTCACATGGAAACACCTCTCCGCAACCTTGGTCACAGGCTGCAGGTAAACAAAAACGTCTTTACCAGACATGTACTGCATGTTCACACATTCAGGAAATACAGTACAGTGTCGTCTGATACCACATTTTTCTTACTATTTTGTGAGAAACCGTAATTGTCAGCCTTGTAATTACTCGAGGCAGTCGTTCTCCATCAGTGTTCCTATTTTGTGACCGTTTGACAAATGGCAGCTTTGTTCTCTGTGCCTCTCACCAGGAAAGGGAGGAACATGTCCTGCCGGTCATTACTGCCCCCAGGCCACCGTCCACCCTCTGCCCTGTCCACGTGGAACATTCGCTAATCTCACCAAATTACTCTCCCAGGTCACTTTGACTCAATATTGCACCCTCATGTCTCCTTGACAATGAATTGAGAGTCTTTCTCCTCACAGTTACCACAGGATAGCATTTTGCTCACAATGTTTTCTTTGTGACATCCAATTAATATTGCAATGAGGCACTCTCTCTCTTTTTCATGTTCTCACAGCCTCTCTCTCTCTTTCTCTCTCTCTCTCTTTTCCCTTCTCAGGAGGATTGCCAGCCATGTCTCCCCGGCTACTATTGCGATGCTGCGGGTCTCTCAGTGCCTTCAGGAACATGCTGGGAAGGTTTCTTCTGTCTGGAGGGGGCAGATCGCCCTGACCCTCCTTTGAGTGATAGGCAGGGAGGGCCATGCCCAAAAGGTAATCAGAACCCTCTAAATGAAGACATCTGTCTAGAATTCAAATAAAAAAAATGTGAAACAACAACAACAAAAAACATGAGGATAATGTAATCAGATTGCTGTTGTTTGGACAGGAAATGGCAACAAAAACTATACTTTGCATGGCATTGTATGGCATACAAAAGATAATGTGAATTGTGAAGCCCACAATTATGTTAGATTTGCATAAGCCCAGAGCCAGTTTAGTGAGCAGGTAAACAAAACCGTCTTTCAAGTTAATAGGTTTAAACATAAGAAGCTGCTCCGTCGACACTGGAAATCAAACCCTGTCTCCGGTGAATTCAGTGTTTTTGTGTGTGTGCCTGGGTGTGCTTCTCTTTCATGACTCTTGCCTTCACACAACCAGGTTATTACTGTTCTGAGGGCTCTGCGGCTCCTCAGCACTGCCCCTTGGGAACCATCAGTACAGAAGACGGTAGAGCCAGCTGCAGTGCCTGTCCCCAGGGGTAAACTTGCTTATCAGCCACACACAGTCACTCTGCACAAATAAACTTGCTGGATTATGAAAGAACTGTACCCACACATACAGCACATGTTTTTTTGATGTTCACATGCATAAATTATGTCCCCCCTCGCTTTGCATACATATACATTTGCACAGACACAAGTATATTCATGCCCCATCGCCACAATCAGCAGCCAAGAACTAAGTTATTCCATTCTTGTTTTGTCTGGATAGTTTTTATTGTCCCGGCAGACGTAATGGCTCTCTGTCGAGGACTAATGAGTGTCCAGTAGGTCATTACTGCCCGTCCGGAACCTGGTCCAAACACCAGTACCCGTGTCCAGCTGGATCCATCAACCCCCACACTCGGATGGCACAACCCCAGGACTGCTTGCCCTGCCCTCCAGGTCACACACCATTTAATGCTAATGAGTATAAGTTTCCTTGAGGTTAAGTAGTTGACTCAGACTTTAGGACGACCTTGTCGGTAAATGGTAATTAAACACTATATTAACAAAATAAGTATACTTAAAAAAGCAGCTGTTAAAAAAAACTATAACCAAATGCAGCAAAATAATCAAACTTATTCTGTATAGCTAGTGGGATTAATACAGTACGAAGTGCCTGTTCTACATGTTGTGTTTTGCAGAGTAATTCAGAGTAATTTTCCTTTTCCCCCCGTTCAAACCAGGCTACTTCTGTTTGTCCCTTGGGAAGAGTGTTGCATCAGGCCAGTGTGCTGCAGGGTACTACTGTCTCTCTGGGGCCTGGTCACCCACACCAGAGGATGGAGGGACGACAGGTGACAGATGTCCTGAAGGTCATTACTGTCCCCAGGGCTCCTCAGCACCACTGCCATGTCCCATAGGACATTACAGCAACAAAACCAGAAACAGTTATCTCTCCGACTGTCTGCCTTGTCCTCCAGGTTGGAGAACATTTATTTAGCATATTCTAGTGTTTACTTATGTGTCTTTTGTATGCCAGAAGATAAAGCTTCCATTACATAACTTGATTGATGTGTGCGGCGGCTGCACAATGTTCCTTTTTTTTGTTTGTTGCAGGTTTCATGTGTGTCACCAGAGGGCTCTCTTTCCCTTCTCATATCTGTCCAGCTGGCTCTTACTGTCCAGGCAGAGAGAACAGCAGCCAGCCGGCCTCTTCACCTTGCTCAGCTGGAAACATGTGTCCACCTGGATCCGATAGACCGATACCCTGCTTGCCAGGGACCTTCCAGGATTTACACGGACAGGTGAGGAAGATGAGCACAAACAGTCTGCTAATATTCTGATTAGGTTCTACAGTCCCAAAGGCAAGGTGCACCTACTAAATAGCTATACTGGATCGAAAAACATGTTTTATTCTAAAACTGAATAAAAAAAATGCCCTATAAACAATGGATTTTTAACGTATTGTGAGGCTTTGTTATTTGCACATTCTGGGGGACGTTATGGCTCTCCTGAATGCATCTTCAACACCTGTGTGAACTGTACACAATTAATAGTTTAGCTTTTATCATCTCCAACATAAGCATAGAAAGTGCTCATCTTTGTTGATATTTATGAACATCTGTAGTTGTAATTTCGTATTTTGGAAAATGCTGTGCGTTATGTACCCCTCTACAGGCAGAGTGTGTTACATGTCCAGCCGGATTTTACTGTGCTGGCTCACTGGATGCTGACACTGGGCATGTGTCTGGGACTTCCACTCCCACGCTGTGTCCTAAAGGACACTATTGCCCACAAGGTAGGATACAATAATGCAGCTATTCTGACACATCTGTGACAAATGTACAATGTTATCAGAAGATGTTATAAATATATATGTGAAAACGTACAAGTGCTTTGTCAGGCTCAGTGAGATTGATGAATAAACTAAAAGTGTGTTTTATTGCATGCAATAGATTGTTGAATATGGCTCGTTTTGTGTGTACTCCTGTTTAAGTGGCTGTATCAGTAAATGGCTTTCTAATTATGCAAATGACCATTATAGAGCATAATCAAGATAAGGACGGCTTTCACAAATTATTCTGCGATGTTTAGCCCTGGACCATCTGTAGATGTTATACACTATTTATCTACAGGAACGCAGTCTGGTATAGCATTCCCATGCCCAGCTGGTGCCTTCAGCAGGCAGATGGGGTTGTCCAATCAGTCGGGCTGTGAGCTCTGCCCTCCAGGGAGATATTGCAGTTCCTCTGGACTCACTGCTCCCACTGGGGTCTGCTCTCCTGGGTAAACACAGGCAAACTCAACCTATACCTCATCATGTTCACATATAGACTATGAAAGATGTAACATCCTGTTTCTGTTTGATTCTGTCGCCCTTGTCTATAATTAAACCTCCCCTAAGCACTGTCTCCCTCTGTCTATCACTTTCTCCATCCCACACACCCCTCCCCATCATCTCTGTCTTCATCGTCTTGCTGCCCCTAGTTACCTCTGTATCCATGGTTCGGTTTCTGCCCAGCCAGAGGAGGGCCCAACAGGACGCCGTTGCTCTGCAGGGTCCTATTGCCCCCAGGGTACCAGCTATATGGTTCCTTGTCCTGCAGGCACCTTCAGCTCTAGAGACGGTGACCAATGACACTGAATAATTTACAAAGAAACACTTTGGTGACATTTGAACATAGTGGGCTGACTTAAATGAGGTTATAGGCACTTTTGTTGTGACTCTTTGAAATCAATGAGATAATTCCCTCCTTCCTTAATCAGAAATAGTTACTGAAAACAGGTGAAGTGGAATTATTTCATCTGAACCTTATTCATGTAATTATTTTATTATTTAGATCAACCATATGAGGTTTATTTTTGTTGTTCCAGGGGCAGTTTCTATAGAAGTATGTCAGTCCTGTTTGTCTGGCCAGTATTGCTCTGAGGCTGGCCTGTCCTCCCCATGTGGGCCCTGCAACCCAGGCTTCTACTGCATAGAGGGATCCAGAACGGCCACACCTTGGGGTAACACCACAGGTAACAGGCTGATTCTTCTTGCTCTTTATAAAGTGTTAATAAATCCATGACAAGGTTGGACATGGACATGGTTGTTATCTCTGTCAGAAGGATCATGCGAACGCTCGCATTGTGTGCGTGCGTCCGTGAAAGTGTGCGCCTCTGTGGCTATACACGGCTAATCCCGCAATCTGCTGCAGCAAACTGCATAATATTTTGGGTGACTAGTTATGTCTGCATGCTCTCATGGTTGCTTTGATTCACACTTTCTCAAAAACGCCATTTATTGGCTCTTTTATACTGCCATTGACTCCCTGATGACTCCCTACTCGCTGCTCACTGCTGCTAGTGATAACGCAGCTGAGTGCGCTTACTGTTGATGTTTTTGGACTCTGTGTTTGGCAAACTGCTAAAGGAACAACTAGTACACACACTGCTTAGTACATCGCCGCCACTCAGGCCAGACAGTTTGGTGAGTTCTATTCTGTTTTTGGGCTCAATTGTATGATGTGTCTTATACAACGACTTGGAGCCGAAGTGTGTTTTTACAGCCCTTTGGTGTCTGGATGTGGGGGTTAGCTAATTGTGGGTTTTGTTCATTCAATCACACAATACAGCAGTGATTGTTACAGACACAGCTGGCAGAGATATGCTCTCTACTGAGTTCACCTTTCTAGTTTTAGAA
This sequence comes from Leptoclinus maculatus, assembly GCA_032191485.1. Taxonomy (NCBI): domain Eukaryota; kingdom Metazoa; phylum Chordata; class Actinopteri; order Perciformes; family Stichaeidae; genus Leptoclinus; species Leptoclinus maculatus. The sequence continues at coordinate 12,188,741 of JAVDOI010000014.1, read as the reverse complement.
ATGGTATTTGTAATAGAAAAACATTGTCACAACCTTGAAAAAATACTCTGCTGTGCAGTTTTCCCTCAATGCACTTCTGTTTTTTTATTTAACATTTTCATGCCCTTTGACTCCACAAGGCCGAAGAGGTCTCCGCAGAACATTTACCAGTCCCCACTGCTTCCCTGGGATTGCAGAAAATGTCTTTGGCCTTTTATTTAACTCATTAACCTAATGAGTAATGACATCCAATAAAGGTCTGTTGTCTCAGTTACAGGAGATACCACATCGCCATCCCCACTTTATGGCGATTCAACCCCGGGTCAGTTCAATGGTGGTGTGTGTCCTGCAGGCCACTACTGTCCTAAAGGGAGTGCAAAGCCAAGCCCCTGTCCTCCAGGTTAGAAATCCAACATTTCCAGATAGAGCTCTGAAACAAGTGGAAAGGATTTCTGTTAACATGCATTGTGAATATGTTCCGAAAAAGACGTATATTTAAATATCCTGTCAATTAGCCATGTCTCTGACCTCTTGGTTTTATTACACAGTGCACAGTTCCATAAAGCCCCCAAACGTAAAATATAATGCCTTAATGTATACAGAACCATAGAGGTGGTTGTAAAACCTAATGGGAGCCCAATAAAACTGTCATAATGGTCGGCTAGCTACTTAACCAACCGAAAGTATTGAGCCATGGTGTGTAGACATGGCACTATTATACCATGCTATTTCCTTCATATCTGCGTATGAGTTTGTGTGACAGAGAGAAAAAGAAAGGGAAAATGAAGTAGAGTACTTACTTTAGTTACGTTACAATTTATTTCCTCCACATAGGCACTTTCTCGGGGAGGCCTGCGGCGGAGTCTGAGGCTGACTGTGAAGCTTGTTACCCGGGTTCTTACTGCCCCTCCTGGGCTCAGAGCTCTGCCGACCTCCTCTGTCCCCCGGGGTGGTTCTGTCCACCAGGATCAGTGTCTGGACATCAGCCAGGTACAGTACACATCATCATCAGCAGTCAGGTCAGGTTACTTTACACTGTAAAAGGTAGTGCCTTCGTGCAACTTTACGTTTGAATGGTACATCCTTACTTAAAGGGGATGGACAAAAATGCTATACACACAATTTGTTATAGTTTGAAGTAAAGTGAATCAAAGTGTCAACATGTTCCATATGGCATTGCTCTTGTCCTATGAAAACCATGTATCTCCAAAATATCAACCTAAGAAAAACAGCACTGTTTTCAGGTTTGTCACGAAGCATTTGATCTGATGTCCCAGTTGATTGTTGTTTATTAAAGCTTAACACATTGGAGATGTAGCACCTAATCCTTAAGTTTATCTGAAAAACTAAAAATGACAGCGACAATGTTCTATCACTTTTGGTCCTTTTTCAACTTGTTACTGCTTTTCCTTTTTGTTGATGCAGTACATTTGAAATATAACTTACAAGAAAGTTTTCTTTGAAATATTAGATCATTTAGCAGTTTGACTACAGGAATGCAAGCCGATAAGACCCACCGTTGTAGCAGTGATTATAACTGTAATACATTACTTTAAAGTATATTCCATATGTTGCAGAACTCAACAATTACTTTAAAAATCCTACTCTAAATGTGCCATGGAGGTGATTCTATGCCACTAAAGTGCTTTCCTCCTCCTCTCTTAGTACATGCACACCTGGAGATTCTTTGAAACGCATCCTCGACCCTTTTTCACCTTTCATGGAGAAAACAATTTCTAATTTGAGCATGAAATGGTCCAGAACCTCTAAAGAATATCCAACTAGTTGCTGTCAGAGTCAGGGCACCTGCTTACTCTTCTTTTTTGCCTACCACAGGAGTTTCATATAGTATGAACACTGCTCAGAGTGGCTCTCTTCTTCATTGCCTTGTTTCCATGGTACCACATTGAGCTTGGTGAAATACACACTTTCTTCTGTAGATATTTGCCACATACGTGTATTTGAAAGGATGTTAGTACAATATTCTATATTCACATTTCTCCTGTTTTTTTTATTGTAAACAAGGACGGTCCAGATGCCAGTTTGAACTTTTCTTGATCTGATTGTGTTGCAGGATGTCAGTGCCCGTCTGGCCATGCGTGCCCACATGGTAGTGCTGAGCCGGCCATCTGTAGCCTTGGCACTTTTCAATCTTCTTCTGGACAGTCCACTTGCAACACCTGCCCACCAGGTGATTAAAGAACTCCCACGTGCACTCATATGTCTAAACTGTACACAAAGAAACAAAGGTGAACTGAAGTTTACACTGACATGCACCACCTTGGCCAGGTTTCTACTGTACTGAGGGTTCATCCATGCCGTCGCCGTGTCCGATGGGCAGTGTCAGTCCATCAGCTGGCAGGACGTCCCTGACTGACTGCTCCCCCTGCCCCGCTGGCTACTTCTGTAACCGCAGTGCTCTGACAGAGCCCTCTGGACCCTGCAGCCCAGGTCTGACAGTCCAGCATCACCATGGGGAATGGTGTCAGAGAATAGAGCTATAAGAGTGTCTTTCCTCTCCTGTATATCTGCTATGTGTAAAGCCACAGTTTGTCAATAAGATGTCTAACTGGATTGTCTACCACAGGACATTTTTGTTCCCTGGGATCCACTGAGCCTTCCCCTGTCTCCCAGCCTGATGGAGATGTTTGTCCCATGGGACACTTTTGCCCTCAGGGTAGTGGGTCACCCAAACCCTGTCCCGTTGGGAGCTTCCTCCCAGAGCCTGGAGCTTCTGCCCGCACTCACTGCCATCGTTGCCCCCCGGGGAAATACTGCCTCAGTCCTGGAGGCTCACAGCCTACAGGTGGGGGATTTTACCATGTTAAGTAGATAAGTCAAGGACAGTCCTTCTTATCTCAATGAGTATAGAGGGCCAATTGTGTAAAATCTATAAGATTTCATAATTCAGCTGTACGCCACAACTAAGTACAGGTTCAGGTTCTAGACCCCTGAATCGCACAGGATTAAAATAATACATACAATCAGATAGATAATCACTACATGCTTGTTTTCTAATGCCTCCTTTTGTTAGGTCTCTGCTCTGCAGGTTTCTTCTGTTCTGGAGGTGCAGATAGCCCCACACCTCGAGCCTCTTTGTTCCGCTGTCTTTGTGAAATACTGGAGGTTTATACCACAAAGACGGACGCTGCCCTCTGGATTCACAATCTGCCCTGCTTCAATAACTCCAGTAATTCTGGTAAAATATGTGTTTCTTCGGGTTTGCAATAACACAATAAATGCTTCCTTTGAAAGGGCAGTACATCAATTTCTTCAAACTATTCAACTAGAGAGCAAAGCCTTGTGATAAATGTGCCTAAAGCAACACCTTTCAGCTTGACCTTCCCCTCAAGTATTCTACAATGAATCATTGCCTTACAGTGTTACATTGTAAAGAGATGTTGTTCCCTTGGCAGTCTAAACTGTTAAATCAGCATTTAGAAAAGCGAGGAGTGGCTCCTCTTCGGTTTCCTCTCTGCGAGAGACAAAGATATTAATTTTCGACATCTTTCATGCTTTATCTGCAACGTTCTCTTATAGGGAGAGTCGCTAGCTGGATCGAAGTGGTAACGGCGCCACAGGCAGACTCTGTGACTCACTCACCGCCATGCTTCAAGAGTCCACATTATAGCTGCTCCACCTACAGAGGAGATATCTGCCCTAAGGGTGGGTATATCCTGACAGTCAACGTGTGTGGGCTTGATTTGATATTTGGTTCATTCCCTCAGGCACACACTTTATTTTTCTTGCTCATAACATGACACGTGATTTATTCCATCTGATCTGTCCTGTCTGTCTGTGCGGCATATTCCAGCTTTGATAGCACTTCATCTTGGTTTTATTTCAACATTCAAATGATGACTGAAATGTTACATCCAGACAAGGTAGTTTGAAGAATGAATGTCTACTATTTTCTTACCATGGTTAGCTTTATTATGTATAAGTCAAAAATTACAGGAATGTCTTTATCAGAATGCTGATCTAATCTTGATGGTTCACATTTCCCTAAATGAAGACCTGGACTTCCCTCTTGTGGAGCTGCAGATGGTTGAGCGATGGTGCGCATTAAAAACAGTGGCTCTGAAATAATAGCTGATGTCAGACCAGCAAGGAACAGATTTAAATTCTTTGTGGAAAGTAATTACTTATAAGATCTGGTGGGCTAATGGTAGGAGAAGCAGAAAAAGAGTGTGGAAATGAAAAGTTACAAGTTTGAGAATATACTCCATCTCTAGAGGGAGCGGGAGCGTAACAACAGTAATCCTCCTGATTGGACTTTTGGTCTTGTTGAAGTTCATTTATTTCATTGGTACTTTTTTGTGGCTATTTTACAGGTTTCTATTGTCCCATGGGCTCGTCCTACCCCCAGCCCTGTGAAGCTGGCTCTTACTGTAACCAGACTGGTCAAGATGCCCCCGCAGGGCATTGTGCTGCAGGATATCACTGCCCCAAAGGCTCTTTAAACCCCCATGCCACCCCTTGCCCCACAGGACACTACTGCCCCCCTGGAACTCCTCTTCCTCTGTCCTGTCCTGTTGGAACCATACAAAGTGAGATGTTGCTTTTTTTGTGATAAAGCTGCAATTGTTAGATTAATATTATCTCATCGATTTAATTATGCTCTTTTATGCCTCTGCGCCGGCGACAACTGTTGCTGAAGGCTTTATGTTTTCGGGTTGTCTGTCGGTCTCTCCGTCCCATTCTCGAGAATGCGAGATCTCAGGAACGCCTGGAGGGAATTTCTTATCTGGAACAAACCTGGACTGAATGCTGAACTGTTCAGAATTTGGTGGTTCAAAGAGTCATGGTCTCCATGACTTTACAAAACCCATTATTGGTCACAACTCAAGAATCCATATGCTAATTATGGCATTTTAACACTAATGTCTAATAGGATAAAATGATGAAGTGAGGAGATTTTGGACAGACATGAATCGGCAACTTGACTGGTACATCTGAGAGGCAGTAGATCTGGTGTGGTTATGAATTAGTGATGAATGAGTAATGAGACACAATATAATACCTAATCCTCCTTGTCAGTTGTTCCCGCTAATGTCCTTACATGAACCAATGTCTATCTTTGCAGTTCAGTGATGCAGAGGAATGTGAAAACTTCCATTGAAGCCTTTCTTTCTTTCCCTTGGGCGCCTATGAATAAATTCAATTACAAAGTGGTTTAATTGTCTCGCGGCAAACTACAAGAATCCTATTAAAATGTTCTGTAGCTCCTTTTGTGTGGTGATGAATTAGAATCTGATGAGGGAATAGGTATGTACTTTGCATCAAATTAACATCTATTTGAATGGTTTTGTTATGTTAGTTTGTTTGCAAGTCAACAAACACTGTGTACACTGTGTTGGATAAAGCACCAACCAATTCAAGACTCGTGAAAGTATATCAATTAATGAATTCATTTCCAATTGATATGCATATTGTGTGCTATCCATCAGGTTCCCTTGGTGGGTTTACAGTGGAGGCTTGCCAGCAGTGTCCTCCAGGTCACTACTGCCACCAGAGAGGAGTAGCTGAGCCAAGTGGCCAGTGTGCAGAAGGCTACTACTGTCCTGAGGGACAGAGCTCTGAGAGACCACAACAACATGTCTGCTCAGTGGGACATTATTGTGAGAAGGTCAGACAACCAGTATTAGTCTTTAAGCTATTTTCTGTCATCGTTACTGAATATTGTATGGGATGTCTCTGCACGAGTCTTCCTTCTCACTGGTGGTGTATTAGTGCATACTTTTAAGTCAATTGATGTTTTCTTCCTGTTTTCCCTGTCTTCTTCCTGTGTTGTGTCTGTCTGTTATTGTTGCACCATGGTTATGCCTGATGATGTATGTTATTATCCAGATATTAAGTCTCATAAAATCAATTAAATGGTTGCTCTAGGGAAGTGTCAGACAGACAGCCTGCCTTCCAGGCAGCTACCAGCTAAGACGAGGCCAGGGCAGCTGTGAGACATGCCCTGCTGGTTTCTATTGTAGCGATCAAGGTAAAGCTGCTGAGTGGACAAATTGTTTAATGACTGGAAACATAAACGTAATTGACAGATTAGAGGAAATATCTTTTCATTCTGTACCGTATCTGTACATCAGGAGTGACCCATCCACTTCCATGTGAGAGAGGATTTCATTGTCCCAGTGGATCAGCAAATCAACAGCCCTGTCCAGCAGGAACGTATGGAAACGTGTCAGGACTGGTTGAGGAATGGCAGTGCTCACTGTGTGACCCTGGGATGTACTGCAAAGGAACAGGTACAATACATCCACTTATTCCTCACATATATCTATCTTGCTTTAGTGAAGTATTCCAGAAACAATTTAGAGGTAAATTGCTGCTCTGTTATTTTATAACCTTGCTTGAATGATATTTGTTTAAAGGGAGGACTTTCCTCAGTGGGCCATGTGCTGCAGGGTTTGTTTGTGTTGGCGGAGCCTCTGAATCTTCACCACTAGATAATCTGACTGGATTCCCATGCCCTCCCGGCTTCTTCTGCTCTGTGGGGACTTCTGTACCAAAACCATGCTCAAAAGGAACATTCAGGTGCATATCCTGCAATATCCTCTATATACTTACTAATCTCCTTCAAATCTCTAATTACCATGAACCTTAATATTCATAAGACATCGTTTGAATTCCAAACTAACACAGTACATAGTGACTAAACATTGTTCTCTATGTGTCTAGTGGTAATATTTAAAATGTTGAAGATGTAATAAAATGCACAGACATTGATGATGATCCATGTTTAACCTATTGCTTTGCCAGTATAACATATACAAGTGTGATGAAACAGGAGATTAAGGTAGTAACACGGAGGGCCTTCTGTGATGTAATACTGAGCAATTGTTATCCAAATGACATGAAATCACTTGATTACTTGGTTTATAGTTGGTATGCCTCTTTTGACAGTAAGCAGAGCAGGCTTGTGGATGAGTCTCAGTGTCGTAGCTGCAGTCCTGGCTTCTACTGTTCAGAGACCGGCCTCTCTGCAGTCTCTGGGCCCTGCCTGCCAGGTCACATATAACACTGACCATTTGTGTTTGTGTGATGTACAAATCCTACTTGATATAATAGCATAGCTTTCCAAAACATTTAATGAAGTGTTTTCCTCCCAGGTTTCTACTGTCTAGAGGGATCCCAGACTGCTACCCCAATGTCAAGTGAATCTGGAAGTGTTTGTCCAGCAGGCCACTACTGTGCCGAGGGCAGCAGTGTACCCACACCCTGTCCTGCTGGCTTTTACCGAAATGAGACCGGAGGAAAAAGCAAAGATTACTGCAAGACATGCCCTCTTGGTAAACAATAAGTTATACTGTATGAATGTAACTCTGCAAAAACTAAATGACTCACTGTTTGAATGTCTTTGCCAGGCTGGTTCCAGGATTTATCGGGCCAAACGGAGTGTAATCCCTGCCCTCCTGGGTTCCACTGCCAGTACCCGAGTACCAGCCCCACCAGGGGGAGCTCCACTGGAGTCTCCAGCCCTTTGCCCTGCCCAGCTGGCTACATCTGTCCCAGGGAGAGTCCAGACAGGCAACCTCTTCCCTGCCCCAAAGGCACCTACAGCCCCAGCCACGGTCTCACCACCACAGGTGAAAACCCAGAACCTTTGTGAAAGAGGACAACAAGTGCAATTATATTGATTTGACTGATTTGGAGAAAAGAAAACAATTCAGACAGTAATTTGAACGTTCCACAAAAAAATAAGACAAACAAATGAAAAAATGTCATCTTGAAATGATCTTCCTTTAATTTAGTTTACTTCAACACATTGACAACTCTAGCAGTGTGCAACCATGTCAGAGATACGACTGATGCACCTGGCTGGTAGCTTGTTTTTCTGTTTGGACTAAAGTCAAAGCTGTCAAATCTGTGTTTACAGGTGAGTGCCTAGTGTGTCCAGCGGGTCAGTTTTGTGGGTCTGATGGTTTGGTTGAGCCTTCAGGGCCGTGTACTGCTGGGTTTCTCTGTCTGATGGGCGCCACGGTGCCGAACCCGACTGACAACAGAACTGGATCTCTCTGTCCACTTGGGAATTTCTGCCAACAGGGGCTAAGAGCAGGTAGATGAAATGAAATACACCCAAAATGAATGTTTAGGTTTCCCATGTTTCATGCAATTCCTTCTTTTGAATTCATGAATTTTAAAGATGATATCCTCCATTTGAGTGTGTTGTTTCCCCTTTTGTGCTCTAGGGGAATGCTGGGCAGGGTTTTATTGCGACTGGGGCTCTAGCAGAGCAGATACGGCTCTGTGCCCAGCTGGTTTCTTCTGCCCCAGAGGAACACTAGTCCCCATGCCTTGTCCTGCAGGAACATTTAGCTCTGAAACAGGCAACACACATCAAGACAACTGCACCACCTGTACACCTGGGTACTACTGTCAAGGTAGGAAACATGGATTGTTTAAGAGATATCTTCTGCAAAAGCAAGAGCCTTTTTCTACATTCAATATTCAACAACTTAGAGAGAGTGATTTTTCAGCAGTAGTCACAATAGATTAGCATGCAGTACAGCCACAGGACATTTTTTTATAAGGGCAATGACCACACCTTGTCAAAAGGACAGAAATCATTGGCTAGTTAGGCGCAGAGCATTTACAAGCCCATATGTTCACTTTTTAATTAAAGGCAAGAAATTCAGACCCATTCTGTGGGGATTGTCCAAAGTCATTCTGGGAAGCATGTGGTATAATTCATTAAAGCAAATATAAAACATCTTGAGGTAAAATAGGAAGAGTGTCAGAGTGTGCATTTCTTTAATTATGTAGCTGGATCTTTTCAAAGTCAAAGATGACAGACATTCCTGGAATGTGGAATCATGTTCATTTAATTGGTCTCATTTGATATCATCTGTGTTTATTAATCAATTACTCTTGTTAAAGGTACTATACAGCCTGCCCTGTGTCCCGTTGGCCACTACTGTCCTCCAGGACTGACTCTAGGACGGGAGTTCCCTTGCCCTCCTGGCACTGTGCAGAACCGGCTCGGAGCCTCCAATCCTGATGCCTGCCTGCCCTGTCCTGCCGGTGTGGAAAGGATTAGTGTTTTGTTCTACATCATCATAACATAAACCTTAATTTAAAAAAAAAAAAAAAATGTGCACAGTCAAGTCACTCTGTTTGTTTGAAATCTTTATGGTGATTACTTAATTCTGCTGGTGTTTCCTGCAGGAATGTTCTGCTCTCAACCTGGTCTGTCACAGCCAACCGGACTCTGTGAGGCAGGATACTACTGTCCTGCTGGATCAACCAGCCCTAACTCTACTGAGTATCAGGTGTTGTTCTTGTTCTCTATTGTTCTGCAACCTGGTGATGTTGGTTAGGTCCTTGTTCTCAGATAAAGATTGCTAATGATATCGGTGACCCCGTGACCTTTCATCTAATAATTCTTTAAAGAAAATAGGATCTGATTAGAAGATTGCCTGTGCACATTAATGCTCCCTGTTCTCTATGTTTTACCCATTTTTTGCCCATTATATCTGTTCTAACAGCACCATTAGCAAGAAATGTCAAAAAATGACCACATTTACTTTTAATTATCGATGGTTATTGACGGTGCCGATGATGAATCGCTTTGCCTCTGGCACTACCATCAAGCCTGAATTCCCACTGGCACACAAAAAAACATTCAAATTTAACTTTGAGCTTACCAGGAATTTTACTGAACACATTTCTGCTCCCCATTTTGGTCACTCCATAAGCATTTTTAAATATCCTCCATAGGGCAAAAATGTTACACAAGACATATTGCATCATCAAACGTATGAATCAAATGAATATTTCCATATTGCTGAGCACATTCATACTCTAATGGGATTAATCATTTTTGGTCCAACTCCTCGCAAGGCTCTAAGACTATCGTGTTTTGCGTTCCTTCAAGCATTTGTATATCACTGGGTGTAAAAAAACATTCAGTCCTCAGGGCATTAGTAGACTTTAAGATGCCTGCAAGCAATGCATTGTTTACACTAATTCTGGTGGCATAATTTCCTTTTAGGAAATTAGGACAAATACAAACATTAATTGTTGTTATAATACTTTTATGTTTTCTCAGGGGAACTCTACCAGAGGCCACCTTTGTCCTCCTGGTCACTATTGCCCCTCTGGCACTGGCTATCCACTCCCCTGCCCCACAGGCTCTTTTTCCATCTCACATGGACTGAGGGGAGTTGATGGATGCCCACCCTGCCCCGCTGGATTGTTTTGTGACAGGCCTGCAATAGCAGAGCTCTCAGGTGCTCTCCCATGTCATGCTGGGTAAACACTTCTACTCTTTTTCAGTTTCAAATCTCGCGACTCTCACACACTGTGGATGCACACACAGTTTTGTGTTGTTGTTCATATTGTTCACTTGACTGTTTCATCTGACCTTAAAGAAAAAGTGGTGAAGAAATTGTTTTGATATATAAATATGAAAACTATCTTTCCCAGTCTTTCTCTCCTGCTCTCAGTTTTTCCCTAATGTTTTGGATTTATGTGTAGGAATTAAACATGGATTTAATGGATCACTCCAATATGCCTGAGCCAGTGTGCACATCCATCCATCATTATCTTTATCCGTTTATGTTGTTCAGGGTCAATATTCATTCATGCTCACATTCACACCTACGGGCAATTTAGAGTCATCAATTAACTTAAGCTGCATGTCTTTGGACTGTGGGAGGAACCCGGAGAGAACCCACGCTGCCACAGTATGCACATGAACTAAAAAAATCAGACAAGTAATTAAGGACAGCAGATGGCTTTCACATGAGACTCTTTTGAGTCACAAGGGGAGCAGGTGTCGTCAGCAGGATAAGAACCACACTTGAAACACTTTGCAATCTGTTGCATTGGATTTCAGACATACAAAAAACTAAAAATACTCTGAGATGAAACACACTTTATAGCACCTGTAGCACTTCAGTGTGTCTGCTGCTGTTTGTTTCTATTCCATTTGTTAGCTGTACACAAAAAGATTTAAGAATAATTTGACTTGGGAGAAGCAGAATTTAAATTCAAAGACATTTTGGCAACTTAACATTAGTTTTTTCTGTATCTGACATTAATCCCTGACGTATGAAAGGAATACTTACAGCAGCTGTAATGATATTATGATGAACTTAATAATACTATATAGTGGTAATGGTAACTGCATTAGCATTAAATACTGTATGGTGTATTTCAAACTGTTTACATTGTCAGTACTTGCATTGTTGTTAATATTCATTACTAGTTGATTACTAAGTTCATTTGATTGATGAGGCAATTTTGGAATGAAGTCAACTCTCCTGAATGAAAGTCAATGTATAAAATCAGGTTGTCTAAATGCTATTATAATAATATAGTAATACTAAACTATTTATAAACCGCTTTTAAAAACAAAGTTAAAAAGTGTTTTACGTATACGAACCAGGATTAAACATTTCATGACTTTAGGCAAATTAAAATCAGGCAAATCAACACGTGTGTTAAAATTATTCAAGGCTTTTTTGAAAAAGACATGTTTTGAGAAGTGATTTAAAAAATATTCTGCAAACAGGAATGCTGCCCATTGAAAATTAAATTCCATTTCCTCACGGACAAATCAACTTCACTAATAGCAGCTTTTGAGCAATATTTATGATATGAGGTTTTGTTTTCCCTGTTTTATGCCTTGCAGGTATGTGTGCCTGGGTGGCAGCTCCAGTCCCACCCCGTCTGATGGTTCCCATGGCTCCCTCTGCCCCGCTGGCCATAGCTGTCCTCTTGGCTCAGCAAGTGAGGTGCCCTGTGAGCCCGGCACTTACAGCCCTGCCCCTGGAGCAGCTCACTGCACAATATGCCCCAAAGGGTCCATGTGTTCCTCATTAGCCACTCAAGAGCCCTCTGTCTGTCCAGCTGGTGAGGAGGGTGGAGATATATCTACAGTATAAATCACTTATCCTTTTACATACAGCAGTAATACTGTTCAGTGGGCAGATTTCTAATTCTGCAATAATGACCCACCAATATTGAATAAGTGCTCTCTCTTCCCTAGGTCATTTTTGTCCTGCTGGGACAGCCCTGCCTCAGCTCTGTCCTTTAGGGACTTTCAGCAACCAGACAGGAGCCTTTTCTCCCTCTATCTGCACACCGTGTCCCTCTGGAGTGTACTGTGACTCATACGGAGCCTCAACGCCACAAGGTGACCAGACACAAAGATATTTGGGGACATATTCATTTAGCCTTTTTAGCAAAATGCACACACCCCTATACTGGTGAAACTGTTTAGTAACATTGTATTTTTGTCCAGGGTCTTGTTTTCAGGGTTATTTCTGCCAAAGTGGAGCCACAGAGCCAACACCGCAGGGCTCTGACAACTCCCCCGGGAATGGCCCTTGTCCCGTGGGCCACTACTGTCGAGCAGGGTGCCTCTCCCCAATTCCATGCCCTCTTGGCAGTATTCGCAACACCATAGGTACACCTACTGTTTAAACTCATCATGAAATGGTGTTTTTTCTGCTGAATTGATATCCATATCATCTCTTTTCTGAAATAGGTCCTACTGGGATCTCTTGTGATCTGCTTGTCTGATCTGCATCACTGTGTACCCACACTGTTATCTTTCTTCATACTGTAGGAGGGGTGTCCATAGAGAGCTGCTCTGCCTGTCCTGCTGGTCACTACTGCTCCACTGAGGGTCTTGCCAACCCCAGTGGCCCCTGTGCAGCTGGTTTCTACTGCCCTTTTGACTACTCTTCAACCACTCCATACGCCTTCCTGTGTCCCAAGGTAAAGGTTATTCATGTACTATTTAATTATTTTTCACCCTCGTTCATTGAATTCTCTTCCCTCTTCTTCCCTTCTCCATTGTTCCTTTTATTTTCCTAACAGTGTCTCTCAGAGAGAAGCTTGTGCCGTGTGGATTATTATTAGTGTCCTGTTGCATTGAATCCCTTTGTCATTTCCTTTCTCTCCTAGGGCCATTACTGTCCAGAAGGCTCTGCTCTGCCCTTTCCTTGTCCCACAGGAGAGTACCAGCCAAATCCGGGCTCAGACAGCTGCATCCCATGCCGATCTGGGTTCTACTGTGAGGAGGCCATAGTGGGAGAGCCGTGGCCTTGCCCACCACACTCATTTTGCCCTGCAGGTACTCTAAACGTTTTGAATACAGGGGATGGCAAATGGTAATTTAATTTAGGTATATTCTAATGAACCTTCCCAAAGAACCCCCCCCCCCAATCCCCCCATATATATATATATCTTTTTTTTAAAGCATTTCAGACTTATCTTTTACTGTAAAAAAAATATCTGATGTTCCTTTGTAGTAATTAATATGTAACAAATCACACTGTCAGTCTCCGCTCCACTTTTTTTTAGGCACAATGGTGCCTCAGCCCTGCCCTAATGGGACATTCACTCATTCAAACCAGGGAGGACTACAAGAAGAGAGAGAGTGTTTACCCTGCCCTCCAGGGAAATTCTGCAGGTACTCTGGATGCATCACATCCCCCCGTGTATGCATGCACAAGCTCCCAAATGTCTCACATTCGCATACAGGTTCAAGTACACAGACAGACACACAAATATGCACATTCACATCCTGTAGATACACACACACACACACACACAGACACATGCTCAAAGGCAAAATGCCATCTGTGCTCTGATTATACTCATAATTAGAAGAATGCAGGAGTATATCATGTTCACGAGTCACGGTTCACTGAACAGCCAAATTAGCACTCCATTATGCATTACTATAATGAATGTAGATATGGGAGGTGAAGTTTTAGAAACAAACGTAATTTTATCTGTTGAAGTATGTTCTTGTGTGTATGTTTTCTTCAGGGCTGGTAGGATCCAGGGTGTGTGTGCGGCGGGCTATCTTTGTGTTTCTGGGAGTGCAGATTTCACCCCTCAGGAACCAATGTCAAATCTGACCCAGTGCCAGTGGGGCATGCAGTGTGCTGGACCATGTCCACCAGGTACAATACATCAATTCTTTATTAAGAAAAACAAAAACAAAACTTAAACACTACCAATAATTGATTTTAATATTTTTATACACATATTTTCATACTTAAATCTTAGATAAATTGTTACTGCATGTAAGTATTTTTTATTCCAGGTTTCTACTGTCCTGAGGGCACCGAGGAAGCTGAGTTATGTCCTGCAAACACTGTCAGAAGCTCCCCAGGAGGTGCCAGCCTACGTGACTGCTTACCCTGCCCACCTCAGCATTGGTGTAAACCTGGTATGAGCTGGTGCTCTTCATGTTTGAGTAGTTGGAAGTATTTTTGTAGCTCCTGTTATCCGGTTTTCAGGTTAAAAATACAGGATCATTTAGTTTAATTTAGTAAGAGACTTTTTTTGGATTCTTTTTTTTTGAGAAGTGATGAAAATGAATGGCTGAGTTTGGGACACTGATTCAGAAAATCAAAGCAGGAAGAAAATTCTATAGTTTGGGAATTTTGATAGTGTGAAAAAGCAGATTTCAACCCTGACGCTTGGGAAGCAGAATACTGCTTGCTCGCTGTCCCACCAGGTAGTTAATTGCAGTCATTGTGCGTCTCATGTGTACACTGAGTATAAGTAGATACCAGCAGGATAAAAAACAGAGGCTGAGAATTCAAAAGGGGGTTAACAGGGTCGAAATCAAGCTGGGGCTAGTGCTTGAGTGATCAAGTGATCATTAAGTATTTAGATAGATTCCTCAAATGATATGCAAGAGGGTAACAAATATGGCCCAAAACAATCTCACCATGAAAATATCTGAAACCTTTTGAATTTGTTGTTGTGCAGGAGACCCGGTCCTTCATCTGTGTCCTGCTGCTCATTACTGTGACGGTCTGCCTGGCAGTGACTTTAATGGAGGGACGGGACCCAGGCCATGTCCGCTGTACACCTACCGAGCTTTCCCTGGAGCAGGCAGCAAGGGTGACTGCCTGCCCTGCCCTGCTGGTTCACACTGTAACAGAACAGGTGTGACACACTGCATTAAACTGGCCACAACCACTCTACCACATCCTGTGCCTGCTGTATAATGAAGTGTAAAAATGCACCTTAATAGTCCTCTCTCTCTTGCGGGTTTGAGTTTACATTTTTGTAGGACAGATCAAAGAAAATTACGTTTCTAGGTTGCATTAAGTTCAGTGTGTACGCATAAGTGCCTGAGTCTGTGCCCAGCAGCCTGCAGCGCCTGGGATGAAAGTGAACGAGGTATAATGTGATTTAAAAACAGTGCATTTAAAACTTGTGATACCTGAGGCAATAATGACGATTGACTGGTGGATTCACAAAGAAAAAAACTCTTAATTTCCCTAAAAAATGCTTAAGATTATTTAAAATAGAAATCACATCGTTGCTTTATCTGCAGTAGTGGTTGATTCCCAGCAGATGGCCTCCATCTCTCTTCTCACTCTGGTTCTTTGTATGCGTGAATGAAGGCTGCTTACATTCTAAGTAGTGAATAACTTGACTGGTGTTTGAGTCGTAAGCTTGATGGTTCAAGGTGTTTTTCATCCAACGTCCCGACGCTCAATGTGTGTGGACAATGATGCAGCAAATTTATTTCGATTTTGGTTATCGTGTGTGAAGTGATTGATAGGTTTTTCCAGAAACCTGTTGTTTTCCAGGCCTTACAGACTACTCCAGCAGTCCCTGCCCACCTGGTTTCTGGTGCAGCGGGTCTGGACCCCCCATCCTCTGCCCCGCAGGCACCAAGAGGCCCCATCCTGGAGCTGCTGCACCCAGCCAGTGTGAACCATGTGCAGGGGGAACCTTCTGCCCAGATCCTAGAGCTACAGGGAAGCCCAATGTGGAGGGGATCCCGTGCAGGGCCTCTTATCAATGTCCCATGGGTAGGTTCATCAACACAGTTTATAATATTAGCATGGTATATTAGAGTCTGTATGTGATAACTTTGAGTCTTTTATTTTAATAAATGCCTTTCTCCCTAAAGACAGTAATGAGGTTCTGCAGTAATGAGGTTTTGCTCATTATACAGGTGCAGTCTCAGAGAAGCTGTGCAGAGCTGGCTCGTACTGTGGACCACAGACTGCTGAGCCTCCAGTCTGTCCTGAAGGGTATTTGTGTCCTGAGGGATCTCATACCTACAACACCCCCAAGCAACGGTGAGTGCATGAAAGGTCCAATATCCTGAATAGAAACCTGGCTCAAAACACAAGTTTGTGAGACTGACATGGAAACAAGAGGCTTTAACCTTTGAAATAACGGAGCGTAATAGATTTGGACTGATTCTACATGTTGTGGGTTAAAGCTTTATAAATAACCCTGTTACCATGCCCTACAGCTGTCCTTTTCCCTACTACTGCCCAGCCAACAGCTCTGCCATGAAGTCCTGCAAAGGGGGCTTTATGGCTGTCAACACCAGCGACCTGAGAGGTCCCAAAAACAGCTGTTGTCGTGTGTGTGAGGGGGGCACCTATCGTCCGTACCTCTCCCCCATCCCACAATGCCTTCCATGTCCACCAGGATACTTTTGCTCCCCAGGTCCTCTGCTCACCACCACAAATCATTCCATATTGCAATGTACAATATTTATTCCTGGCCTTACTCCGAATTATGTGTGCATTTCCTTAATTCAACAGGTACAGACCACTACAAAAGTAATCCCTGTCCTCGTGGGTATCTCTGTCCAATGGGATCTACCCAACCAATACCTTGCCCCCCTGGCTTCTTTGGTAACCTTACTCATGCAGAGACAATGAGTGACTGTCACCCATGTCCAGCTGGCACCTTCAACCACCTGAGTGCTCAGAAGGCCTGCTTTCCCTGTGGCAGCTCCTCCACCTCAACAGCTGGTTCGATCCAATCAGATGTTTCTAGATAACTCGGATCACATTAAATACTTTTATCTGAACAAATAATATATGTATTAAGTTAAGTTATAGCTTCAAAAGCGTTGTTCATTTGTACAGGAAAATATTTCACGTCACACCTGTTTCCTCAGGTTCTTCTTCTTGTACCTGTATTGGTAAGAATCGAGCATTTCAGCACTCGGATGGTTCATGTTTGTGCAGAACTGGTTTCATCTTCTACAATGAACTGGATTTCAAAAGTTCTACCTCTGACAGTGAATTGGATTGCCAGCCTGAGGTCAGTGGGATATAGTTGCTATCAATTTCTTTATTGATATACAAGGCTTTGGATACAGGGTTAAGTAACAATGAATAGATTTGATATACCCTTAAGTGTTGACACACACAAAAAGATGATCAACCTGTGGAAAACCGTGGCTCGATGTTTTGCGATGATTTGATTTTATAATTTGTTTTAGCAGATGATTTGGAAATCAATACAGCACGGTGAGATGGGGGAAATACTCTTGTAATCAAGAATGATGTTATGACCAGCAAGGTCTGTGTGTGTGTGTGTGTGTGTGTGTGTGTGTGTGTGTGTGTGTTTCAGGTGAACAGACGGTGTTCCTCAGGTCAGGTACGTCTGGCAGCATCCAGAGAGTGTGTGTCACCTTCCCTCCACTACTGTAATATCACCTGTGGACAACATGGAGGAACTCTGGATGTGGCGATGGGCATGTGAATCTAATTTATACTTTTCAATTCAACTTGGTCCTTTAAAATACCTTGCAAGGTCAATCACTACTAAGAATTACCCTGTAAAAACTACTAAAGCAAGTGGTAAATAGAATGTAATGCTGTCTGTCGTCATGTCTCTTGTCTTATCTGCCTGATGCTGATGCCCTAGCTGCCAGTGTGAGCGATATGTGTCTGCTGAAGAGCTTTGCAACACTTCCTGCCTTTCCAGACTACCTCAGCTCTCTGCCCAGTTCTCACCAGATGGGCACCTGCTGCTCAGCCTCAAAGAAAGAGACAGGATGGTGTGGGCCAGGGTGAGGGAGCAGTAATGGGGCCATTGACAAACTGATGATTGGCCATACCTTACAAGATAATGGATTTCTTATTTACCTAATACTTATGAATTACATTAAATGTGTGGACGGATGTGAGGACAGATGTGAGGAAGCTCCAGATAAAAAAAGGACAAATCTCATATTAGTATTGTACTGATGCAGCCAAGACACTTTTCAGATTGTAGGGTCTAGCTAGATCAGTTAGTTGGCGGGACGCTTGGCGTGACATTCATCAGGGTCTCGGCAGGACACCTGGAAAAATGTTGCAGCTGCACATTTGGCGATATCATTGCATTACTGCGAAGGAGAAGTGGTTAATAATATGTAATGAGCTCCTCTCTCCATGAAATGTATAGAAATGTTCTTAGCAGGTCTCAACATGTTAAGATCGTTTCATCACCTATGTGTGAATGTGCATGTTTTGTTTGCACTGGGTTTAGTCCTGTTTCAAGATATTTAGCTGCCATAACTTTTTAGAGAGCTAATTGTCTGTGCAATGTCATTTTTTAACACAATACTCTTCTAGTACAGGACATTTAACTACACTTTAAACCATTTTGTGTTCAAAATGTAAACAATATTTCACCATAAAATACATGTTTTGCCATGGAAAACAATTAAAATGTAACTATTGCACATATGGTAGGACAACAACAACAACAACTCCTCTTACGCCACTGTGTCTTTGTTCATTGTATGTTATTGGTTCTCCAATATGGTGAAAACTGTTCATATGCAAATGGTTGGGTTGTCAGTTTGATGAGAAAGATGGCCTCTCAAAATTAGTTATCAATATATTGTCTTTTTATTTCTTAAATGTATGTATTATGCTGTTGTATAGTGCTGCAGTAGCAGTTCTTATTGAGCTTGTTTCTGTTTACTTCCAGACTGTAATGAATGTTTTAGGACCAGATATCCACGCAATGAGTATTGGTCAAATCCATTTGATCCAGTTTGACACTGAAGGGGTGTTTGGTTGGATTCCCACACAGAAAGAGCTCATCAATCAGTTTCTGTCAGGTGACTAGACTTAACTAGTCATATTGATTCATTTTATTTTCTATATTTAATCAAGCCATTTAATGTCTGTATCTTGTATAATGTTAAAGGAAAATGCTGTCTAAACCCTGAGCACCTATTTCCTTCTACTCAGAACCAATAGAACTCCTAAATACAAGACCCAGAAAGAGGAGAGACACGGAAGATGCTGAGGATGACGATGCTTCTGACATAGCTGTCCTTCCTCGTATCCCCAACCCCATCGTCTGTCTGTCCTCGGGGGACATGCTAATTTTCCATCTCACCATAAACCACACTGGTACTACAGATTTGGTTTACTTTCATGTTGTTGTTTTTTGTCACGATTGACAGTGCGATTTCTTTGTGTTTCAAACACATTCAACTTGCTCTAACTTTCTTCATATCCGTAAGACCGCCGTCTCAGCCACTTCCCAGTGTATCAAAAAGACCACCTGTTTAACAGTAACCCCAGCTGGGACTTTGGTGCCTTCAGACGACTGCAGATACTCATGAAGCAGACAAACTTAAACTCTACAAGGTAGTGTTGAGTCTAAACTGCAGGTAGAGCCTCAAGTGTTGATTGATTTTTTTTTGACTACATCCCTGCTATACCACAAACTTCTCTATGTTCCTCTCCTTTTTCTCAGGTTTGCCCATGTGTTTTCAGAAACTGGGAAGTATGTGTTTGTTGACAGTGCTGTCCCAGAGTGGAGTATGGTGGTGGTGGTCAGTGAGGAGGGGACAGAGTGTGACCCTCGGGCCTCCGTCTTCCAGCCCATGACCCCGGCACAGCTGGTGAAGTACGGGATTGTCAAGCAGCACAGACTCAACCTTCTTCCTGACTGGGGAGTGATAGCAGGTGTGTGTCCTCACTGCAGATGCGTGGCTGTTACGAGTTTGCTTGCTAGTTCATCGTGACACAGTGCTAACTGTGTTCAGGGATCCTGAGTCTGCTGCTGGTTGTAGTTGTGGTTTTGACCACCACAGTGCTAGTTCTGAAACCCGGCAAAGCAAAACTTGTCTCCCAGCGGAGGACTAAGCCAAAGTGGCGCAGCCTCGGGGAGCCCTTCTGTCCGGTGGGTTGTGTTTGCAGTGAAGACAGGTAAGTTGGCTTGACATCAGAACTGATGGTTTGCTTTATCCTAGTAGCACATACTATGTATGTACCCTTGATGAAACATGCTGTAAGGCACCCTCTTCTCTGTCTTATTGTCCTTGTCAACCTCTCTACTATGTATAAACTATGTAAGATCACATAAGACTTATAAATGTGTGGCTTTGTATTTGTGTTTCAGCATCGCTGTCCCAAGCCGAGGTGGCTTCCTAGGCAGTAGGGGTATCGGAGAGGGAGCGGAAACTGAAGAGCCCGCTGTTTCAAGAGGAGGTAAGTGTGGATGTGAGCGTGAATGTTTGTCAGTCTCTTTACATCAGCTATGCGATAGTCTGGCGACCTGTCCAGGGTGTAACCTGCCTTCGCCCCAATGTCAGCTGGAATGTCTGCAATTACATATCACACGACTTAGGAGTCTACATTCGTGTGGCTGTACTTAGATGCAGCCGTGTTTGAGCTTAACATGCTGACAATGACAACGCTAACACGCTGAAGTTAAGCAGGTACAATGTTTACCATGTTCACCAGTTCAGTGTGTTAGCATGTACCGGTAGTCATTTTCCACAGCACTAAACTCAAAGTAAAGCTGAGGCTAATGGGAATGTCAATCATTTCGCAGGTTATTCACACTGGACAAATTGAAATCTTGATCTGATAATGGCATGAAAAGTCAGTCCGATTCATCTTGTGAGAACCATGAATGTCTGTACCAAATGTCATGGCAACCCACCTAATAAATGTCGAGATATTTCAGTCTTGACCAAAGTGGTGTACCCACTGAACGACCGACAACTAGACATAGCCATAGATACAGCAATGCTACTAGCATCGCAAAACAGTATATGGAATTAACCCATCCGTTTTTTATATATTTTCCACCAATAACCTCAATAAATATATTATTTGTGTTATTTCCATTGTTTTTTTTCTATCCATTATTTGATAATGTTTCGAATCACTTAAAGGTAGAATTGGCTTCAATGTTTCTCACCTGAATGTTACATTATTCATGCGGCTTGATAGGGCCTTTAAAGTCCATTGGCCTAGTCATTATGAAACCATCCCGCATGACCAGGTAGCAGTTAACGGCCTATTCCCCCATTTGATTGATGATGAAGAAAGTAATAGCCAATACCACATTCTAATTACTTGTTACATTGCTGTTATCTCTGACTCTCTATTTAGCCTCTGCAGTTTTAATTCAAGTACTTATTATCCATTGCATGCTTCATCCAGACTGTCTAAAAAACTAAAGATACTGAATTGTTATGGAGCCAAGTTAATCTTTTGATTTCAAGGTGCAGCCATTCATCAGGTGTGTGTCTCCTCGTTTCTTTAGGATGGCGTGATGAGACATTTCCCCCCCAGCATATTTCTAATTTACATATTATTGACATTTACTGCACCCATTTAGGAAGTGCGCCAGGGCACTGTGATCTGGAGGAATTAAATGTCAAGACTCTGTTTGACAAACTAGAGGATCAGAACCTGCACATAGCCTCACAAGTGGCCCGACACCGCAAAGACACACAGGAGTTTTACAGAAACATTTGTCAACAGACTGAAACACTCAAGGTGAGTTTTATTATAGTGAGATGAAGGCATAAAATAATCATTTCAAGAAAGAATTGAGCAAAAGTTTTGTAATATTCAGGTCTTCTAAAGTGCCACAAGAATACTTTTAACATTTTACATTTTCTTTCAGAATGTCTTTGACAATATGGATCATAAAAAACTGAGCCTTCTTAAGGAGCTGCTGGTCCATAATGCAATGAGGGATAAACCATCTAACAGTGCAGAAGAGAGAGATACACAAGGTAAAACTGAATGAGTATGATGATATTGGATTTTATTAGAGAATCTGATCTTTTCAAAGTCATGGTCAAAGGGCAGACAACATTATTTTATTGAAGAAGAAAGACTTAGATGTCTAATCATAAAACCAAGGTAATTAAAGGAATAGTTTGTCAATTGGAGGTACTCTCATTCGCTGTCTTGTCGAAAAGATTGACACCTCTTCCTCTGTATGATGAATAGAAAGCTGCAGCCTGTTAGCTTAGCGCAGCACAAAGAACCAAGATGTAAAAACGTCAATTTGATGTTTGATGGTGGGTTGTTTGTGGAATAACCAAGTAAGATTTAACCTGTTGAGTGATCACTCAACAGGTGGACTTGGGTACCAGGCTAGCTGTTTCACCCTGTGTCAAGCCTTTATGCTAAGCTAGGCTAATTTGCTACTGGCAAATAAAATTCAATAAAGTGAATAGGCATTTCCCAATATATCAGACTATTCCTTTAACAGTATTGTCACGTTTTGTGACATAATGTAGGAAAACTCACAAGTATGCAAGTACTTTCTTTGTATTTAATGTCCCTAAAGACTCATATCAACCTTAAAATCAACCGTTATTGTGATTTGATTGGCTGAAACTATGTCACATCCTTTGTTAAATGTTTTTCTCTAAACGTTTTCCTGCGTGGGACTGGAACAACCTCATCAACCCAGCTGAGACCTCTATAGCATTACTGGGAGCAGTAATCCGGTCAGTGGAAGCTCTCTTATGCAGGCTGACTGGAGAAGCTTGGCAGAACCAGAATTTGCCTGGTCCCCCATACTGTCATACTGGTCCTCATGATGCCAGGGAATGTGAACCACAAGCTGGATACACACAATCTGGTGACAACAACATGTGTTATACACAGGTACTATACTGTCAGTTGTTGTCTGTAGCATGCATATCTTGGAATAATTAAGAGGAGAATAATTATGTCTTTTAAATGATGTCCACAGTTTTCATCAGTGAACATGACCAAAGCAGAGCCAGGTAGGGAACAAATCAATACAAATGTTGGTTTGAATTTTCAGGAGTATCCGGATGTTATGTCACCCCAGTGAGTTGATTCTGTCTTCCCCAGTCCATCTACAGAGCACAGTTCCCTGTCTCAGTGACAACGACTTGTCCAGGCTGGTCAGTTTATCTCCTCTGTTCAAGACCCTGCAGGAGATCCAACAGTCTTTACAGAACCTCACCACAGCTGAGTCTGATCAGCAGCTCCACAATGGTACATAAACATAATTAAATAAGCCTATAAGAGAAATTAAACTCATGATGAATGTAAAAAACGAATTATGGCAAATATGAAGCCGTTCCTTCTGTTTTTGCAGCTGCAGAGCATTCTGTCCAGGAGAACAATAATGGACAACTTATCCCGACTGCCCTAGACAGCCTCTCACCTCAACACTCTGCCGTTTTCCTATTAGGTTGCCAGGTGATGCAGTTGCTTGCAAACTGCCCCCTGTTCCCCTCTGTGCTTCTACTAATGGCCAAGTCAATACCTGTTTCTTCATCTTCCTCTAATGAGGTTCTGCTGGCACATTGCTCAAGGGACTTTTATTTTGATGCAACCAATCAGATCCTTTATCTGTCAGAGGCAAAGCTTCATCACGTGGGACATTTCATCGCTACTATTCTGCAGTCCATGGCCTACATAGCATCAGGTAATCAGACAGACAGTTATAGAAGAGAGTTCTGAGACCCAGTCTTCTGCCATTGTTTGGCAACATTCATTCATGTAATACAGTACAATAGCTCTAACAATCATCTTTAAATAGTAATCCTCTTTGGAAACAATATGATATTTGTTTTTCTTTTTCTTTTTTATATCCAGGATCCAAACCTCAGAGCTTCGTGCAAGCTCTTCATGAGGCCATTTCAGCTTTAAGCCTTCAGCTGTTCAACCTTTCTTTCAAATGGAACACAGCAGAGGTGAGGTGCTATTTAAGCTTCAAACATCCTCCTATTGCATGGTTAGGGCATCTAACAATTTCATGCTTTCTTTTTACAGTCAAATTTCAATGCGTCAGAGGGGCAGCGTGGTGCATTAGTTGAGGAATTTCTCAACGTTAGAGTTCCCACTGAAGCGCAGTTCACCGAGCACCTGTTAGCTAGCAGGTTGGTGACAGAGATAAAACATGCAGCAGAGAATAGTATGACCTTTAACCAAAATCATGTAATGAAATACTTTTCTGTCTTCCAATTTAGACTTCAGAAATACAAATGTTTCAAAATAGAGCAGCTCATCACAAACCTCAAACAGAGTTCAACTGAGGACACAAACGCAGGTAAGACAAGTGTTCATTTTTAGTTCGATAGAAAGTTAGGTTATACAATATTCAAAATCAATGACAACAATTTCTTCGACCAGAACTATTCCCGGGATGGATCAAATATTGTAAAAAACACCACATATTATAATAAAAGAGTACTTGACTGAACCCTAACCATTTTTAAAGGAGCAGTGTGTGCTCAGTGTTCTGCCCTGGAGCCATTGATCCATAATAGCAGGCGTTTTAGCGCAACGCATGAATTTCCCATATTTCCCTATAATGCACCCATATAAACTAATAAATACAGATTGGATTGTCGTTTCAGATTGAAGTCAGACACTTTTCCAATTCTTCCCAGTCACAAGATCTAAATATCATTAAAGTATTACATACAGTCCTGGAGAGAAAAGCAGGGAAGTCAATTTTCAACTGAAAGAGCTTTTGTTCCGGACGAAAGATCCAATATTCTATCGTACACACACTTGAATGACTGCATGCCAATCTAAAAGCTATAGGTTGTCGTGCTTCTGCTAGATACACGATAATCTTATTTTAATAGTTGTTTCAATCCTTGTGTCTTTTCGATCAATTCAGTTTCCATTGAGACATTTACCCAAAAACTATTCATTTTATTTTGAAGAATCAAAAGTCTTGTTTAATTTCTGCAGGTTTGCCACCAAAAGGGACACCAGTGCAGGTATCAAACAGTTATAAATCATAAATTATCTTAAATTGAAGAGAATAGTCACTGCCCTCCATGCAGCACACGTTACTTCACCATTTCCTTGATTACAGACGTCCTGCATAGAGGAAGAACTTGACCGTATGAACGAGTCTTTCTTGCAGCTGAGCGTGCAGCTGCAAAAGAGAGCTCAAATGAGCACATGGCTAAAGGAGAGAGAAAACAGTGCTGGGAACCATCCTGCGGTAATTATCTGGAATATTACACATTTCATATATTATTACATAATCACAAAAATTCATCTGCTTTGTAATTTAATTGTGTTTTGAAGGTCTTAGAAATGCTCTCTTAGTATTATATTTCCTACAAATTTCAACATACTGAGATATGAGATTTTAAACTTTCTTTCTACTCGTTAGCATTTCATACATATAACTTATATATTACATTGATACATTAAATTGATTCATTCATTCAAGCATTGTGCGGATGTTCATTTGCTCCTTTTCAGTCCTGACTAAAGAGAAAAATGTGTGAATCAGTATGCATGAGTATAACGTGTGCCTGCATTTGCATATTTGCATCGTTGCTTAAGACTACGTGCATGAATTCATTCATACATTTTACCACACATCATCGACAATACATTCATGTATCCTTACGCAGAGGGCAACACCAAGCATGCCAAGTCTGAGTCGTAATGGAACAATCCTGCTGGAACTGAAGAGATGCTATGTATCACAGCGCCTCAATGAGCTCCAAATGACATTAGGCCAGATCAGAAAGAGCCAGCAGCATGACAGCAAGTCAAAAGATGGAACAAGAAGCAGCACACAAACAGACAGCAGCACCACTCAGCAGGAGCAGAGGGAGCATTATCCTGACATAGATGAGTGGAGTCCGGCTGGCAGCCAGCGGCAGGGCATCATTCCATCTGGCAAGAGTCACAGCCAACAAAGCGTGGAGAGCAGAGGTCTTGGTAACTCTAAACTGGAGAGTCATATTTCTGACCAGCAGATGAGTGACAGTGTCCAGAGCAACAACTAGACTGCCAGATGCTGGAGAGCCAAGATCAGCTGCGTCTTAATGTCTCAGGAAAGCAGGAACAGGAGCAGTCAGATTACAAAAGACAAAACAACATGAACATGAAGATATCGATGACACGTGGGGGGCTTACTGATCAGAAACTTGATCTGAATGTAGATCAATGCTGAAAAATGTGTATTTTTTTTAATGCGGTTGTCATTACTTTATTGTCTTTGTTTTTTTTTAATATACAGCCTAAAATAGCTTTATGATCTATGTACAGTATGATATTATTTCTTGTTTGTTGAGGAACGATCTGAGTAGCCTCTGTCTTAATTTAGACCGGCTTGTTCTTTTCAATGATGTATGATCCTGAATAAAAATAATTTCTGGCAACAAGCAGCGGTGCGACACAATTACCAAATAGTTCCTCAGGCAGGAGTTAATACTGGCCTTGAAGACGGGCTCTGTTCATCACCATATTCTAATGAAGACAACAATCTTCAGCTGAATGAACACAAAGTGACACTAGTGCTTCTGTCTCGCTTCCTTCTCACAACCACTTCTTCCTCTTATAGAGGTGACAACCTGTGTCTTCATGAGTATTTAATATGTCTCTGTTTTACAAACATGCAGGTCCTCTAACCTGTCTTCTTGAAGCCCTATTCATTGCGGTGAGCTTTCTCTATAGGACCAACAGGTTCACCAAGTGAAACTAAAAGTAGCTACTAAACTTAAAATGTTGTCAGAGAGGTCTATGCTGCACGACTCGGGTTCGATGGTTTATGTGACGCACAGGGTTCTGGTTCTTTTAATAGAAAGTGAGTATTCCTACAGGGGGCTGTGAGGCAAATCAGAAGGTCAGATGGAACAAGTCTTCACTTACTATCAGTGTTAGCTTAGAGCTCTGTGCCAAGTCCCCCGGGTTCAATCTGGCATTGCCCTGTGGATGTGTGTGTGTGTGTGTGTGTGTGTGGTTCAGTGACTTCCTGAGATTATATGCCTTATCAATTAGATTAGCTGCTATGTGTCAGTGATTTGGCCTCACAGTGAGACATGGCATGTAACGCTGCTCTGGAGCCTTGTGTGTACACATCAGTGGTACAGCATTTATCTTTGCTCTCGTTGTTTAAATCAACACAAGGGTTATTTTTTAGGAAGACTGTCTTTTGTGATGTTTGTGTGACTATACTGTATGTGTATAAATATATGTTTAAAAATGATATACATGAGATTACAAATTATATGAATTACATACAAAATACATTGCATGAAGTCTGGTATTGTTCAGAAATAATAAAATGCTAAAGTCTTAAAAAAGAGTGAATCAAGAATCAAAGTAAAGAGTAAAGACTATGCTTGCATGCTTCTGTTTCCCATTTAAGATAAGCATTTTGTTTTTAAATGAATTATGTCTGAACAGTAGCAGACTTCTTGTGATATGTTTTGAATGTAATACATGTATTTTATAATTGCAAACAGATGGATCTAGACTGAATATGATGGACGTTTAGAGAGATGAGTACACTGAACCAAATTCCAGCATTAAGATGTTTTTTTTCGAGCAAGCTGCGCATTAGATTTACATCTCAGTTTCCAACACGTTTCATCCATGTCTGCTGTAATCATGTTATAATCTTGAAATCCTTCCAAATCCCTAGAAATCTGCTCGCCACAGTAGATCCACAAGTTGCCCCGCACACATACACACACACACATGCGTATACAGAACATACATGAGCAAACACGTACTCTCTCTAACACACTTATTTATACCCAGTCACCTAAACAAATCACTCCCTTCTTTAAACTGCTGTAATGCTGTCCTGTTGCTCTCCAGTGTTGGAGTTGTTGCACCCTTTGGGGATACATTTACCCTAAAATACTCAAAAGTGCTGTTTTCATCACCTGCTGTGAAAGCCCTTAGACCTGAACACAGAAAATCACTTTAACAGTGAAAGCACATGATTTGATCAAAGCCTACTGGATGCCTGTAAAAGAAAAGAGAGAGAGAGAGAGAGCTGCGTTTGAGGCTTCCTGTTGTCTTCCTAAGTCTGTGGTCTGTCGCTAAGCAGGTCTCCTGTAGTCACCATGGTACTGCATTACTGTTGCTATGGTTTCCTTATCTGCAGGATGTGGTTCATCCAAGCCTGCCATATTTAGTCTGCTTCTCAGAGTGCTGGCCTACTGCTGATGCTGACAAGCAACACAAGAGTGCACTCAGCTGCCTCTTTGTTGTTTCTTTTTACATTCAAATCTGCTCCTACCACTAAGCATTACTGCAAGAACCTATTGATTCACTGTTACAGCTCCAACACAGCTTTTCCTCATACTCATCTTAATGTTTACAGACAGATAGATACAAAAAAATAAGTTTAAAATATGTTGTTTTTACAGATAATGCTGAAATTCTCAAATCCTTCATTCCTATTCCAAGTAATCCTCTCATTACTCCAGATACAATGGCAGCGAGATTAAATACTGTGATGCTACAGTGAGATTACCGTTTCTCTTTCAAGCCTGAGGATGCTGTATCCTCGTTCCTGTGGGGGGAAAAAACCCCATTAAACTGAAATATGTTCGTATAATCAGTAATATGTACAGAAAGAGGTTTTCTTTGTAAAAAAAAAAGAAAACGGCCCTTTCACATGTCTTTTCATACATTTCTATTAAAGTCGGTAATAGACCAATATAGATTTTCCACAAGAAATAGTCAGGAAATCAATATTGATATTTATATTGGATGTAGTGCAGGTAACAAAGAAAGACAGGAAAAGGAGCACGATGTACCCTGTGGATTCAGTTTGATGGCAATTTTATTGCATCCTCATCACATCATTCAAATTTTACAAGGGAGTCAAATCACTTTAGTTTTCAGTGAGAGATAAAAAAAAAAGTGATTTAATTACTCTGTTCAGCAGGCGCTTCACTCCTCTTCTGGTGCAGGTTGTGTTGGCGTGATGTGCAGCAACAAGAGTTTAATCTGTTTTTACCTGAGTCAGTGACTCAATGTAACATAATTTATTAAAAAACGTATTCTTCACCCTTTGTATTTCAGCTTTGTGTATCCCTTTAATTATTAAAGAAAGGGAAAGGCATGTGTTGCTGAATAGCAGTCATGGGTTTGTATCCAAATATAGACAGAATACCACAGAAAAGGTCATGCCCAGAGGATAGAATATCATTTGATTAGTGGATCGTGTCTTGCACAGTATTTTATTAGCTTCATGGCGGCAATAAGCCACAGATATAGATCAGTATGTATGTGCTTGGCATTCATATGATTTCAAAACACAAAATCAGGGTAGGAATCATTGCGAGTATTTTACGATGTTATGCCTTTATGTGTGGATACATAAAATGCATTAGATTGTCCACAGTATGCGCGCTTTGTAAACCTTAAACCACATTGTAGAACTGACCCATATATACAGTATATATGTATGTATGTGTATATATATATATATATATATGTGTGTGTATATGTATGTATGTATGTATGTATGTATATATATATATGTGTATGTATATATATATATATATATATATATATATATACATATACGTATGTATAATGACATTATATGCTGGGTTTTGTTTCTTCAGTCAAAAGAAAAGCAAATGCAAACAGGCGTGCATGATGAGTTGGTTAGACCAGCGGTCCCCAACCACCGGGCCGCGGACCGGTACCGGGCCGTGGGTCATTTGCAGTGGCGGGCCGTGCAGGACAGAACTACGTTCCGGGATGTGTTGACAGCATTAATGGTAATTTTGGCGAACCTGTAACAAGCGAATATCCCCAAAAAACCAGCAGCACCCAGTGTTTACAACATGGATAGAAGTTTGGACGGATTAGGCCAATAGCGGCGCACGGCTAATTCACCGGCGTTAGCGTCCTTTTAACGACTCTGGTAAAGGCAAAGCTAACTTTAATAATTACAACGATATTTAGTTCGAAAGGTACGAAGTTAAACTTTAGTTTAACACCATTAAATCAACTGAAAACATTACACGATCATTTTTATCAATATTTTAAGTGAATTTTATTGGAACAATAGCTAAAAATGATTTGCAGAAGCCGGCCGGCGTTTGCAAAAGCCGGCCGGCGTTTGCAAAAGCCGGCCGGCGTTTGCAAAAGCCGGCCGGCATTTTTAACCTACAAGTAAGCGTGTCTGTTGAACGTTGTGTGCCTGCGTGTAGTATTTGCTTTGTCACCGTCAACACAAGAACATTTTGAGCATAATATGTAGCTAGCTAAGTTAGTATGTTTGCAGTTAGCATCAAGCTACTTTTGTTTCGCCAGCAACAACAACGCTACTTCCGGTTTGTATTCCTTGATAATTTAAAGCCTCTGTTATCACAAGAACTGCACAGATTATGTTTTTCCTGCCTTTTATCCCCTAGCTTTGTAAGACAAAGTCAGTCAGTCAGCCATACTGGAGAATGTTGACATCAACATGTAACGTTATGACTTCTGGTTGTATTTTTGAAAATAAAAGACGGGATTTTCCAAACTGACAAGAAAATACATTTGTTTACTTTTGAGTATTCCCATCAGTTCTACTAATTCTGCTGCACCACATTTTGGGAGGCAGATCTATTTTTTACTATTCAATTTATATGACTTATTTGAATATGATGCTTTATTATGAACGGTGGTGGAAAATAAATATGTAGCCCATGTTTACTCACGCATTTTTAAGTACCTGTACTTTATTATTTACATTTTGAGGGTTAGGAAAGCCTACAACATTACGTGTATAAGCACAGGTTCTTAAAATGACCTCCACCACAGAGAGCTGCAACTGTAAAAAGCTGGTTTACAGTTAAATGGCAATTCATCTCTAAAAAAATATAAATTTATAGTAGTCTATATCTTGCTCATAAAACGTCTGAATGCAGGACTTGTAATAGGCTATTTTTACACTGTGGTACTGCTGCTTATAGCTAACTATCTGACCACTTCTTCCACCACTATGAACTACACTACCCAGCAGCTTATAGTGTTAAAGCAGTTAGCTCCCACTCAACAAGCTAGCTACAACATCAAATACAGCTTTAAACGATGTACTAATGTAATAATGATTAGATGATATCATCTTGATGGCTTAACATTCACGTGGTCTATCTGGCTGTATAATTGGTACCGGGCCGCACAGAAAGAATAAATATTATATTATTTCCGTTTTATTGATTATCAGAGTCTGAAAGAAGTTTTATTTTGAAAAATTACCGGATTCTTTCCCAATTTCATCCTCCTGTGCCACTTGACACATGTCAAGACGCTTGTCTCGGTCACATGATACGTTACCTCAAAAATGAACATGCAAACTAGCGAAAATTAGTAAAAAACTTTTGGAGAGCTTCTTTGCAAAGGGGAAAAGGCCCACTAAGGAGACAGAAAAAGAGCCTACAACTTCCAAGAAAAAGAAAGCTTCATTGAACAGTCTAATTAAATATCAGGAGTATTTCTGACGCGCCAAACCAGCTCTGCATAATATGTGGCGACAGAAGATCAGCTGCTGGAGATTGCAAATGACGGTGGCCTTAAAAGTATGTTTGAGACAAAAAAAAAAGTAAAAGTGTTTTGGATTAAAATCAAGGCTGAATATCCTGAGATCACCACAAAAGCACTGAAAACCCTGCTTCCATTTCCAACATCCTATCTTTGTGAAGCGGCATTTTCTGCAGTAACAGTAATCAAAACAAAATTACGAAGTAGACTGGACATAAGAAACACACTTCGGGGTGTCATTGTCTCCCATTATCCCCAGATGGGACCGTCTCGTTGCAGAGAAACAAACTCAGGGCTCCCACTGATTCAGCGTTATTGTGAGTTGTATTTTGTATGCATTTTATATTTGTTTTCATGCCGGTCGTATCATTTTATTTCGTCGTGTTTATCCGCCACACCTTGAAGGCCGGTCAGTGAAAATATTGTCTTACATCAAACCGGTCTGTGGCTCAAAAAAGGTTGGGGACCGCTGGGTTAGACCGACGCAAATGACTATAATATGGACGTGCACGTTGTAGTGTAAGAGGGAGTGACTCACGCATGCGTATCAGAGCCTCTGCTCTGCCAGCGCTAAGTGACTGCTGGAAAAAAAAACAAAGCCAGTGATCCGCGGCTGAGAAATGTCATCAGTCATCCTTAATGGGGGAAAATATTTCGAACAATCAATGGAGTTATTCTTTGAGGAGTGAAATAAGAGATCTGCTTTAATTTATTTTGCTGTTTCTGTAAACAAGACTCCAGATCTCGCAACAGTACCAAATCGTCTTTCGAGAATCCACAGGTTCTTCCTCTTCGCTTGTTTTCTTTTCTTTTTTCTTCTATTTTTCTCGATGGATCTGGACTGAATGAAAGCAGCAGAAGGGCTGTTGTATCGCTCTTCATGGGCTTGTTTATTTTGACCGAGTGGAGCGAATAGCTAATGAAGTTGGGTCTTTCTAGATAGATGTTGAATGGCTAAACAGGGAGCTATTGGAAGACTCGAATTTAAATGAGCACGTAGAGATTCCACAGCCTCGTTTCTGCAACTCGTTTATGCCCTTTTTTGTCGTTTGAAATCTGTCGTTTAAGCCGACAGCTTGGTTTGGATTTTCAGTCGTGAAGAGGGAAGTTACCTGCGCACTCATCTACCGAGGAGAGGCGCTGTCCGTGGTCCTGAAGTCATTTCAACAACTCCTGTCATCTTACTCCTTGTGTGAAGACAACTTAAGAGTTTCTCCCAAAAGCAACAGCTGGAGGGGACACTGTCTGCCAGCAGCTCCCGAAAGAGCTTAATATGGTAACTCAAACCAGAGTTCATCTGCAAACTTTGGTACTTTTGATTTTTGTTGGTAAGTATAACTGTACAACATGTATCTTTTTTTGATTGTGAATGTTGCATGTCTTATTGCAACCGATTTTTGGTTACATAGATAAGTAATCACGGGCTTTATTAATGACTTGTGAACTCAACTGTCTGTGAAGTCAAAACCCACTTTCAGAGCAGCCTGACTGACCCCTGCAGAGTGCAACACCACTCTGTGTTGTTAGCATTTAAGCGAACTAAATCGATCCATTCAACAGAGGACACCAGGCTTAAGCTATTTCCCGTTTATTTATTTTGTCAGTCTCCCTGTTTCTCTGTCCTATTTCCATGCCTTTGTATGAGCCCTGAGCAAAAAACAAAAAGATGAGATGGAATTGATGTTGTCACTGTCTGCCCTGGGGGACTTTGGGTTATATAAGAGCACTGGACCCAACACAGCAGCACACACACAGACATCCATGTGGCGAGCTCACTGAGAATACTGCCTCAAGAAATGTTCGTAATCCCCTTAATTCTTTCCCTGCACGTTATCATCCACTTCCTGCCTTCCTCTTAATTAGTCCATCTCTTGCAATGCATTTACACAATACTTTGCTGTCCTCCTACACTACCCACAGTCCCTTTATCCAACACTCCCTCCCTCCATTTATTCCTAGCTAATACTAATGGGCAGAGGCCGTCATTAGTGTTTACTGGCCTGTATGATCTTGGCTTTGCTATCAGTATTGTGACTCAAGTCTCTCTAGTGCTCACGGAGCTGTAAAATTGAATTTGTGTCGTTTTAACGCTTGCTGAGTTTTGTGTCTGGCTCTATGTAAGTGCAGAGTGCAGGAGCTGATGACCTTAATAAGAAACACTTGGCCATGCGTATTGTTTTTACCTACATGTACAGTTAAAAACTGTGCCTGTCACAGTAGTGTGCATATAGTTGTATTTACACGGTCATTAAATGAAGCCTAAAAATGTCTTCAGGCCTACACCAAAAAAAAAAGAATCCTCCCATAGAATTAGTAGAAGATGACTTATAGCTCCACCTTTAAGCACATTTATTTTGAAATGCTCTTGCTTTTACAATGGGCCCATTTTGAGGCAACCTGTTTGGTTCAGTGAGTATCAAAAAGCTGGATTATTACTGATAAATTACTGATAAACTAAATCTAACAGTTAAAGCTTCCCTCCAAACATGTTTTTAGACCTATAAAAATACACTTCTTTGAATCATAATTAGTGTCCTGTATCGTTTTTCCACAAAAAAATAATAATTATCTTGTTAATAATTCTAAGAAATTACATGTATCAGTTACCCCTCACTCAAATATCCAAAATCTGGAATGTGCAGAATAGTGTTTTTATGCCTACAGACCGGCAACATGTACGTACGGCCGTCTGGTCCATTCTCGTTAACACGATATCTCAGGAACACCTGGAGGGAATTTCTTCAAATTTGGCACAAACATCTGTTTGGACTCAAAGATGAACTGATTAGAATTTGATTTTTGTCCATAACGCAATAATTTATATTCTAATTCTGACAATTTCACACAAATGTCTGATACAAAATGATGAATTGACAGACATGGATGTAAACTGACACTTGACTGGTTGGTGGAGGCATACAACCGCAAAGTGGCAATTTTACTCCCTTCAAAAGTTTTTACATGATGTCTTCTACTTTAATAAAAAGTCTATTCTCAGTCTTTGTGCACTTCAAGTTTCCACATCACACTTGCATATTTTGGCATACTAGTTGTATACTGAACCAGGATTGGCTTCTAAACTAATAGTGATCACCTTGTACCTATACATCTTAAACTCACATTTAAGATGAGCACAGATACACTTTCAGCAGATGAAAGTGAAAATAGCCTCTAGTGTCAAACTCTGCACATAGATCATTCTGCACCGTGAAAGTCAAACATGAAGTAACAATGAGCAAAAGTGTGGAGGGGGGACTTTTAAAATGTTTTCAAGCTATGTTATTGACATTTCCATGCTCCTTCAGTCCACCTGAGCCGGCCAGTATGTGTCGATATCCCGTCGGAGACGAATGCAGTCCTGGGGAAATCCATGAAGTTGACCTGCATTTCTTGTATGAAGAGGGATGAGATCAAATCAAAGACACATGTGAATTGGTACTACATGCCAAACAAAGAAAAAGACATCCCATCTAACAAAACTCCTGTAGGTCCCTGCTATATTATTGTGTACAATATAACACGTTGTATGTGTTCATACCAGTATGTTTAGTAGCCGATATATATTTCATGCATATACCTGCTTGTCTTTCCTCTCTCCTAGATATACAAGTATGTTGTTGACGGTCCAGTTGAATTGGACGGACCATTTAAGGGCCGTCTGGCCTGGAATGGGAGCCAGGACTTGCAAGATGTTTCCATTCGAATCATCAACGTCACCTACAATGACAGTGGCATTTATGAGTGCAACGTCTATCGCCAGTTTAAGTTTGACTACTTCAAACCCTCAATGTCCCTCACCAAGGAAATCAAGTTGAAGGTGAAAGCAAAAGGTGCGGCTAACAGTTACCCACTTCTTCCATGTTAATTTACTCTGTTCTGTGCTCGGGCTTAGCAAAATGCTTTGGTTGCTACAGCTCATTTTTAAGTCCAGCTATGGTTCTGTGTGGAGACAAATCAAGTTTTGCAGGGTTATTCCAGAGCTACACATGAGGTTATTCAGACTTGTGTTTGCCCTCAAATGTTTATCAGTCATTGGCATGCCCCTGTGAGGTTACCAAAAATAGACATCGGTCCCAAGAGATCTACAACTCATATCTGACACTTAGCATTACTGTTAGGCACTTTTAAATGGTTATGAAACAGTCTCAATCTGTTGTCTTCTGTGTGACCTACATAAGTTAACGAGAGCATCGCCGAGAAGATTGGCTATTTCTATACAGTTATTCGCAATGCTTGTTATCGGTGACATTGGGTTGGATTGCGCGCACAATCGGATGATATCATGCAGGCTCACCAGAAAGTCCTTAAGCTCAGACTCCAGTGGGGCCTCCGGCAGTAGACAGTCCACCGCGGACAGATCTGGAGGTTTAGGCCGTATTGCTGGGCCCGCGAGAGGAAAGGGAAGCACAAAGAGAACCAGGACCAGGATTCCCTTAGGATTCTAAAAAAAAAGCTTTAAACTTTTTACCCCAATCTATTTCATCCATTGCAATACAAATGTTTCATTTCAACATTTTAAAATAAAAAATGCAAGAAACACTTTTACAGCCCTGAATAAATGTATTATTCATATTTAGCCTTTAAAATCCCTCCAAAAGCCAGTATTGGTCTAGCAGTGTCTCCACAGGAGTGGCTGTACAGCTACATATTTTAAATATCTAATTCATCTGTGTACAATTTTTTTCCTGCATGATTTTTCAATATCAGAAGAATGGATTCATGTCAACCAATGTTCTCAGAACTGAGATACATTTAATCAAAAGAGCTGGCTTTTCAGATGCACGACAGCATAACTGATCACTTCCCAGTAGTATTGCACATTCTAACGCTACCATGATGAGGAGGAGGAGGAGGAGGAGGAGGAGGAGGATGATACAGCTCACGCCTGTTAATTAACAATCCCTCCTGGTACAAATACAAGTCTGTGCCATGTTGACTTCTGAGTACCGAGTGTTCTCTTTGTGCTGCACACGCCCCTTCTTCGATGTTGCATAAAGTGTTTATCCGACTGCCTTAAGTGGGTTTTGCATTTTATTATATATTTCCAACTTTCACTTTCAGCGTTTTCACTAAGTGATGCATCAGTGCGAGGGCTCTAACAACACCACTTTCCTTCTCTCCCCTTTGTTGCCACTGTACTGAGAAGGCATAATTGTGTCTCGTTTTGTCTGCCTTTATTGTTCATCAAAGCTTTCTTCTGTTGTCATTGAAGGGGTTAATTCAAACCAACTACTTTGCTATCTATGATAAGCGGTAATGTATTCTGCTTCCCCGAATGCTTGGCTTGCTGAATGTGTCATTTTCCACTTTGATCGAATATACAATACAACATGTATATTTGGAACTACTTTTTTAAAAGGTCTTTAACTTTACATTATATAAAACTTGCTTGCATGTGGTATATAGTTCACTATCAGAGGCATTTAAAGATAGGCCAGGCAAGCTGTATTCCAGTGTTTGGTTGTTATCTTGGAAAAAAGAAGAGTGAAAATTGGATGTGATTTTCCTCCGAAGTGCAACTGTCTAAAATATACCACAGTTTGATATTTTATACATATTCAAAAGCCTCTCCTTTCACATCTCATACATGTGGGACCAAATTTCATATAAGCCACCAGCCAGTGTATACTGTACACACTACAGCTAGGGAATCATGTTACTGTAATGATGTCCATAGTAGCAGAATGGATTAGTTTATGGTAAACATATCTGTGCTTTCCCATCTAAGGGATTATATTACACTAATAGCCTGTATGTGCAGAGACTGCAGGATCAAATCAGTGAAAGCTGTTAACTGTCTGGTCAGCAGGCTTTCTGGAATTTGGTACACACTCACAGGCACAGTGGTTCACGGTGGCTCATAACGATCCTGAAATGAATTATATTAAAAGATAGATTCCAAGATTTTTTTTCCAAGTCAGGTGCACATTTGAAATAGTTTATGCTTGCTGGAATCACTCCTCCTGTTCATTCCAGTCATTAAAAAAACCTTCCTAATGCAGTTAATGCAAAGATTACTTAATGAGTTATAATTTAATATGTCTTACATTTGTATACATGAAAAGTATGACCTAAAGTATGAGGTGTATAATGCCCTGAGAACCACTGTGACTTTGCATATCTATCATATTTCATATTTAAAGGTACCCTGTGGAGTTCTTGACTACTAGCAGATGTATGGAGTATTGTTTTTAGGTCCCTGTTTTGCTCGTACCATGCAATCATATAAGGACGCACATGAAATAATGTCATCTGTTTCACACTACCAACGGACAGTCGTGCAGACCAATGTAGCTATGCAGCAACAAAAGCAGCAAATAAGACACGGTTGGATGTAAACAATGCACAATTTAAAGCATTTACAAAAAGAAAATTGTCTCTGCAAATGTTTTTTCAAGTAAATGAACACAACAAATCTGATAGACCTTAAGGATATATATATATATATATATATATATTCTGGTAACAACCACTGAATGCAAACACAACTTTTGTTTGTTAACAAGACAACTCCACAAGCCACCTTTAACTCCCTAGGCTCTATTTTCATTTTACTACAGGTATGGCCATAATGTTCTGTATGCAACATAGTTTGTGCATCATTATTAAAGTCTTTGGAACAGGATACACACTGGAACACTTGACCTGGCTTTGCTTAAAGTTCAGATACATCGTAATAACTATTGCACCTATTGAGTTGGGCTCAACTGATACCATAGAAATATTGCCTTCTCTTTAATGACTGAGAGTTGATTGTGGCTTAACAAAGCTTAACACTTTCTTAAATATAGTGAATACAGAAATCCCCCCCCCCCCTGCTATATTCAACACAGAGACATTCATAGGAAGGATGCATACTGAATAATACATGTTCCTTGCTATTGTTTCTGCTCCACAGCCACTGGAGAGGCCGCAGCGCTCTACTCTGAGATCATGATGTATGTGCTGCTGGTGTGCTTGACCTTCTGGCTGCTCATAGAGATGGTCTACTGCTACAGGAAGATTTCCAAGTCAGATGAGCAGGCACAGGACACAGCGTGAGTCTCACACAGACACATGCGTATGGATGCAAAACACAGATAAGTGTGAGTCTGGGTACGAAAGGAAAGCAGGTAATTGGAATTCAAACCTATTTCCAAAGTGCAACAGCAAACGCAGTTGGGCTCATATTATGAGTCACCAAGATGGTGTGTGCCAAATAAATGTTACCGGTGTATTCCTGGGTGTCTGGTTATTACGTAATAATAAGTAGAAATTTAGAAAACAGGTCTGAAAGAGAGATTATGGAGGCAAAGATATGACGGAAAGAGGCGAAGGGAAAGAGTCAGACACCCAAACAGAGTTAATTGAGTCTACACTGCATCAGTTTGTAACCTCCTGCAACAGTAATCTGTCTTTTCACTTAGACTACCTGACCTGAATAATTCCAAAGCACTGCTGACTGCTCTTTTTTTTCTAAACAGCCTTTATACATCACTGGTGGATTTGCAGCTCCATCAGAAACTCATTTTCTGCAGCACCTTGTCAGCACTGACAAAGACTCAAATGTGCCTGTATACTCAGCTCCCTCCGGGTTGTCATGGCGTTGATGAGGCCACTCAATCCAGGTTGACAACTTCTGAACAGGCAATTTATGTCCCGAGCAGGACAATCCCAGAGAACATGTGCTTATCCATTTATTGTGGTTTTGCGAGTGATTAATCCTGATTTCAAATGTGATGCATAGAGCCCAGACAAGTAGATGAGTAGACACAACACAACACAATAGAGAAACATTGTAAAGTAACACTAAAAATAGAGAAAATACAGACCTCTATATAGTGAAGTCTTTGGAAATAATTAGGAAACTTTAAGTTACAGACCTGTTAAATAAAGCATCATCAAACAAAACTATGATAGTTACATAAATATGTTCAAGTTTTTAATTGTTGATCAGACAAAATAGAATGTGATAGATATGTCACCTTGGACATTTTATAGACAAAACATTCAATCGAGAAAATGATCAAATCAATGAATCAAAACGAATCGTTTTTTTGCAGCTCCAATGAAGTGAACCAGCTCTAGAACTCAGCAAGCATTTTATTTAGCAACATTTAGTGGCACATTTAAGCCGTGAAGGGGCTGTCGACTTATGTTATTTTTTAAGTAGAAAGTTTATTGGTCAATGTTCAGATCACGAGTGCGCATTCATTTAAAGCATCGAGTGATCGAATGTGCGTAACTTTGTACACGTAATCAGTTCCTGCAGCTGAAAGAGTTAATGGGTTGTGGCGGTTATTGACCGTCTTGACTGTAAGAAGCTACACCCACTCAAAGAGGCTGTTTCGTGGTGGACTTCTTAGCTACTCGGGCTTAATGGATATGTAGTCTACCAGAACATTTTGTGATGCATTAGAGGGTTTACCGAAGTTACCGAAGGGAAAGATGGAACGCAGCAGCAATAATAAGTAATAATCTGTAAAAGAACACATACAAAGTCTTCTCAGTATTATGAATTTGACTTCATCTACACAGTTTCTGTGCAGTTCTATTAAATTGAGCGCATATTTGGTGGAGGTACTGTGGTTTTTAACAATATGAAAATTTGCTGTTAAATACTGTATGAGGTCGTCATGTCTTTCTGATGATAGCTCCCCGCTGCCCACATTGCAGTGATAGGTTTTGTCTTTTAAAAACGTTTTCCTCTGGGGGTGTACATTGCCGTGACATCATGAATAAGGGACAATTATGAATGCAGAAGGCGCACAGTCCCATGAGGGAACAGCGTGATGTTACACCGCTGTTCAGACCTGAACCAGCACTATTTTGTGGTATATGGTGATAGAAATTGTGCTACCACCAGGTCTTAGACACTCCTCTGTTTTTATACCGATCTGCCTGCAGGACAAACTACCTAGCCATTCCTTCTGAGCAGAAAGACAACCCAGCCGCTCCTGTTACCGAATAAAAGCTGTTAGCAGTGACACGGTATTTTACATGTGATCTCTCTCAACCTGATCCCGATCAGTGAAATCATCCCTCTCTCTGTCAACTCACTGTTTATACTCACTCTTCTAGACTCATAACTCATGTGCAGCTTGTGGAGTCCTGTTGCTTCAGCACCCTGTGTGTCTCCTCTTGCTCGTTCACTTTGCCATTTTTGGAAATGTCACCTGATCACTAGTCCCCCATTCGTCCTCTCCCCATTCAGTGTACAGTAGTTCAATATGAAACATGACAATTTTCGAGTACATACAATTCAAACACAGTCCCCCTCAGGCACTGAACTGCATGTAAAGTTAATACATTTAATCAATCTAAATTGTATGGCATTTGCATGTACTGTATATGAAGTAGGGTTCCTGCGTTATAATAATCCTTAAGGACACATTTGTATTAGATTATGTTGACTTTGTATATTGTTTCATGTTGCAGTCTGCAATATGCCACTGGTTATTTAGCACATCAATTATTCCATGTTGAGTAAGATTGAACATGTTCTCTGCTCTTTTTAGATATTAACCAATCACGATGGAACTTGGATGACAGTAAAAGGCATAGAGTCCACGAGCTCGTCTACGCCCCTATGAAGGTATCATTACTCCCAGACAGCCATGGGAATCCGGCCAACCGACCTTCCCTGTGTATCAACCAAAAAAAGTGCTCATTTGTCTCCTCCTTTCCTCACTATTTTTTTTTACCTTCGTGCCAGGCATCTGAAATGAAGTGTTTTCTTAAATACAGCAGGTTAAAAGAACAAACACTTATTATCAGCCATGCTTCACTTGGACCTGCCAGAGTGTAGAGCAACTGAATATTTTTTTAGTAGTTAGTGGTGCCTGTGTGATTTATAACCTATAAACGAGAGAAATTATCCAATAAAAGAAACTGTCCTCCTGGATACCGACTCTGTAGTTCTCGTTTAGTTCATTTTGTTTTATTACAATTTTATAGACGATTCTTGGATTTTTGGGTCACAGATTTATTTGTTCTGTCTTTTTATGGAAAATGGATTGCAGCTTTTATACTGTATGGATGTGCATTCCTCCCTGTTTTGCTGTGTGCATCAGTGAAACCACAATGTAATGGAAATATAGAGACATTTATACTGTATTAGGTCACTCTGTATGAGTTGATCTATATTCATCTAGACGTCATTAGGTATAAATCTTTAATTTGTGTTCAAAGTACATCCAGTAGCTTAAGCCTTACTCGACCAGTAACTCTGAAATGTATTCCTAAACTGTGGCTGGTGTTCTATAACAGCATTGCTATCGAGATTAAATGCGTGTGCAGCTATGTCAAAATGTGTGTATTATTTGATCTAATCATGCCACACTGTTTTTTTTGCCTATTACGGATATGTGTGAGTGAGCTCCTTTTGAACTATTAAACGTGATGCATTCCACAGTCTGTGTTG
Organism: Leptoclinus maculatus; assembly: GCA_032191485.1. Classification (NCBI taxonomy): domain Eukaryota; kingdom Metazoa; phylum Chordata; class Actinopteri; order Perciformes; family Stichaeidae; genus Leptoclinus; species Leptoclinus maculatus. Next base: position 12,147,059 of record JAVDOI010000014.1, on the reverse strand, counting down.
AAGCTCTTTTTACTGAAAAGTTCTTACTTCTGTTTATGCAGAACGATAGAGTCCACTTGGATGTTGAGAGGAAACTACAGTATTGACTTTCAGCACCATTTGTCTTATGTTCTCCTTATTATCTGTGACTGTGGTGCTGTTGAAGGGAATAACGTGGGCTCTAAATCAACCGCAATAAAGACCTCTGGTGTTTCCAGCTGCCATTAACGGTGCAGAAAAACAGCTAATAAAAAAAAAGTATTTCGATTTGTTTCTACTTGAACTTAACTGTGTATTTTCAATGTCAGAGCTGAGATACAGTAACTGTGTAGGATCAAAAAGGTTGTGGAAGACAGAGAAAGACAGCAGAAGGGGAAGACAAGAAGAGAGAGAGAGATAGGGGAAAAGACTGTCACTGTCAGAGAGATGTGATGTACATTGCACTTTTAACTACCCGTGACCCACAGCAAGAGACAGATATAGCAGCAGCTGTTGTTATAGCAACATCAGGCATAGCCTATAGCGAGGTAGATTGCCTGACAAAGATATTACCATGAGGTAGTTGAGGCACATTCATTTATGCACAGCCATACAAAAGTGCAGAGTGGTGTATTACTTACTATGCATACACTATATAGAGGAGCCACCAGTCACCCAGCATGCTTTGCTAATTGATAGACAAGAAGAAATGCCCCCATAAACCTACCAAGGTCAGATGTATTTTGTTTGAATGGCAAATAGGTAATGTAAAAAATACAACCTTTATCCATCAATCAAGTTCACATAGATTGGTTATTGATTGTGCAACACATCCCATAAACTCTGCAACAATATGGTATTATGGCTTTGAGATGAGATGCATTGTGAAAGTGCAATTCTGTAACCCTCCTTTCTCTCTCTCTGTGTCTCCTCCTTTCCTTATCTATTGTTACAATGTGCCTCCCGGAGGATACAACCCAATAATATGGCCTACATTCTATGAATATACATTTAATTTAAACCACGAGGCCCCCAACTGCCCTTTGTGCTCTGGTAACGCACAACACCAACCGTAACAACAAAACACTCTTAATTTGGAGCTAATTTTCTTTGCTCATGAATGTAAATAGCTAGTCACATAATATGTCACTGGTGACAGACAGCTCAAAATCCCACTGACAAAGCAGTCTGCACACACAATACAACACTCTTTAAAAAAATATGCAAGCCTGTAGTCAATGTATTTAAAGCATAGCCACCACTTTTTGCCTGACAAGCGTTGCAGTTATTTTTCGTTTTGCCATCATAAAATATTACCATAAAGCATTATCATGCAATCTGCAGTGCACAATGCTTATCCATTTATGAAGGGTCTTTGTCTCCCCCTAGTGTAACGCACATTATGTCATCAAACGTTGACATGAAATCATTTTGAAATCAAAATTGTTTGATGAGGAAAGGGATTTCTGCCTTGAAAGATGCTGATTATGCTGATATTTTACAATACATTCTGATATTTATGTTATTGATTTATTGATCATGTCTGATAGGATGGTGGGTTGATCGGAGATGCTTTGACTGTGGCGGTGATTATTCAGCATGCCGTATTGCTGCCAGACATCAGAGATTGCAGTCATCCAGAAATTTAGGCCATCGATTGTTTTTGATCAATAGTCACTTTGCTAGAGCTGAGTTCAAACATGAAAGAGTTGTGATTTATGGGAACACATTGATAAAAATACAAAGTGAGTGCATGTGCTTTGGTTTTCCATTGTCTAATCATAGCATGTGACCTGTAAACCAAGGCACTTGCTTTTCTCACATTTTCCACCTCTCCGCTGCCTTCCTCCACTCTCCTCCTGATTGGCCCTCTGGCTCCGGTCTCTAAAGAGGTTTTCAGAGCATTGTACCACACCACGCTGGAGCTTAGAAAGGTGTTTCCACAGTAATTCTTCTGTTTGCTGATTTCCATTTCTTTTGGTTGCTGAAGACCAGTGCACACATTTCAAATAGAGGTACAGAAATTGAATCATTCCTTCCAAGGAAGCTTTTCTGAGATAAGCATGGGCTACCCACTGGTAATTCTAAATCTCCACACATTTCATATTTCATACTTCTACACTCATACTAGGTGGTAACCACAGCTATAGGGTTCTTTGGCTTGTCTTCATAGAACCCCTTTTGGTTCTGGGTGAAACCCTTTGTAAAAGTCCCACCTGGAACCCATTCAGAGGGTTCTATCTAGAATCATATGTGGAAGGTTCCACCCAAAAAACCCTATGAGAGGTTCTACAGAGAATCCTTCTCTGGCGTTCAATCAAGAACCTTCTCTGGAGGTTCTACGCAGAACTTTTCCATCTTCTAAGGGTGCTAACAAGAACCCACTTAGGGGGCTCTATCAAAAATGTGATTATTAGTGTCCACCTAATCAGAAGTCAAAGTCAGAAGCAAATCGTTCTGGGTAGAACCTCAGCCCTCTCGGAAGAACCCGTTGAAACCCTTATTTCTAAGAATGACAGGGCAGGGCTGTTGGCTCAAAAAAAAAAACAGACCGTTATAATTAATCATTGGAATGAATTTATGAGCTTGATTATGAACTTCCAGCCAAGGGGAGAGGACAGATATTTTGGATTGCAAACAATCTGTATTTTACTAGACGTAAATTAAACTGGAATTCACAGAGTCAGACCAGAGAGAGAGTTAATGTCAGACCATTTTCTTCTGATCAGGCTGCGTTGATAACAAATCAGTAATTAGACTCACCCTTTGAAAACAATTTATGTGATGTCAAACAATACAGCTTATTTGAAAGGTAAGCCAAAAATGTAACAGATCATTGCACGGTGTTGTCATATGTTGATTAGGGATGAATACAGATACACCACATTAAACAATCAATAGTTGAGTTGGCATTCATTTACAGTCTAAATAGATGTTTTCATCTAAAAAAAACAAAAAAACAAATTTAACCTAATGTTCAACATCAATTTTAAAGAAATAGTTTTACATTTCGGGAAATAGACCTTCCTGCGTTTTTGCCTACAATAAGATGAAAACAGATGCACTCTCATTGGCTCTCTGTCTGGTAATTATCAGGCTAGAGCCACGAGGCAGTTAGCTTAGCTTAGCAGGAAAACAGAGGCCTGGCGCAGTCTAAAGAAGACAAAATCCACTTATCAAAAAACAAGATATAATGTGTTAATTAGTGAACCAGTAGTGCTTTTGTTAGCCAGAGCCAGGCAAGCTGTTTCCCCTGCAGTCTTTATGCTAAGCTAAGCTAACCGGACGCTGGCTGTAGCCTTATTAAACAAGCATAATAGTGGAATTAATCTTTAAATATTTCTTGTAGGTGTATTTCCCAAAATATAAAACTATTTCTTTAACGTATATGAAAAATTCAGATTTGTATTTTAGACCAGATGTTGAGCTACTGCTACAAGGCCATGCAGGGGCAGTTAGCTCGATGACAGCTTTCTAAGAATGAAAACAAAATCATCTGATCGCAACTGCTTTTGAAAAAAAGATGCACTGACAGCCTAGTTCTACTAATGCCCGACTGTGATTTTAATTAGCAACATCACTTATTATTATTATTAGGTCAATATTTGATTAGAGATTTACCTTTACCCTCTGACTCATACATTCTTCAAAGTCAATGCTTATTATAGAAACAGAAACCTGCTGGCACAACACATCACTCAAGTGTTTACAGTGACTTTGTCAGCCGTTAAATTGCACCTGAACAACTTTGAAGTACCCCTGGAGAACCTTTCCACTTAAATTTAGCATAATCTGGCCTGGGACAATCTACAGACTAGTGAATTATTCCCGAGTGTCTGTATAAGTATAACAACCTTCCTGTTACAGGAGTTGTTGTCATCCCCCTGTGGTGTCATTGGTGTAAAGGAGAGCAAAGAGGTAGATGTGTTTGATAAATAGAGCGCATCTCCTGACTCCTCAATGAGAAGCCTATATATAAGGATTATTCATTCACTGTCACGTAATCCATCGAAACAGAATTGGTCTGTTGGGTATTTCAGTTTCCTCACCTCCTGTATCTATCAGTACATTTTTATTGTGTACATATCTCACTTAAATCTTCTTGCCGTTCCACTGAGATGGGTGATATCTGTACAGAAATGTCCTCAAACATGTCATGCCTTTTCTAATCTGGTATTTCTTTTTTCTGATAGCCACAAAGCTTGTTTTGTGAATACGATTTCTTTAAATCCAATGCAAACCTAGATGCAGCAACAGATGCAGAAGACCTGTAAGTGTAGCATCAACAACAAACCATATGGAAGACTGTTTGCTGTCAGCCACAGTGGATTATACTTCTGTCCGCCTACTGTGTGCATTATGAGAACGCAGGTGCGTGTTTATTTTCTCTATAGCTTTAGTCAAATGTTGCAGCTGATATGGGATGTTTCCTTTATCCCTGTGTGTGTTCCAAAATAAATCACTGAACTCAAGCCTTTGCAGTATCTTTGTTGTTGTCTCTGCGTTAATACTGTAAAAAAAAGGAGCGATGACATCCAAAAACCCCAGCTGTTTAAAACCCCTAGCAAAACTGGATCTATGAATTAAACAGGAACCCTTTCTCTGTATACCTTCACCTACCCTCTCTCCTAGCCATCATCCCATCCCCCATCATTCACCCGCATTTCAAACAAGAGGCATCTTTGATTAGCAAGACAAAGAGGAGTCCTTAAATAAAAAGACCATTTACAAGTCGGACTCGGGAGCGAGGCAGTGACTGGGCCCTGCTTTTCAATTTGTGATGAGAGGATGGAGCTGGCCCGTTGCACAATGACGTCGCAGCTCTATTGTTAGTGAAATGAACACCTGGCTGCCAGAGACGTGCTAAATCACGGCTGTGTGTTCAGCCACACCTGAGGCGCTCCACACAAAATGACACAAAGCAGAACATTACAACGCAGGCTGGCTGAATTTAACAGTAACTGTGCCTGAGATGTTGGGGGGGGGGGGGGGTATTAATAACTGGTTGGTCAATTTGATTAAATCTGTTTTGCCTGCTGCTATAATAACTGCAACATGGTTTGCAGGTTTGCAGGGCGAAGAGGCACTGACAATGAAACATTGCCAAACTAATCCTGAACTAATGTGTAGGAGAGGGAATTAGCCCAGCTGATTGCCAAAGATTTCTAATTGTGCTGTGTAGTCAAAAGTTGATAATGGGGAGAGGGAAGCGGCAAAGGCAGCAGTTGGCTGATGTGCTTCTTGACACTAGTTAGAGAGCCCCACAGTGTCTGATAAATGCAATGTTTCCTCCAGAAACGTGGTTATAAATGCACACTCAAATATGCTCAAATGCATGCCTCAATTAAGGGCAATCATTAGGAGTGATAACTTGTGTCTCACGGCCAGAGTCTTATTTTGCTATTAAACTCCTCAATCAACCCTCACGCCAGCAGGTTCAATCTGTGGAGGACAAAGTTATAGATGTGCAGTGACATATAACAGCTGCTCTTCTCTGCTGCTATCTCATGCAAGGTGGGAGACACTTATTTCAACAATAAATCCCAAGTCGGTGAAGATACTCAAGTCAAAGCTCCTTTCCTCAAATCCTCTAGGATCAATTAACACAGGGTGCACAGGACATATGTTGTATCCACAGTTATAACTTCTTTAAAATGGCAGATTATTTCCTGTGTAAATTACTATTATTTACATAATTCACCAGCATTGTCTTTGTACTCTGATTAAGCATTCAATCTGGCAGAGATGAATTTAAGCATCCTCTGTGTGTATTAACAAATAATTTGGAGCAGCAACATAGGATCAATAGCAAAACCACACAGCATAGCCCGTTACTGGAGACTTCTTCTCACAGCCCCGCAGCAGTCGACTACCAGAGAGAACAGCTGACCTTATCTGCCTCGACTCTTGGCTTGGAAACAGGAGAAACTGTTACTGAGATGCAGGTTACATGTTGACCCAAAGGTATATATCGCCATCTCTTTGTATTGATGAAACGTTGAAATGTTTTAAATTTTTCTAATTCAGGAGGTAAGTTCACTGTTTTCTGTGCTGTATGTTCCTCCAGGAACAAACCCGAACCCATTTAAAAATGTAGTAGCAATAATAATGTAAGTAAAACCAGGTGTTACAGTTGTGGCCAGTCAGATCCTGAAAATCATTTTTGTGAATTGTATTGTGTTGTACGCTGAAATGACCTCAATTGGATGTGTTTGTTTACGATTAGATATCATTATCATCATATGAAAAGTCAACATGATCAAGAGTATACAGCCATGCTTGTGGCTCTGTGAGGGTGTAACTGGGCACAAGAGTGCTTTGAGCTAAATGCTAACATGCTCATAGCGACAAGGCTAACACTATAGCCTTTTTCAGGCAAAATGTTTACCATGTTAACCACCTTAGCTAACACTTTCTAAATAGCACTAAACTCAAAGTACAGCTGACCCTGATGGGACTGCCATTAGCTTTGCAGATAGATAAGAAAAATCACTAAAGTCATCACACTTCATCATCTGTGAACCATGAATGTTGATACAAAATTTGGTGATAAACAATCTAGAAGGTATGGATCTATTTCACTGGATACAGTAAAGTAAAAACGTTGACCTGCGTGTGGAGCCAGATGAAAAGACAAGGGGATCATCAAATTCTGTAGGTTCAATATCTGGGGATCATGAATTGACATTTCATAGCAACAGGAAGGGGAAAAGATCGTAACACTAATACCAATATTAATTGTGAGTCTAAAAAGACAGTAGAACAAACATTACATTTAGGATTCAAACAAGCCTGATTCAATATAAAAGACGAAAAGAAGTTACAGAAAAAGACAACAGACAGCATCATAACATTGTCTCACCTCCTAACACACTACATTTTCCCTAACAGCACTTTCCTGTTGCACCTCCCAGCAGTGTAGATCAAATGTACTTCCCCTAGTGAATTTGACCTACACTGCACCATAGAAATCACTTAACCAAGTGAATTGGATCTAGGTTGAATTGGATCGTGTTACGTGTTGTGCATCCGTGGACACCTGCAAAGAAAAGGTGTGATTGAATACTAGAATAGACCTTGAATGAGGCAAGGCTTTTCCGATAATAGTAAACAAATTGCTTCTCAGCAACTGTTCAGAAAATTGGAAGTATGAATTTTACACTAAGACTGACAATTCAATTGATTCAATTCAACCTCGACTCTGGGTTCAATCAATACAAAAATGAACACATGTGAGGTAGGTTTTGTTTTTATTCTAAAAGAGCAATTCATTTCCTAAAGGTCTTCTTATGAAGCACATCATTATTTGCCTTCAGATAAAATGCTTCCCTTGTAAAAGGCTGTCTTAATTGAGGGTGATGGAAACATGCATGAACACACGCACATATTCTTCCAGTAGTAAATTAATTTCCTGGGGGGGAAAAAATGAGTTATGCGAGAGCTTTTCTTGTTTCAATCTTGTTGTATGAAGCAGATTGAATATATTAGTCTCCCTCAGTCACATGCTGTAATGACTTGTACTGTGTACTTTTATCTCCTCACTGGGGAAGCCAGAGGATTAACAAAAATGTCAAAGCAAAAAATGAAGAAGCAGATTTCTGAATGCCTTTCAGAAAACAAAATCTGTGGCAACAACACAATGGTACGCCAGTGATTTCTTGCTCATCAGCAGTATTAGACAACACGGGGTTACGTTCCACTAATACTGTGTCTGTTTCTGTGTGCTCATATATTACCATCCACGATTTCAGAGTAAATTATCAATTGGTCTCTTTGCATTTTAGGCGTCTTTATATTCATGATTCAGAAAAGAAAAAAAAAATCGAAATTAACTGGTGGGGCTGCTCTTTTCAAACCACACACAAAGCTCTCACCCTCTCAGAGCCTCTCACTGTGAGTGCTGACATCTATTATTTCAATGACACACTTTAAACATTTTCACATTTGCCGAACCATTTATTTTCTATTTGGTGTTTAACTGTCAGCATGGAAAACAAACTGTTTGCAAGTGTATTCATCTTCCCACAGTTTGTGCAAATAATGCTGAGTTGAAAAAAAATTCTACAAGGACATAGGATTCAAATATATAGGCCTGAGGAGTTCAGATATACAAACAGAAATGGCTGGAGACAACGCAGTAAAGAGTGGTGAGACAGCACAAAGCCGGTGGTCGACAGTCTTCTTAATAGACCTGCTTGATTGCTAACAGCTTTGCAGAACCGACAGTGGGGGGTTGTCGGTAGCCTCAATGTTGGAGAGCAAGACTGAGCAGCCGAGGAGCTGTGCACGGGTTCAAAATCACTGATGCTTGAGAGGAATCAGTGGGGAGGTGGCAAGGTGATGCAAATCATTCTGCTGTTGCCAAGTAACACAGGTGCCCATGAGCAAAGCGTCGTCCATCTACAGTAACTCCAGCAATTAAATTCAACAACTGGCCTGCAGTTGTGCCAAAAACAGCAGCAACATTTCACTGACAACCCATTTTGGGTCATTTCACATCTTATTCTAAAAAAAAATGATTGTAGCAGCAGTCACATTCTGGGAATTTGGTCCTAAACTACTGGCAGTCTTTTGACGCTGAAGCTTAAAATCCGCGGTGAGCGCTCTTTCTTAGATTAACAAACTTTTCTCTGAAGCAGCCACAAATTGCACAGTTGTGCTCTGTTCTACTGTGGGTCGCTATCACGAGAGAGCTGATTGGCAGTAGCAGAGCGTAGTGTGTTGACCAAGATGCATGGTTTGACCATGTACTGAATGTAGGATGGGCGTGAGCCATGCACAGCACGGTAGGCAAGTACCAGTGTGGATTTGAATCAGACCTGGTCAGGTTTAATACCAGTAGGGCTTCTGTATTCTAGATAAGCGGCAGAAGTTGTCTGGCACACCAGCCAGGAGGAAGTTGCAGTAGTCTAGGCCGCCTCCTGGGTGAGGAATGGGAATCCTGCATCCTCCTGACGTTGTGGAGATCGAATCTGCAAGAGCTGGTTGTCACGTGGATGTCAGCAGCAAAAGACAGTTTTATTCCACTATGACCTGATTGCCCAATGTCTGATCCCAGCATAACACAGTATTTTATTTTGTGTTTATATAAAGTTTACGATCTAACTTAAAGCAAAGTAATCTAATCAACTTCATGTTGTTGAGAAAATAGAGCAATTCAGTAGCTGACCATTTTAAACCGGCCATTATCTAGGTCTTAATTTCAAGAAAGCAGCCCAAGTCAAAAAGTTAACTTTGAGGAAAAGAAGAAGCTCTACAGCTCTTTAGTGAAACTTCCCCAAAGTCCTTTATAATCATTCCGACTCACACAGATTTTTTTAAATAACTTTGCAGTGGGATATAGAAAGAGAGAAAGCCATATCACTTCTTGCATGATAACATCCAATCTAATTGAGCATAACTTTAAACTTAACCAGCACCTCAGCAAAGTATGAACTCATTAGCTGGAGAACTTGTGGAGTGCTGTACTTAGAGTTTTTAAGGAGAGTAGGATATACTAATGAGCAGTCATTAAGGAAGGTAGATACCTATATATTCTGCTGATTCAATGTCCTTAAAGCTTTTATTCTGTATGAGAAATAAGCCACCGTCACCTCTTTATTCTTCTCCGTGTCTGTCCCACCTGCTAACACATGTTTTGCATATAAAATACCAGATGTCTAAACTGATATTCGTTCTCTTACTCAGGTTAGCCGCTGTACTTGATAAGATGATTGTACAGCTGTTATTTCTTCAGCGGTTTTTATTTGTTCCACCTTGAGGTTTTGCCGTATTTCTCGTGTGAGTGGATTGCTCTGCTCGTATCCACGTTGCCCTTGAAATCAACACACGCCGACACTCCATGCCAACTTGTTATATATGATAAGACATTACAGTAATTGATTGTGATGGTTGTGAAGGTCCCACTGAGTGACAGTCAATAACACATTAAATGCAGAGGACTTCTGTCGCCAGTCATTCCAGCAGATGCAGACCAGTGTACACACACACATACAGTACACACTCGTAAAATATATGAACACAGCAACAAACACACACACACACACACGCCAATCAAACGGCACTATCAAAGAGGGACGGAGAGAGGAGGCGATGCCACGAACGCTCCGCATCCCGCTGTGCCCTGCAGACCTGTGAGGCTGCTAGTGCTCTGTACTGTACATCTGTACACCCTTTAAAGACTGCATTACTAAATATTTTAAAGGCACTGGTTCCTGCAAATGCTCATTGAACCTCCAGCAACAATTAAAAGCATAAAGTTGTTGACACACATAAGCATTGATAACTGCTTAGAGATGCAGCACTTGTGGTAAAAAATAATCCCTGTGGAGGGCCATGGTACTTAATTACAACTGAATAAATGCCCGAGTCAAAGCAAAGCATTTTTTTCTCAACATATTCCCTGTAGCTCTTGAGACAGCAGGGTACTTCAGATCTTTCCTTTGTGGTGTCATTTCATATTATTCATGGCAACCCCCAGCCTCCATACATGTCTCTTTTTCCATTCCTCCCTTGCCCATCCCATCTTCTTATCTCACCCTTCTCTTCTCCTCCTGTCTCTTTGACTCCACTTTCTGCATCCTTTCCCAATTCTCTCTTGCCTCACATCATTCACATGGCAGCAGCAGAGCTGTGGTAGTTAAATGCAATTGTACAAACGGTGACTTCAGTGCAACGTTAAACTTCTGACAGAATGTCCTCATATGTGAGAAGACATACTGTAATAGAGTTAATATAAAGAGATTAGTGCAGAGATACAGAGATGGCACAAAGATGGAAGGAAGAAGAGGATGAGGAGGAGGGAGAGAGATAAAGACAAGACACAAAAAAGACAACTTTCTGCTCAAAGATGAGACAGTGGAGGTCCCACATGATGAAGTGAGAGGGGAGAAAGAGAGATCAGAAGAAAGAAAAGAAAGAGAAGGAGAGAGAGACGGCGTGACAGTTTTGAAGATGACAGGCTCCATGGACAAATACAAGCAGCACATAGGTTGCCTGAGGATGCGTGTGGAGAGTCAGCGGAGACAGCACTCGGGAACACCAACACACCCCGGGCAAGGAGACCTCTTGCCTGGTCCAGACTCCTTATGTAAATACAGATCACAGCTTATCAAAGTGTTGGGGTGATGAATAACCCGAAAAATGCAGATGAGGAGAATGTTTTGCACAGTGAATTCTTGCTGCTGGGAGGTGGCGGATAAGTACAGTCCCAATCCTGGACATGGAAGGAGCGAGGCTGAAGAGCACCACATTGTAACTTAAGCGGTCTAAACCGGCGTTGGCAGCCATTACTCATAGTCATGAAAATCAATTGCGTGGCCTTTGACACGGCCAGTGCATGCTTAAGTTACACTTCCTGTGATGTCGGTGTGACATGAGTCAAAGAGACCGTGTTTTAGACACGGTTCACTTCTCCATCTCTCGTGTGCTTGTTGTTTGCTGACAAGTTCTTCGAGGTCTTTGCTCCCAGAACTTTCTCTGTTTTTACCTTTTACCAGAGTGAGACCCGTTTTGGTCACAGTGCCTGGCTTTGTTAATTGCAGCCATAAATTAAAACATGTTCTCAAATAACACGCTATAAGGAGCTCTGCTGTGACCTTTACTTGCAAATAAAATATTTAGCTGAAGCGGTGGATCCACCCTTAGCTAATTAGAGAAGGTCATGGAAGATCTGACAGTCTGCGACTCTGCTAAGTGATAAAGGGCAAAAGAATCTTCACGTGTGAGATAGATTGCAATACATTAAATGAAATAAGAATGATTAGAATGTTTCTCTTACAATTGTGAGGGCTGTTCAGTATCACATGTTTAGTGTTGGGCGAGTTACTTGAAATTCAAATCAGTTGCTCATCACACATTAGTCTTTGACAAAGTAAATGACTTACTTTTCTGATTACTCAACAGCCGAAGTAATTAGTTACTCAGCTTAGCTCCATCAAAGGCAACTTCAAAGCCTCCAACCGACAAATCACATCTTCTGTATTTAACACTTGGTTGTATTAACTATCCATCAACAGCGACCTTGATACTGAACGTATTAGTGGTTAGAACAGTAGAAACTCCCAGCAGGATCAAGTGGTCTCAGTGTAAAGTAGCCTTTCTCAGTATCCACTACCAGGCCTATCACTGTGCTGTCAGGACCCGAGGCAAATCTGTTAAACGCACGTTTTCAGACGGTAATTGAATGTGCCTGAATGTGCAACAAGCAGTATAATGAGACATTTAATGCAATTGGCAGTGGTTTTCGGTCTTTTGTGGTGCGGTTAAAGCAAGTACCACTCATCCAACAAATGAAGTTGGCACACTGTGAAAGCACATCCCTTTGATCTGCACTCAGACATCCGTCTCTCAAACTATATCCAGTCACTGCCCTCACCAAGCTGAGGCCAGGTATAGCAGCGGAGCACAGAATATCTCATTTCTCATGTTGCCGTACAATCCAGCGCAAAGGAGCACCAGATGCTCCCCACTGCTCTTTCCGACACAGAAAAATTGTTGTACTCTACCTTTACTCCTCACAGCTGACTGTATGGAGTGTCAGTGAGGGTCCTAGATGAATCGGATTATTCTTGGGTAGTTCCCATCTCTTTATTTAGTTTATCTTCCTTCTTCCTCCACCTCTGCATCAGGTATTGTTGCACTTTTGGTACCTTTAAGTTGGTCTAAAAAAAGTCTTCCTCATGGCCGTACTTATCTCTGATCATTGTCCTTTCTCCTCCTCTCTTCTCTCTCTTACTCAGAGGAAACCTCCACACTTCGGCTAATGATCACATCACAGACTTACTTCTCGGCACTCACTAGCTCCCAATTATAGTCGAGAGTTGGCTTCTTCAAAATAAAGATCCTCATGCTACTGAGGGCACTTCAACTCCTGCTGCCTTCATTACCCGAGGGTTTCTGTTTGTCTGTTCGCCCTCCAGTCTTTCTGCCGTCCATCCACTCGTCTTTTCTTTCATGTCTTCTTCTTTCGTTCCTTTGCTGCTTGTTTGTTTCTTCCTCTCCTTAATGGACCAAACTTTTCCTAAATACTAGAAACTTCTTAATCCAAACTTTGCTCTCTTCATCAAGTGATGCTAAGTGAAGGGGCCGACTCAATTAACTTTTTTTTTTTTACTAGCGTGAATTAAGCTTGATCAAATTGAACAGGATTAACTAACGTGATGTGCTTACAAAATGTGCAAAACTAATACCAATAAGCGTAAACAAGCTTCTTAGTTTGAGGCGTTGTGGTTGTGTTGTCGGGACTGTATGTTGAAATGCATCACACTGCGTAGACTGTTGCAAAAGCCTTACTGGCATAATTGCCTCAGCCACTGCAGCCTTAAAAGAAAATTTGGCTCTTTCAGGCAGAGTTTGAAAATAATGAGTCAATCTGGGCATTAGCACGGAGATAGAGTGCAGTTTCAAGCAAGACACTACTGGGGGTAAACACTTTCAAATTAAGATTTGGGAGAAATGGTTGACTGCATGTGTGCACATTTTTTGCACAAAATAAAAGAACTAAGGAAAAAGGATTAAGATACATATTGTGAATGCCATTCAGAAACTTAGCCATTCCCCATCTTGCGCATTATCCTCTACGAGACCTTAGCAATAGGCATGGTACATTTGGATTCGTAATAGTGCTGCACATGTCTTCCTTGAATACTAAACTAGCTTTCACTTGAAATTTGTGAAAGCTGAATGAATGTGTTAGCCATGTTTTTGCACAGTGATACAACGAAGCTTAGAGAAAAAAGACAAACACATCAATAATAAATGTCCCCCTTTCTTCGCTTTTCTTATGACTTTTAGTTTCACGCGGTGTCTCTTTATATCTGTGCGGCTATTTTTTTTTCTTTTGCCCAACACATTCGCCTTTGGATTGCACTGTAGGTCACAGGCACACGGGTGTGTTTGTGTGGTTGAAGACCGGGGCAGACTCTGTGACTCTGGGAAAACAGGGGGAGGGGTTCAAAACACAGTCTCAGTGGAAAGGTGAGACCATGGATGTTTGTGTGGATGTGGTTCTCTATATGTGTAGGTAGCAGCAGAGGCATCAGCAGCTGTAGTAGTGTGAAGGGTGAAAAGGCTCAAGACTAAGCCTAAAGAGACTATTATCAGGGTCAAAGTGGACAAGCTTGTGTAGTGTTTTTTTGTGTTAAAACCTTGATTATTCTCTGATGATTATTTCACTAACAAAGACCACGCTAATAACAATATGGGTTTCAAATGGTTTATTGCATGTTGAAGTGAGAGGGATGGACTTCGGGAGCCAAAGGGATGAAAAGATGAGGGTCGTGGGATGAAGGGATGTAGGGTAAGGAACGAATATCTTTTTCTTTTTATTAAAATGGATCCAGTTGGCTTAGCTTAGCTTAGCATAAAGCCTGGAATCAGGGGGAAACAGCTACTTTGAATCTGACACTATATCAAAATGTTACTACACGATTATTAAGGAAAAGCATTCACAGTAACAAAATGGTCGCAATATCTATAGAAAATTAAAAATACGAAAATACTATCAGTCAAATTCATCTTTAATTCAGTTTACTTCACGTTTTGTATTTTTCGGGGGAAATTAATTCCACTCGCAATACGAATGTAGGGAGATGGAGAGAGTCTGTAACCATAACTGTGCGTATAGCACAATTTAAGACTCGCTGGATTATTTACACTACATTATCAGATGTGTATTATTGTCATGATATCAATATTTAATCTTTGAAATAACTTTTCAACACCTGTATATCACGACAGCCCCAAAGGATCAAAATCTGCCAGAAAAGCAAGAAATCTGCAATCTTCAAGAAAGCAAATAAGCTAGTTCCTGAAATGTCAACCAACGCTTATACACTGCAGCTACAATTGTCCTGCTTAGTTCTAGTTGAGGCAGGTCTAGGTATAGATATAATGTATTTGTTTGTACATTTATTTAATATGTGAATGAATTCACAAAAAACAACCGTGGTTGCCTCCTGTTATGTGGAATAAGTTATTCATGACCGAGGTGAGAAAAGGGTGGTAACTAAAAGTCGTGTGTTATAAGAGGACATGAGTCCCTTTGCGGCATTGTGCCCACATTGAGCTGATGAAAGGCCTCTGAAGGGAGGCAATGCTCCAGTCTGCAGCACAATATAGCCAATAAAGTCTGTCACATGCCAGATTGCTGCTGCCATTAACATCAATATGGTGCACAAGGTTGGATTGTTTATGCTCTGCAATCTTTTTGTGATTTGAATTTCATATGCTCTTTATCTGTAGAATAGCCTGTCGGCTCTATCTTGAGGTTCAACTATAATTAAACCTTCCCTTACATCAGCCATATTTTCCTCTCCTCATATTACGTATGGTTATGTATTGTTTTCTTCACTTCACTGTTATAACGATCTATGTATCTATCTATCTATCTATCTATCTATCTATCTATCTATCTATCTATCTATCTATCTATCTATCTATCTATCTATCTATCTATCTATCTATCTATCTATCTATCTATCTATCTATCTATCTATCTATCTATCTATCCATCCATCCATCTATCTATCTATCTATCTATCTATCTATCTATCTATCTATCCATCCATCTATCTATCTATCTATCTATCTATCTATCTATCTATCTATCTATCTATCTATCTATCTATCTATCTATCTATCTATGTCCCATCATTAAAAAAAATAATGTTTTTTGCTAAGTTATTAGCAAAATTAAAAATAAAATCCAACAACAGCCAAGTGCAAACAAATGCAGAAACAAGAATTGATTTTGGATTCAATCAGACTGTAAACAGCTTATTTTTCCATTTGGCCTCTGCATTATGTGTAATCACTCCGAACTCACCCAGAGAAAAGCTTTTTCAACTTTCAATCAGTCTGCAATCAGTTCCAAATAGATGGAACCGGATACATTAAAGCAACAAATTCATTGCTGACGGACACTCAGTCATGAGCAGCCATAAGGCTAAGAAGCTTGTTTGAGAAATGCAAAGGCAACTCCACGGTGCCCTATCGTACTGTCCACATGCTGCTGGGCTTGGCAGCTCCAGCACAAGTGACCTTGAGCCTCACAATTACCAGACTGTTTCCTCTTCTCTCCGCCTTAAACTCGTCTCTGTTTCCTTGTTCTGACAAAGCCACAATTTGCATCAGATTCCCTTAATGGACAAACAATCATTGCCTGGCCATCATAAAGCAATGAGACTGTAACCGATAAGATTTTAAAATATCCACCATCAATTATTTATCTTTCATTCAGAACATCTCTGTTTCTCGCTTCCTCCTTCTTCCCCCCAACCTGACGCGCTGTAGCATCCGATAAAATGTAACAATGAAACTAGATGGAAAGCTGCAATGAACGCTGTAAAGCTCCACTCAGCTGCAATGAGCAAAGTTCAATCACACATTGCACAGGAAATAGTACAATTAAACAGCTTATGAAATAAACATAAATCCTGCCAGCAGACAGCAGATACTTCCTTGTGTTCATATAAATGTTTCCTCCATAATGTCCTCTAAAATGCATATTTACTTTGCCTGAGCATACAAGCTATATCAGTATTGATTACTGCAAAGGAAGAACAAGTTAAGCTGTTCTCCAGTCAATCTGCTGGGCGGGCAGTAGTTTTCCTTCTAATTCATTTAGATTTTCCAGATTCAGCATTTTACATTTACAATAATTTTCCTCTTTTGCCCTCTTATTCTCTTTTTTTTTCACTAACTAACATGATTAATACTGTTTATTTGGGTTTTCTGTTACAGTATGCAGCTTTTGCCCTCAATTTTCTTTGGTTTTCTCACAACTGTAACACATTTGTATTTTATAATTTATATTACCTACAGTAACTCTCACCATTTTGATGACAATTTTTAGTTTTAGTTCTGTCATTGTATCTTCCCTCCCTCTTTGTGAATGTTCTTAAACCACATACAGACTATCTGTGTTTTATGTTTTTCCAGACCAAGCAGCATCTACTATGGGAGGAAGATAGTGGTAGGTTAGTGGTGGCACTCAGTGAGAAAGGCAGTAGTTTTCCATCATGTTCTTATTAAAGGATCGGCTGGTGTTATATGTTTCTTGTTGTCAACATATTCCCATGAAAAGAGCAAAACCAACAATTTGTTTGTCTGCCTCTCAGTATTTTATAATTTCCCTACCTGTCTATAGCACTCAATCCAAAACCTGCAGAAAATCGTTGAAAATAGATAAACAATAGTTGTATTTGTTGCACATTTTATGGGGATTTATCCATGACTTACGTCCACACATTTTACTCTGAACACAAAAATATCTGCCGGTGGGAACTAATTAGCAAATTTTGCCCCAATCCATTTACTGTAATAGATGCCAAGGTACACCTGATAAGCAGATGTCTGCCTTGCCTCTAATGAGCTCTGGGAGGAGCCACAGGCTCTCCTGTGCTGTCTTGAGACAACTAGAAACAGGTGAACTGAATCTGCCCTTAATCAGTGTTCATATAAGAGGAGCAAATATTGCTCTGCTGCTCTGCCACCAACCAGACCTGTGTTCCTGTATGCTTTTTAAGTGCATCCAAATGTGAATTATTCTATAAGCTTAATCAGTTTGATTATGCCACATGTTTGTTTAGTTCCAATTATGATTGATTCCACCGTTTAACTTATGTATTGTTTGATTGAATATTATCTAACTTTGTCCAGAGCCAATGAGAGTTTGAGTTAAATTAGTATCAATTGGTTAACATACGTAAATGCATTGAACTGATTTCTTAAGTTGTGCATCTTTCTCTGTTTGTGCAATTAATACAGACCAACCACTTGAACAAATTAAAGAAGTTTTTTTTTTGAGCACAGAACTCTGGAGAATTGACTTTGTTCGGGACCTTTTTGTTCGGGACCTTTTTGTCTCAGCATCACACTTTTGCGAGATCTGGCAAATAAGATTCACGCACGCCCTTGCTAACACATTTTGGTAACGATCTATATGGCTGTTAGCTGTGTAAATATCTAATGCTGGCAAATGGAAAATATAACTGACTGGCCAACTGACTTTGCCATCCCTAAGGTCATGCCACTAGCATGGCAGCATAATTTACTCAAAAACTACAATGCCCTGGCAACTATTTTGTCACGAATGAATCCATTTGTTCATGCACTACTCAGAGGGACGGAATCAAAATAAAAATCTGCGCTCGTAATATGTTGTGCACCATTGTGGCTGACTACACAATAAGTGTTATTAGGATCAATTCCTCGTTGGTTTTTGGCTTGTTTTGTGGGAATGTGCTTAAAATAACCAAAGTAGAGAATATTGCAAGACTTATCATTCAAATACCCGACTTTCTCTGGAGGAAAGGCAGCTGCCGGTGCATCTCTCATACCCGGATACCTCGTCCTAATAATTTCCCTCTCTCTTCCGCATCTCTCCATAACTCCTCTCTGTGGTGCCTCTGCTGTCACCATCATCTTCCAAACTGGCTTGCCATGCCAAAACCCTCTCCCCCCTTTGTCTCATTAAACACAGCGTGTCAGCTCATACAGCGAGTAACAAACCAGGGAACGAGCCTCTGTTTCAGGCATAGGATGTCACGCATGCTTATTTGGTGCTAACCAGTGGTAACATCGTAAATTCTTTATAGGATGAGGTGAACTTTACAGCGATGACAGGTAGTGCATAAAATATGATTCACTTTCAGTTAGTCAATGGATTGAGTATATGCGTGTGTGCTGTATGTGTTCATGTGACTGAAAGAGGGAGTGAGAGCCCTTCAGTAGTGTCCTCCTTCTTTCCAGGCCTGTGCCTTTCCCCCGGCTCACCTCAAGTGGCCAGGCTTTGAGGAACAGTATAGAATCTACAATCTGTCTCTCCAAGTCCTGTTCAACATGCGGCTATAATGAATTCCAATTCCTGAAGTGAACTTACCCCTGACATTAAGATATAATATTGTGGATCTCCCGGCTGAAAGAAATCCTTGGTGGATTATAAAACGTTTGACACAAGGTTGAAGCCGGTGTGTAAAATAACGTAAACTGAGCACCACTATCTAGGTTTCTGTGATGTATTTAGCATGCTGCCAACATACACTCCTCAACTCAAGTTAATAGAGGCCATATTAGACAGTACCAGGCTGCTATGTTGCCTTATGGCAGTCTTCAGTTAGATGTGTTTGTGCCTCCCACAACAAGCCTGGGGACTGTGCATGTTTGTGTGTGTACTGTTTGGGCATATTCATCTGAGTGTGTAGGTTTAAATGTGTATCAGTAGGAAAGTCTGAACTGTGATTTGGCTATCTGCGTAAGAACAGATGGCGCCACAAGAGCACACAACTGTGAGAAGCCATTTATTGAGAGGGCAGCTTCATAGAGGAAAATTGCACACTCAGGATGTATCACTAATCTGTGATATTTCATCCACTGTGAGGATTTTAGGTGTTGAAATGTATCTAGGATCCCTTGTACTGTGATGCTTCAATTACTTGTGTCCTACATATCACAAAATGCCTCTTGGGGGGCCTTGCAGAACATCCCCAGACTTGTTGCATCTAGCTGGATTTTACACATCTTCTGTATTTAGCAAGCAACACTTAAATAAAAAAACAAGACATTGAGGTTCATCAAGCAGCCAGTCCACACTTGGTTGTATTAACTATCCATCAACAGCGACCTTGATACTGAACGTATTAGTGGTTAGAACAGTAGAAACTCCCAGCAGGATCCAAGTGGTCTCAGTGTAAAGTAGCCTTTCTCAGTATCCACTACCAGGCCTATCACTGTGCTGTCAGGACCCGAGGCAAATCTGTTAAACGCACGTTTTCAGACGGTAATTGAATGTGCCTGAATGTGCAACAAGCAGTAGAATGAGACATTTAATGCAATTGGCAGTGGTTTCGGTCTTTTGTGGTGCGGTTAAAGCAAGTACCACTCATCCAACAAATGAAGTTGGCACACTGTGAAAGCACATCCCTTTGATCTGCACTCAGACATCCGTCTCTCAAACTATATCCAGTCATTGCCCTCACCAAGCTGAGGCAATGAGTTAATTTAACATTAGTGGCTTGGGAGTGATTGCAGGGAAAAAACAATACTCAAAACAAAATTAATCTGGCAATTGTGTCGTATTATGGGTGGTTTAGGGTGCGGAGATGTGTGGTGGTTTCTCTCTGAATGATTACTAAATATAAATGAATGCAAAAGAATGAACAAGATCCTTAATCTAATCCAGTTGATATTAAAGTTTACCATACAAAAAGTTCTACTTATTACATTGTTTTTTTGTAATTTTCACCGCAGGAATGTAAACAGTGTTTTAATACTGTACTCTTCAGGTGACACTCAATATAATAAATCATGCTGTTAGTTGACTATGTCACATTTCATAATGAATGTTACGTTATTATCTACAGAGTAAACAGGAATTACAGACATCAGATACATGTAGATTAAAAATGTATTTCCCCCCCCTTGCTGTGTTGTGGAGAAGAAAGTAAAACATGGAAATATAAAATACTCAAATAAATTTCCTACTTCAGTTAATATCAGCAATGTTTTTCTTACATGTCAAATGGAGAAAGTTTAAAACTAAAAAGATGGTCTGCTAATCTCAAGGAGAGGCTCTGACAGAACACAACTGTTTAGTGATTGCCCTCTTTTTGTCTTCTGGTAATGAGAACACGGTGCTCTATTGATTATATTGTGTTGTGTTGTGTATTAGCCAGGTTATGCTGTAACAGAAATCCTCTTTAAGTCTCACCTGTGTGAAGTAGTAGAGCAAGCTGATGTAAAACCACTGGACAATTTAACAAATGTTGATCACACTGGCAGGAATTTATATCGTAAAAACCATCCATGAGTTACACTCTACTCGATTACAGTTAAGGCGCATAACTCTAGCTCTAAAATAATGAGATTTGGAATGAGGATCTTCACTGTAACCATACTGCTTTCCGGGATGCAGACACAACTAATGACATCGGTTACAGGCTGAAAACCCAAAGCTTCAATCTGTGAGGTATGTGTGGCACTTGAAAATGCTCTTGTGCTATTTCTGACATACTTCATACAAAAAAAAATGGTGTCAAATGTACTTCTGTCTGCAGATAAACACCTGGGCTCTCATTTATAACCATTGCGTGTGCGCACAAAACGGGGCCTGGAAAAAAGCGTACGCCACTTCCCACGTTATGATCTATAAAAACAAATTTGAAGAGAGAATGTGCTCACCTGTACGGTAACTCTGAACCACACATGAACAGATAACGTCAACCAGCGTTAAAGAAATGCAAAACAGAGCAATAATCTTTTAATACTGCGCATATATAGCAAATTAAGTTACAAATCAAACAGCTCTTCTCCTGGTTTGTACTTGTCTTCATTTGCACAGACTGAGGCAGGTGATCTGTGTGTAGTATGTAGCATCTCAAATCTACCAGTTGAAATAAATCTCAAATGTGATGTGATGAGGAATTCATGGCCTATTGTTTCTCAATGATTGCCCTCAGGGTACAGAATCCCATTTGTACACTGGCTGCTGTTTACATGGAAACTAGAATAAAAAGGCAGGAGAGCTCGGAGGTGTCAGTTACTGAATTATGGCAGGGGGTGACCCCTCCCATCGCAGAACTAGGCCCTCATCTTGATATCAACTACGCACCTGTAACGTTTCGTGACTGCAGCATTGCATCAGTGTGACGCTATCACGGTGACAAAAATCTGTCCACAGACAGACAAATATAAACACCTGATGACTCACACAAAGACTTACAAGGTAACAATACCAGCGCCGCAACTGGTAATAACTATCTTGGGATAAGTTCACATCAGCTGCTACACCAAAATAGGCCAAGGGTGTAAAGTGGGGGGGGGGTAAGGCCCTTTCCCCACTTTCTACCCCCATACTTCCACACCCTTGGTCAGACCACACCCATCTTCGAACTCGACCTTCATTTTGACTTTGACTAAACACTTGTAAAGTTGTATGAGCGCATCTTTGCATGAGTCTGAGGCTATCACATTGACAAAATCTGTCCACAGGTAGACAAACGTAAAAACACCTTGCAAAGTGCTGGTAGTCATGTGGTAGTTCCTAAAACAATACGTGTCTCTAGGATCACAATTAGCAATGATGACTGACAGGCAGACTCATAAGGTGAAAACAATACCAGCCACATGGCTGGTATTTCTTTCCTAAGATTGAGAGGGATTTGTTAAAACAGCCGAAGTACATAGGTCCAAATGCAGTGTTCACCACAGTCCAACTGTTTTATTTCTTTTTTTACTTCCCACTCTATTACCATTTTCCATGTTTTGCACTAATGCACTCTGCAGCTCTTACATGAATGTGCGCTCAATTATTAGCAAACTATTTATCTTTCAAATCTCGTCCACTTCCCATCACAGGATGCAATCATTTACATCCACATCCGTGCCTTTTTTTTTAACGTACTAATTAGCAAAAAGTGCAGATTGTGGCGCAAAGTGGAGAGTGCAGTACACGGAAAACGTGAGGCAACCAGAAGGTGACACTATTAAGTCTCCCCCATGCACGTTGACAGTAAAGGAAATATACGTCTCTGCTCAGGTTTTAAACAGATGTAACCCCGCCTAGATTTTCCTCAGTTCTTTATAGTCGCCGCGTCTCCTGCCTCCGTCAGTACCGAAGGTAACTCCGTGCGTAAAGCTCCTGGAAACCATACGGACACCGTACAGCCTCTGCCGCTCTTCTGAAAAGACTGAAACGGAAGAAAATCATTTGAGGTTTCCGCTGAACAGCCGGAAAACATTTAGTGATTGAAAGCAGATTTACATTTTTTTTTTTTACTTCTGTGTATTTTCTGGCTCGCAAACATTCTGTCCTGATGCCTCGCCCCCGAGCCGCTGCACCAACTCGGTTAAATTATAAAGAGTAAACAATGTGCAAAGCGAATTACACCGTAGGAGCTATTGTGGACGCTCTTGGATTTAACAGCCGGTACCTGTAAAAACAAAGATTCAGTCAAACTTATGGCGTGAAGGTAAGGCATTATTTTGTGTGAGTGTGTGTGATGTAACAAACTTGACAAAAAAAATAGATAGTAAAAAGATAATAATCTATAGCTTCGATCAGTCTGAATATTGCTCAATGCCATGAATGTTAAATAATTTCCAGCCAGCATGGTTCAGTTGTCCAGTCCAGCAGGGTGATACAAAGTGATGTATTGGGTGTGATTCCTGAGATATAAACTTTCAAGGTGAATTTGCTGTAGCCAGACAATTCCGCTTCACCCAGTCGTGTGTTATTTGTCCATTTCCAAATTAACACTTTGAGTCCGTTTCTATGAATGAGTGTGAGCGTGTAAGCGCGTAAACACTCTATGTTTTACACACATACACGCATCTGCATTAGGGATGATTTATTTGTAAAGCAGGTCGGTTGTTTACAGTATTGATCCGGGTTGGCCTTTGGTGTAAAACGACAGAAAGCAAACATTTGCTCTGTGCCGTAATCCAGCCCAGGAAAAGTGCTCTAAGTGAGCTGTAGTCTATTTTAATTCTTGAGATGTGGCAGTGTGCCTGTGTCAAGATGTCCTTTCCAACCCACGGAGCGCTGATTTCAGATCTGTTTGTACCTTCCAGTTTGTAATTAGCTGGGTTCTCCAGAGGCAGCGCGTCCTCGACATGGCGCTTCTTGCCGGGCAGGTGACTGACTGCTGTGTTGGCCGAGTTTAGTGGCGTCTTTATGATTTATTTTTAATTGCCTGCATGTATATAGACTATAGCCTGATGCTGCACTGTTTTATTTTCTGGTGAGATATACTATATGTATTTGTCCTTTCCAAACTTTACTGCACATTTACAGTATTTTAGTGCTTTTTTTGCCAAATTACAAATAACACGTGACAGAGAATGGCAATTAAAATGATGCTGATATTGATATCCAACTTGTCACTTTTTAATGAGTCAGTGACGGCTGTAGAAAACAGGGGAAGAATGTGACAGGCAATTGCTAACTATGACCAAACCCATATCAATAACTGGTTACTCCGGTAAAAAATAAAATGTATAAAAAAACGGCTTCAACATGTGGTCAGCAGCTGCTGTAAATCAGCGGGTATGGACCTTTGGAAAGCTCAACCCTGGTCATAACAGCCAGCTGCAAAATTGCTGCTGTCACTAAAAAGGACACTGACAGGTTCTATTTGTCAAAAAAAGTTGGTCGTGTCAACTCCACTTGAGCAGAATTAACAATTTGAATGCTCTCCTCCATAGAGGAAAGTAAACAACTAATCCCAAGTGACAACATCTTTAGTTTGATTACAATATATTTGCAGAGACTGGATGTTTTCTCCTTTGTTGTACATCCAGGGACAGTCTCCAGACATGCTCATCCATATGGATTCTACATCTTCCTGTCTCTGATCTGTCACATCTAGTTGTAAAGAAAACGACGTCGTCAGAGCATGCCTGCAGCACTTGTCAAGTCCAGCTGTTTGACACAGTGCTATTGAATCAAATCTCCTGGATGCTTCAAAACAACTGTTTAACTTAAAACCTGATATTTATCTCAGCATGAACTACTTTAGGTAATATCAGGAAAATGTATTACTAAAAAGGATTCGGCTATTGCTCTACATTGTGAGTAGTAGTAGTAGTAGAGAGTCTTAAAGTGGATTATTAGCACCAGGCACAATATTAGCACAATAGTTAAAAGGCGCATTAAGGGCAATTCGATTGCCTCTTAACGGCTCTCAACAAGGCGACGCCTGAGCCAGAGGCTCGTAGCTGACGGTGCTAATAGTGTGAGGGGGAACCGGAGGGTGGGTGCTGTGCTTCAGCGACTACGGCACGGCATTATCAGCTGTGACCGCCGCGTGAGAGCAGTGCAGAGCGACAGTCGTGAGCCAAACAGTGGGGCACGCTCACATGCACTAACATGCACACGCAGCTGGCCCGGCCATGACAACAAATCAAGGAGAAGCTCTGACAACAACACACACAGAAGGAGAGCGACTTCATTCTCTGCTCAGGTAGACATTACTCCACTATATCCTTGCATAGCAAATAGTTGTTTGCTGCTATATTAATGTTCAGGATGTGTTCTATTCCTTCTTTAAGGGGTATAAAAGCCAAATCAATTGATACAGCTGGTCACTCAATAGTGACATTTAAATTCAGCACACTGCTCCCAAGAGAGATTACATGTATTCAACAAAGCCTGTGCTTATTAAATTCAATTACAATTCCAAACAAATGTTTGTTTACAGGGTTCTAGCACCCAAACTTGATCCAATCAGGGAAATCACAACCTGATTTATTAGACAGACACTCTCCAGAAGAAAGCCGTTCTCCAGAGAAATTCTGTATGTGATGGACTGGGGTGAAACCACAATAATTAAAAACTAAAATGTTTAAAATTGAAGTATTACTTTCAGTTTAACAAATTGCCAAAAAAAAAGGAAGCTAAAAACCACTTTACGTCACAACTGTTTTTCTTAATCTTTCATTTTCTTTTCTGTAGAGGCAGCGGTTTAGGAAAAAGGTAAATTCCTAGAGTAAAGTTAAGGTTTTATAGAGAAGTTCTACATGCCTTAATGTCTTTGCATTCATTGACATGAATATTTGTGATGCTTTCAGAAAAGTTAAGTCAAAGAAATCCACAAGCTCTTACAGCTAGGGTGACTGGATGAGAATGATTAAAATTCGGGACAGGGTCAGCAGGAAGGTAACGTTGTTTGGACCAGAATATACAAAAAAAGACTAAGGAATGGACACGAGAGCTTCAGTGACCTTTACGTGTGGTTCTGTTTGAAACATCAGTAAACTAAGATGAAATAATAAATAGTTCAGCAGAACCTAAAGCACTAACTGGAATCTCAAAATGGCCTTCAAATCACAGACAGTGTAAACATAGACTCCTCTAATACAGAGTGGAATCTTTGTATGTCTCAGTAATATTGCTTGTGTAGGCTGTAGGCTTAAGGCTGATGTAGCTCAAAATCACCAGTGCAGCTCCTCCTGTATGTCTTGTATTTTCCTGTATCTGTTTGTGTGTGGCAGACATGTGGCTCTACAGCTCCATTGTGTGTTTTGACCAGTAAATCATTTAATTGTATTGAATGTCTGTGAACGCATCCAACTGGCCTACATTCTCTCTCTCCTGAAACCCGTTACCCAGCATGTCAAATACGTCAACACTCCGGGGACCAGCACCATCACAGAAAGGATGCATCAGCCAATTAGGTCCTAAAGACAATAGAAGATCCATCTGGTTAAGCTCCAGGTTACGGTTATATGCTGAGAAAGTTATGTTGGCAGAATTGTCAGTTGTCTATTAATGGTGTGATATATATTGATCCTTATGGTGTACACAAATAGTATGGTGCATTATGTCTGAGTTTTTTTGCAATGAGAAGGCTTTGTTTCACAGCATATTCCATTTTAACTGATTGTATTTGCTGTCACAAATATTTTATTTTCATTTTGAGTGCCTTCAGTGGTGCCTTCGTGGTGAGGCGTACACACACACACAGCACTGTATTCTGTGCTTTTACAGCGCAGTTATTTGAATATCACCTCAGAAATTCATCTTTATATTTAGAACATATGCACATGCAAATACACAAAGCAGCTAAAGTGACTGCCTTTGGTGTTGAAAGCGGACCGAAATAACACACCAAATGCTGCAAACGCTCTGCTGAATGTGAAATGCAGCATAATACATTTTTTATTTGAAAAACAGCCCGTTGGTCTTGGTCTTTTGAGGTACGATGAGCAGCAGGCAGTCAAAACTCAGGAAGAACAGTGAACCTTTCCATGATTGTCTTTCTCACTGATCCACTGGGGAGCTACACACACAGACACACACACACACACGCACACACACATACACAGACAATATATCCCCAAAGAGGTGTGAAAGTGCTTCAGCTTCAGTTAGGCTGCATTGTGAGAGGATACAAGGCAGCCTCTTGTACAGCAACATACTGTATGGTTGGATAAATGCACGTGCTTCTCATACAGACACACAACGACTGTCATTGGACAGGAACTGTCCTAATTGGTTGTGGCTCCCTTAGAGCTTGATAAAAAAATCCGTGCTAAATGGCTTGAAGAATACTTCCAGGCCCACAGGGTTGGGGATGCTTTGAATGTTCCAGTGAACAGTCTGGACCAATGGGATGACAGACAATGTGCAGCGATTGACAGGGTGAATATTAGAAGAGAGGGCGAGCAATGAGGCTTAATATCACAAGTTGAAAGAAAGACCTGAATGTCCCTCGATAAATTACATTTCTTGCCAATTATCTTGATGTGGAGTGTGCTCGGTTGGATACCCTGAAACAGGAACGTGTGGTCCAGAGTGTCTTCCTTGCAGACTTTAAATTAATAGCACTGGTTCCAGATCATTCCAACACCAGCAGATGGTGCCTGACACACACACACAGAACCTCAAGGTGTGGGTCGAAAAATGATTTACACTGCTCACTCACAAGCTCTTTTTTTGGATCTGAAGCTCTGCCTTTAAAAGGCCAAAAAATTAAAAGGTGACGTGAGGTGGCATATCACATTTAAGCTTGGCGTGACATGACTCATGCGTCACTTTGAACAATCTTTTTTTCAACCTCTTGTGTCAAGTGCCAAATGAAACCTGGGGTTGTACTAAACAGCCTTTTCGGTGGCAGCTTCCTTGACATTTTCTTCAAGAGTCTGGGAGTCTTTTGTTTGGTGAACAAAGCAAGCATAGATCCCCATGTCTGTGTGACCTTTTTGGTCTTAGCTTTGATAAATTATTGCTCAATCGCATACTTTGTTAGCATCTGCTAAAGTCTGAAAAGAGCAAAGCCTTACAGACACCACAGCTTTGAAATAATCGGCAGCGGGGTTTTCAATTAATTAAACAAGTGACTAATATTTAACAGGGTGATTAGTCATCCCTGTTTAAAAATACCTTTACTGTTATTATAATACTGTGCTCATAATATTATCATACTACGACGCACAGTACAAACATTGTGTCTAAATGGTAACCCGAGATTAAGAAAACTGGCGCATCCTATCCTAACCCCTTTAGATCAATGCCTTATCTCCACCATCTTGTGAGAGTTTTGCAAATGGAGGGTTACCATCTAGACACGACCAAGTACAATAGTATGTGCAAAATTATCGCACACACACTATTCTGTAGGCTACTAGAATTCTTTTTTTTTTTTAAAGCAAAGTGTACAGTATCTTGTTTTTTCCCCAAAAAGAGGTGTACTGGCAGTATTAGGAACCCTCTAATTAGGTTTTTTTGGGCCAATCCCATTTAACAATGTAATGTTATTACAATTGTCTCATTCACTAGCAATCACTTGAGCATTGTCGCTCCTACATAACAGACCCTGCAAAACCACCACTTTAGAAAATCACCTACCAGTCTGTTAGTATATTTTACCGGGAGCAGTGATTGATTACATTCTTCTATATTCTACCAACTTTTCAATAATCAGCAATTTAAGCTTTTTTTTTTTACATAGAAATTGGGGAGAGATTTTCCTCACACCTGCACACCTCCTCAGTGATCACAGAAACAACCTCATCTCTTTCAAATACCTGGCAAAAGTGACAACCACAAGAACGCAATGTGGTTTCAGACCATCTGGCCATGTGGCTCACTTGTTGCATCTCATCCTACTGTCGTCTGTTGACTTTCTGGTTATAAAACTGGTGGAAGCATCTGCTCAAAATCTGGCTTTAACAACTTGGGTTAAACTGTGGACATGTAATCTCACACTACAAACATTATTCTCCAAATAGTCATATTTTTGTAGCTTATGCTTCAACAGGCTATTTTGCAAAGTCGTGATACTGATGCAGATACTGATTAGAATGTTTGTACTTTCATGAAAGGGAGGATATTTCTATACAATTTTAAATAAATTACGAGTACACTTTGCTTTTTTTTGACAGGCTGCCACTAAGAATAACTCACTAATCACTGAAATTAGTTTGGGACATCCTCCCCTTCCCCTCTCCCGTTTAATGCAATTAAAACAGACAACTTTGCTGCAAATATGTCTGCTGTTCACAGCTTTATTACAGGACTAAAAAAAGAAAAGCAACCAAATCATACAAAATTTGTACCTAGCAATTGTGGGTACTGAGAGCTTGGAAGTTCAGTCGTGTCACAGTTAATCTCGGCGATGATAATGCTGTGGTGTGGTGTCACAATTTAGCCGAAAATTATCCTAAGAAGACTGTATCTCTCTGGCAAACATGGAGAACAGAAAGACACAGGTATGGCAGCATCCATACTTTTGTTGTTGATCTGCTCATCAGTGCAAAGCTTCATGCCTGCTTCACTGCATCTCTGGTCACACCATGGCCAACAGCTCCATCCAAGTCAGTGTGTGGTTATGATGGATTATGAACTGTCTGAGATGACTGTGCTGTCAGCTTGAACATGGATCAGAGAGGAAATATCCAGTTTTATTCACCCCACCTTTTTTTTATTATAAACAATACAGTTGTTGCAGACAGGCACAGTGGGGCCTACAGTAGCACTTGATTTACCTGAGGCTTACACGCCTCTGTTGAGCAGGCAACGTGTGTCAGGTTGAGCAACGACGCCGTGTGTGGATGTCTGCATCCATTCCTTTGTGTGTCTTCTTGGCTTTTAATGGAAAAGCAGCCAGGAGTGTGTGTGTGTGTGTGTGTGTGTGTGTGGAGTATATGCGGCCTCACAAGAGACAAGACCGGTTGTTAGGTTGGAGCTTCCCTACGACCTAATGAGGTCGATGGAGGCTTGTTAGCTTCCTCCCTCTGCTCTTCTTCCAGTCGGCGGATGCTCAACCGTTTTTACCCTTATGGCTTGATTTGAGTAGGTAATGGCTGAAATCACCACTGCAATAACCTTTATGTCTCACTCTATCAATAACATGGATGCATAGGTGGAATTTGTACCCGGAGGGCTTTTTGTCTTTGTGGATGATGCATCAGTGCCTTTTATTTAGCCCTTTATGTCCGTCCTCCTTTCTATCAATGTGACTCGTCTTGAGGCTTCCTGGACGGTCTCCAATATTTCACTTGTTTTCATTTCTTTCTGACAGCATCTCCAAAGTGAAACATCCCTTTACAGAGTTAAAATTTGTACTCTGAATGTCATTTGCTATGAAACAGGTTATTGCACACGTCAGTCAAATGCATGACTGAGTGGTCCCTGTCTTACTTTTCAGTCAGTAGGTTCAGCATCCTGACAAACTGTTGTGTCAGGTATTTTCCTCCTCTTCTTCTTTTTTCTAAACATCACATGCACACTGTGGTTGTTTGATGAACATATTAGTTCACCTAAGAGCACAACAAATCGTGGCTGCAAAAGTGCTTTTTTTTATGTTTCATATAAAAAAAGGAAAAGCAACCTACAGTATATATTTTATAAATCCTTCACCCTTTTCAAATTATTTGAATTATCAATTATCTCAGAAGGGTGTCAAACTGAATATACCTTTACATACAAAGGATGTTTCAAGAAAAATAGTTTGTAATGATAAATGCAGAGAGAAAGGGGACATAATTGCAACGCCACGATAATGACACTGTAATTGCTACTCTGAATGTGCAGGTTTATTTTCAGCACAGTAAAAGTCATAGCAGCTACCACCGACACAGCCAGTCTGTAGAAAGCGGCTTCACAGTTCTGATGAGTAGCCTCCTCACTCATACAGCAACAAAAAGGGAGCTATTTCACGAGAAGTAAAGTAGATAGCCATTGACTTTGCCACCATCAATGATTTTGACCTGGCATCTAATAGGGGCTGTGGCAGATAGAAAACTAATTAGGATGAAGGCTATCTCAGGTTAGAATCAAACACTTTGACAGTATTGACCGAGTGGTATCGGCTTGAGGTTTTGCTTCCCCTTTGCATAGGCTGATACTGGGAATTAGGAAAAAGATTTAATATTGCAAGAGCTGGAGAGGGTTTGCAGACTAAATACCCTATTTGTACCATTAGAACTGCATGCGATTATTATTTTCTTACACAAACGATACTATGAGAAAAATCAAGTGTGAATGATGAGCTCACACATTATCTTCACACATTTTGATTGATGAATCCATTGTTAATAGACTTTTTTCGGTTGGTTTCAGTTAGGATGAATATTGCTCTTTGAAACAGGTTTCTAATCAGAGCATTTCAAACAATGCCCAAGAACATAGAGGGAGCATGGAGAATGGAGCGCAAAACAACACTAATTGGATGTATCGTGTACTGTAGAATGGTGATGAAGGTACTGTCGGAAATGGTGCGTATCTGTTTTGTTTGCATGCAAAATGGGGTTTGTGGTGTGCATGTACATTAAGGAACTGTGTCTATGCATGAGTGTGTGTCTGTGTGTTTTGAGGGCATTTGACAATCAAATTTCAGGGCTCGAGAATAGCTGTGATTCAGTACAACTAGATTGTTGATTAAATGGGGCTTATTGTAAGACTAACAGTGCGGTATATTACAAGGTTTAATAAACTGATGACTGCATTGCTGCTGTATGATTGGATGAGAGTATCACTCTACAGCAGGGGTCTTCAACTAAAATTCCAAAAGGTCCAGATTGAGAAAATCTCCTCGGGCAAAGGTCCGAAACATTACAATAATATCTAACTTGCGCTATTTAGTGCCATATATATATATATATATTCAAGAAGCCTAGTAGTAGTACAACGCCTCTGTGTAGTAAACAAATGTCAAATCAAATAAAGAAAGTAGACATCAATTATATTTTAACAATTATTATTGTTGGTTTTCAAATGTAACTGGATGGATTATAAATAATACATAGAAATACATAAATAAATGTTCTTCTCATTTCAAGTAAAATAAGAGCTGGATTAAAGAATAACTGACACAACAGAAAGCTTTTCAAAAATGTGCATCTTAAAATAAAGTACTTATTTTTAGAAAAATGAATTTCACTGAGTTGTCCTGCAGCTTTAAATTCAGTTCATTCAGGTGTGAAGTGATGTCAATCAAAAAAGCCACAATATTATATTTTTGTCATCTAAAAAGAGAAATCAGTGTGCATGGACTTTATCAGCTCTATTCTCTGTTCACATCATTGTTGAACAGTGAATTCATGTGTTATGATTCTGAACATATTGGGCTCTTTTCTGTGTCTTCATTTCAGACTCAAAAGAGTTATGCTTTGCCTCGTAGTGCGCTTCATTTGCCGCTTTTATCCATAGTTACGGTTTCTGAACATATGAGACATGCTGGTTTAAACTGCCTGTGGGAATAATTAACATATAAGATTCTGTTGATTCTTGCTTATAAATTCTATTCTCTCTGAACACGTTTCTCTTTTTGGAGAACGTCATGTGAGATAACTTCTATGATTAGCGCAATTTACCTGCTCTTCTTTCTATTTCCTCGTCTCTCCCCCGTGTGTCACGGTGTGTGTAAATCTCACTAGAATCAGGAAACTTGAATACCCATATTTGATTGGCTGAGCTGCATCACGTGATGTGATTCACAACGCATTGGTCGGTGTGTTTCCTGCACCGCTGAACAAAGTGCCATAACGGCTGAATAAACTGCGCCGGTTAAAGTATAAACTCACTGTCTGATATGAATAATTCTGAATTATCTATCGGTTATAGGTCCTGGGTCCGGATGCAACTGCGTCCGGACCCGGACCGCGGTCCGCCAGTTGGGGACCCCTGCTCTACAGCAACAAGGAACAGGCCTATTAGTTTTTCTCTGCCTGATTACCAGTTCACAGACCATTCAAAATGTTTTGTGAGATTTGATTGCAATTATAAAACAGTTGTTTTGAAAATGATTAGGTAACTATAAAGGCACTTCTCATCTCCTCCAAGGCAATGCAGTACATCGCAATGTTAATGAAAGTGAAACATAATCTGTGTAATCTTCCCCATGAATCAGATCTGCTCCAAATTGAATGGGTTACACCAAATTTGTATAATCCTGCTGAACTGAAAACATAACCTCCCTGGAGAAAGTAATTATGGTTAAACTATTTTTAATTAGATGTTCATAATTACTGGGTAAAGCCATGCCTATATTGCTCCCCCATATCTAAAAGATGTTACCTCCTATTATTATTATAAGTGCTCCATTATCACAACATAATAATACACCTGGCCGTAATCTCAAACAACATGGCAGCAAGTAAACTCTAACAAACAACACCCATATACTCATACTGTTATTCATATAATAACAGTTAGCAATACCGATGCTTACAAATCAAATCTTTCATAAATCAGTGCTGGGGTCACCGGGGAATAAGAGGAAAGCGGTTGGATGTGAGTGATTGTGGAGGTCAGGCTATTTAAGGATTATATCCAGGACAGGTCAACTGCTCACAATTTATCGATCACCTAGTTGGCGACAGCACTATTTTACCTGTTTAATGATGAGAGATATAGCTGCTGCTCTTAATCCGTTCTGTTTAATAATCTGTTTAATAATGTAAAACCTTCACCTAAATATGAGTTTGAAGGAAAGACTTATAAATACATCATGAACAGCTCTCAGCGGGCTTGCAATATCTCAATGTGTCTTTTTATACTGGCGTATGTGACAATAAGCGCTTTTTAAAAGTTATAAATCTCCCAGTGCACACATATTGATTAAACTCGGTCCTAATTCTTCAATCATTGTCTCTATAATAGGGGTGTAAATACATTATTGCATAGTGATCCATCAGTTTAGGAACCAGCTGTGTTCAGTTACTGCATGCAGACTCTCACAAATCTTATCCTCATGGTAAAGTAGCTTTTTATTTCTAACAACTGTCACAATGTTCACATCATCCGTGTGTATTCCTGCACATTCTGCCCATTCCCCGCCCATCTCCCCACCTGTGTCTCATTTCCTCATTAGCCCATTCTCTTCGGTCAGTGTCATTTTGTCTAAGTTGACATGTGCCTCATGTATTTATTTTCCAGCATCTATAGTATGTTTACTGTAACTTGTAATCTGCTGGTTCTGAACCTCTACCTGATCTTTTGGACTTTAACTATCCAACCTGCCCCCTTGGCTTTGTTTGCCTGTTTGGACTGCCTTGCTGGTTTTGACATCTGTCTGCCTCTTAAGTTTTTGCAATTTCTCCATTCAATCGCCTTAAGTTGGCTGTATTGACCATCGGAAGTGATGTCGCTCACGCTTGGTTTTGTTTTTTATGAGTTTGTTGATGGAGCTTGGTTTCCTCCTTTTCCTCTTGTGTATGATTTGATTGGCTAGCGAGCCTTTGTTTTTGGGTATGCTACGATAGTTTGGCACTTACTTTGGTAATTCCAGCTTTGTGTAAATGGAAACGTTTGTGTAGACAGATCATTGTGCGTTGGCTTTGTCCAGCTGCAGGCCTTTGTGCTCGGCACTTGTGATGAGCTCCGGTGCCATTTGTGAGATCATCATTTCGATGTGTACTTTGGGTCAGCAGTTGAATCTCTTTTCCTGCTGATTATGCTTTTTGCTTTCTTATGTTTCAGCAAAAAAATTATCTGCATGTTGAGGTAGATTCTCTTTTACACTTTTAGGTACTGATCATGTCTCACTCATGCACTCATAAGCAGTTTTTTCATGTGACTTTTTTACTTCCCAATTCATCATCTTTTTGATTGCTCCACTGGGTCCAAGGCTGCTGGGCGGGAGATTGGATCTCGTAAGCTGGAGGGCTGTTGGCGCTTTAGGTCACTGTTCATATGGGAGTATATTTATTATGACAGCCATTCGAGTTTACAGGGGACAAGCTGTGACCAGAGATGCCGGGAACTAAGCTAAAATTGGAAATTATATTTCGTTTAATACAATCTTATTGTATTGTTTTTGACTTTGTTTTGTGTTCCAGATGTCAAGGTGGAACCTTGTTCTTAAACAAGGTAGCAAGGGAGGGTTGTGGGCTTAAACCCTGTCCATGTGTTCATTCTCTCCGCACACATGCCACACATCCATACACTGTTTTCAATGCTGATATGTCCACTCCATTGTTAGTTTGACTTTATATTAGATAAACAAAATGTTTAAGTAGAACCTTGCGTTGGCTCCCTCGTCACCTTTCCTGAGCTAATGCAAGGCTGTGTCAGGTTGTTTTTACTAAGGTTGCTGGAGTGAGCTTTTCCATGTGCAATGGAGAGGACAGGGGCACCAATGATCACCTAAACTCTATAGTTGCATCTGGGACCGGCTTTCACACACTGGATGTTCCAGTCCCAAACTTTTTGGAACTTCACTCTGCATAATAATGTAGTTTGCTTATAATATGCTCTTTGCAGTGATTCTTGGTGGAGGAAGGAAACTTGTTATCTGGGCATTGCTAACATTTGCAGCTTCCGTTAGTGCAGAAACTCTGCTTAACCAATTTCTTAACTATATGGTTCCCAAATTGTGGTGCGGGTTAAATATACCTGATGCATGGTTAATGCGTGGAGACTGCATCTTTTTGTGCAGTATACTGTGTCTATCCATATGTTCCAAAGTGGTATTTAGAGTGCTGTTTACCCTGCTCCCACTCTCTAAGCTAGGATAAACATGCCTTGGATGTATCTCTGTACCAAACACACTGAAAGTTTCCAAACTATCATGCATAACCAGCTAGTGTTAGTTCGAAAAATGAAGTCTATAAAAGAGTATTTCTTTTCTAGCTTCTTCAGACAGTTCATCTGCACATGCGTTACGGATAGCCCAGATTGCCCTTTTTTTAATGATCCTTCTAAATAGTCTCAAGGCATTTTATTACAGCAGGGTGTTGTGTTTTTGCTGTACTGTATCAAAGAAGCCTGTGCTGCAAGTGTTGCGTTTTCTGAGTGATCAGCCACATTTTTTGCAAATGTAGCATTGGTCTGTCAATTATATTAAGAAAGTTAACAGATACAATTGAGTCATTTAAATTGTATTTGAAGCATATGCTGACTTAAAGTCTAAACAAAGGGTTATTCAAGCTGAGTGCATTGTATCTCAGATTGTGTTTCACATTAAGACTTTACAGTTCTCCGGTCTACCCCACAAACGTAAACCCCCTGAAATAGGTTGTTGAACAGTTGAAGACAAAATATTAAAGCACACACTCCATTGTATTACACATCAAATAACCGATGCAATCATTTTCACAATTTCAGCTAGAATAGTACGTTTGATACATTTTTAGCATTGCTTTCACACTTAGTTTACTTTGCTGGTTGCCAGGTTTGTTTAATACAGTGTAGGACATGGAGAACACCCACCGGGCTACTTCACTCTCTGTGATTGTATACTCCACTGTGAAGTTAACGCTCCCAACTGCATCCTGGTCATTTTATTTATCTAGCTTTGTGTGAGAGTTTTCCTACCAGCGTATTGACTGCTGCTGTTATTTACACTCCACACGAGAGAGCAGCTTCTGAGCCTAGAGGATGTTGAAGGATTGCAACACCCCTGACAGGTCTGGCACTGCTTGCTGTTGCCCGAAATAGTCATAACACCAGACACGCATTTAAGAGTCGCTTTTCCACAAAAGCAGTGAGAATGACGACTAATTACTGGGGAGCTTCAAAGAATATTATTACAAAAAATGTACAAAAATGTTTTGTGATACCGTTCGCTTGATTTTAGCCCCATCTTCTTTGTTTAACAATCGCAAAGCGCATATGTTTGTTCAAAGGCACGGAGCACAGAGTGAACGGTGTGTTTTCAAAGCAGGACATTGCAGCAACTAGAAATAATTATAGAGAAACTGGTATTGATCAGCAACACATAAACCTTTGCAGATATGGAAAGGTCAATTTGCAGTGTAAGAGTAAATCTGTCAGAAAGATAAATATAAAATAATGCCACATACTGTGAAGTTAAATATGGTTCACTTCATTTGGAAAAATTCACTGAGGAGCCAGTTTGACCTCAAGAGCAGATTTGCACCTCTGTAATTATATGAGGTAGTTTATGTCGCTCCATTGCACACACAGAAAATTGCTCTTTCTGGTCTTATAAGGTTCTGGTTTGCTTCAGTAGTTCTGTCGTTGTACAGTACCTAACCTTTCACTAGCCTCTTAAAGTAGTTGTAAAGTAGGATTTTTCTAAAACTGAACATATCTTATATTCTCTAAAATGCAACCTATTGAAGCTGTGAGCCTCTAATCAGTTTGGTTTGTGCTCCTTTGCGTTCCTGTTTCATGCATAGGTGGCCCAGCAGGATGAACTAATCACACAGACAAAATGACACCAGACTTGGCAGATGTCTAAGAATTTTGCTTTCCTGGCCAAGTATCTGTTTAGGGTGTTTTCCTTGCTCAACATCTTCAAAACTAAGCACACCCTGCTGCTTGGCTTTGAACTAATCATCAGAGGATATTACCCTCAAGTATTAACGTCCTTATTGTTCAGGACAGTTGGTAGGAATCACTGTAATTGAAGGATGCATCAGCTTTGTCCAGGGCAACACACTCCGATCATTCCACCTTGTGGTACTCTATAGACCACCTGGGCTATTTATACCCAGTTTTTAAAAGAATTTGGGGATTTTCTTGGGGATTTCAATGTTCACCTGAATAAGTATCGATCCTAAAGCACTTCTTGATTCATTTGGTTTCACTCAGTTTGTACATGAACCTTCTCACTGAAGAGGTAACACCCTGGACTTGATTCCTTCTCATGGGATGGAGGTTTCTGCTCTCACCGTCTCTCCCGTCACATCTGTGATGTCCGATCACTTTCTTATTGTATTTATAGTGACACTAGCTTGGTTGTACTGTTGGTGCTGATGCACTTATCACTCTCCCTATTGGTCGGGGTAAGTGATAAGTTGGTTGAACTGAGGTATTGGTGATTACCTTTGGCCCTGGATCCTTTCAAAGCAGCGACAGGCCCTGTTTGAAATTGTACCAGTCACTTAAAGACTGTCCTTTTCAAGTCGCATGGATTCAGTTGCACCTTTTTCTACCAAAGCAAGATGGTCCGAAAGGTCTGCACCATGATTTAAAGCAAGGCTGCTGGAGAGTGGAACACAAATGGCAACCAAAACCTCACTACCTCTCATGGCACAAGTTTGTGTTGAATTAGCAGCGTGTTCTATCTGCGGCTGAAGCAGCATATTTCTCCCCCTCAATCAATAACAATAAATACTGTACTAGTACTTACTCAATAACAGCCATTAGCTGCTAATTATTTATTTCTCACTACTTTTTCAATTCTTTATGCAGAAAAAATAGATTTGATTAGATATACAATTAGTTAATCATCTACACCTCTGTAGAATCTGTTCTGCGATATTCATATGTTGCATGCATATTTTCTTTAATGCAATAAAACTGCCAGGGACTGCAGATAAAAGATCAGGATGTATGTCTAAATCAGGCACACTTACATGATGTTAATTAATGTGCATTGCCCCTTCTTAAATACAATAAACAAACATGGGACCATCTTTGTTAGCTCTTTCCACTCTTTCAACAATCCCCAAATCTGGTTTGGTCAAAATAAATCCTTAATTCACCAAGTTAGAAAATATATGCTGGTGCTCT
Organism: Leptoclinus maculatus; assembly: GCA_032191485.1. Classification (NCBI taxonomy): domain Eukaryota; kingdom Metazoa; phylum Chordata; class Actinopteri; order Perciformes; family Stichaeidae; genus Leptoclinus; species Leptoclinus maculatus. The sequence continues at coordinate 12,108,676 of JAVDOI010000014.1, read as the reverse complement.
CTGCTGTTGCCGGCATCACTACTATTATTAATAGCTTGCTGAACGAGCCTGTCGCTGCACAATGATAGTTGGAACAAACTTTTGAATTAGACCTTGTAGATTGAAAATTCTGCAACTGAATTGGCAATTTCTAACCAAGTTTGTTCAGAAACAGATTTATGAGGACTGAGGAGAAATTAAAGTTTACTAGCATATTTCCTCTGTTGCCAAATCAGGGGACAGAATATGAATCACGCACATATGATTGTGGGTATTTTAGGAGCTATTGAGGCTGGAAACTCTGAACAGAGGAGCAGAAGGGGGGGGGGGGCGGCCGCAGGACCTTGGCTGCAGCTACTCACAGCAGCGAGGTCTCACCAAAAACAAGCTGGATCCGGTTTAAAAGTAAAACAATATTTAATAACGAGTGCAAACTGAATTAACTATTAATAGAAATGTTCTCGAGAGCAGAGACCTCGCACTCGCACTCCCTCACAGCTCAACTCGCCAGCTGATTATCTGAAAAAGGAATGGTGTTATGATCTGAGCAATACTCTCTTGAACATCGGGCCTTTATATTCCCTGAAAGACAAGAAAGTGTTCGAACGGTCCCAAAACGTTGAAAACAAATGTCTGTGTCCATCAGTGATTGTCTTGTAGTAGCATTGGTTCCTCCTCTTATCGATCCTTTGTGGCAAAAGTCCCTCGGGGGCAGCCCGCATGGCCGATTGTCCAACCCTCTCTCTCTCACTGTTTCTCCTCTCCTCCATGCCTGTAAAGGCTCGCTCAGAATATCCCTATATCTGACCCTGAATACTTATTCTTTACAGCGTTTAATACCTACAGTGACTATGCTTTTATGGTTTAATACATTCAATGAGTTAATATACTGTAGCATATAATATCCTCTATAAGTAAACATACTGTAAACATATAATACATTCCATAAGTAGATGTATTTGTGACTCTTAACATATTTTTGACATTCTTATTTTTGTGACACTTTTATTCACCACTAGGGTGCTATTAATTATACTAATAATGTTTTAATACTGAAATCCTTCACAGAGCCCGGAATCCTTCAAAGTCCTCTGGTTGAAGGACTCAATCCTCGGCAGAATTAACTATGACAACACTATGACAAACAATAGTACACGCGCAGGTGTGCCTGGTGTTTTAAGGCGGTTATGGCTGCACGGATCAGGCTTTTCCCAAAGTGAGCCCTTCTGCCCCTCATTGCTCTGTACCTGTGCACCTGAAGGTCAGTAGAGTGAAGTGGTGATTGAGTGAGTGAGTGATGTCCCGGTTGAAATGCGTGCAATGGCCTTATTGTTTAGCTCTGCTAACCGTTAGCATTCTGTCAGATGACAGACATACAGAAACATCAGTGTTGACTTCAGATGTGCGCTGCATTGTTTATTTTTTTATATTGGGTTATATTTGCTTTGAGCAAGTCATTGTGTAATTGTGATACTCATTACCCGGAGAGGTTGAAAGGAGATACACATTTCTAAAACGTTATTGTACATAAATATGAAAAGAAATACAAAACACACAAAAAGTTATTCATGGGGTGCCCAGGTCACAAAGGAAAGAATCATTCGCCCACACAAACCTGTGTTAAATCCTTTAGTGCGGACCAGCTGCCCTCAACTATTACAACTGACAGTGCTTTGGGGTGGAAGGCGATCAGGGATTAGAATTAGCAGCTCCTGCTGGACTGCAGGTGCCTGCGCAAAGGTGGTAGGGATCTGGGTTAGTGTTATTCTCTAAGTACTTATGATATGCTCAAATATGTGGGTGGTTCATGTTTTAGTATTTAGAAGGTAACCACTGTTAAAGATTCCTTCTGCGAGACACTTGTTTTGGGTCGTTGTCCCTGACTTATCTGTGGAGAAGTCAGGTCACACCGGGGGTCATATAAAGAATAGAAGATATTGAAGACAGCAGGGAGAGAGCAGAGGTTTCTGTTCATAAGCAAGCGCCAGCTATCAGGCTGGCAGTGAGAATAGTCTCACGTACTGTAAGTAAGGAAGTAGACCAGGCAAATAAATAAATAAGATTAGACGGCACAGGGCATCTGCAGGGTACACACGCAGACTGATACCCTAGAGCAATGCTTACACATCTTAACGGGAGCACTCCTCCCTCACCCACTTCCTTTTTTTCCTCCTCTCGCTGCTTCTGTCTAAATCCTTCTTCTGCCACCACCGAGGCTTTCCTCTTCCCTCCTCTGGTAACTTTTCTCATTAATCAAGCTGTTTATTGGGCTCAGAAATGCTAAATGTCTTTGGTGTCGTAGTGTACAGAATGTATCCAGTTGTGTATCCATTATTCTGCTATGAAGCCACTTTTCGTGTCTATTGCTCAGTAATGACAATCTGAACAAAAGGCAGCAGAAAAAAATGACTTGCTCATATCACGTCAAATGGGCAAACCTTTTTGGAAGTGTAAGATAATCTAATCAGTGCAGTGACATTCAAATGTATTGTAGGTTAGATGTACCTGACTATTGAATAATTCACAAAAAGAATCTGTCGTTAGCAAGTGAAACATGCTCTGAAAATCCTCGAGGTCCTCTGAATACGAACACTGTGTGCTCATATTAGGCTTGAAAGGGCACAAAAGGATCTCTAAAGAATTTGACCTTCACAAGTCAACAGTTAACCGGATGAATGTAGAACATTTAAAAAATAGTCAGCGTTTCAGCAACACTCAGTTCCAGGGTTCCAAATTAAACTCAAGGAGGTGACGGAAAGCTGTAGGGCGTGTTTTCAGACATCTACCTCGCTAACCTGACTTCACATGTCAGATTTGCTAAAGAATAACCTGGATGTATTTGCCCCTTTATTGCCTGAAGACCAAAGACATCATATTTTAAAACACTGCTCAGCAGCACCACGACTTAAAGGAGAGGTTCATATTTTTCAAAGTCCATCTTGATACCTTCTCACCTGTATTTATATTGCAACAGTTTTTTTCTGGTGCTTTAATTATTCCTTCTGTTCATGGCTTTGAAGAGATATAGCCAAATAATGAGGATCTCTTCCAGACTTACTACTCTTGTAGTCCACAATTCCCTCTGTTTTCATAGACTTTTTTTCTTACTGAGCTGAAGATTAATAGCACACAGAAAACCAAAAAATGTTCTACTTAAGCACTGTATCTTTGGAAGATAACCTCTTGATTTGTCTGACTCAGCCTGCTGAAGACAAGAACATGCGTTTTTACACAGAACAAGGACTAGATTTGGTCCCCCATCTTTTACATTGGAATCACATTATGAGTCAATATATTCACTCCCCGTATGGAGAGAGGAGGAATGATTACAGTGGCCAAAAGCTATTTTAATGTCCACAATGGACAGTAATCACAAAGCGTAATCCAGGGAGCATCTTGGACTTTGCAATAATACTCTGCAGTAATGCCCTTTGGCAAGAGATAGGTGGTAACAGCGACATATAACAGTCAAAACCTGACAAGTACAACAAGCTAGAATCACAATGAAAAAAACATTCTTCAGAAACAATTACATAGGTAATTGTTGGGTTGTGGAAATGCAATTAGGTGCAGTGATAAAAGGAGTTAGAAGTAGATGACGATGTGAAGAAGATTCTAGTCAGCAGGAGCAGCAGCAGCCTTGAAAGGCTGGAGAACCAATTACAGTGTAAGTGAGCGGGAAGGAAGGAACGAAAATAGAGCTGGCGAAGTGTAGGATGACGTAAACATTAATCTAGACAGGTATGAGGGAGCTGCATTGCTGTGGATTTTGTAAAATAGGATGTATTTGGATGTTTTTTGTTATGTTATTCTGAAAAGATGACACATATAACTTCGTTAAGTTAACAGTGGTCTACATAATAAACAGTAAAAGTGACAAATCAGAGAGCAGGATGATGTAGACTTCTGATATTCATAACCCAGGAATGTCCAGTCTGTGATTATATACCTTAGAGTATATGTTTTAAGCAAAATGCAGCAGAAGCGCAGTCAATTTGTGGATTGTCATTATGCGATCAGGACCTCATGTCGCAATACTAAATGTTCTCTAAATATAAAGTGTTCCACCGTTGGACTGACAGACCCAAGGTCCTTAAAGGATTTACATTAATAATACATAATGGTGCAGTGTGGCTACTTTGTGAAACATTGGCTAAGCACAAACATATTCCTTATATACTTTGTTTCTGCCTGACAATGCAAGTCATACCATGATAATTGAATATTTACTGCAGTTTCAAATAGATGTAAATCATAAATGTGCAGCGGCACTCGTTACTTTGATGAAACAAAAGCTCTCATGTTGTGTTGTCCAGGCACATTTCCAGTAATGAGGGTATCCTGATATCTATGTGATCTGTCTGTCGACAGAAAGATCACATGGAAAACAGCTCCATTGTTTGTTTGTACTATGCTGAAGCCCTAAACAGTACACCACTCCCCTTTAAGGCCCACTGTGGAGTTTTTGTCCACAAGTAGCACTATGGAGCATTATTTAGATGAGCATGTCCCAGTTTTGTTTGTATCTCAGACTCTCCTAGCATCCGATATACGCAAAACCCTTGAGCTAAACAAACGGTTCAACGTGCCTCGAGGAGACACAGTGTGTTCGATGTGAAGGACTCGATGTAAACGCAACTGTGTTTGTATACAAGGAAACTCCACAGGGTACCTTTTTCAAAATTCTCTGAATTCTGTTTTGAGTATTACTTCTTACTTCCTGAAAAAAAAAGGATGAAATGGGAAGCACATTTACGTGCATAGTAGTCAGACACACATCACATGCTCACGTCACATCTAAGAGGTTTTTTTTCTTGTGTTGCGTTACAACTTCTTTAGTAGTTTGTAAAAGAGAGTTTTCTACACTGGGGGAAATATATGGCTTTAATATCATGATATGTTCTGGTTAATGCAGACTTCCAGCTTTTGAGTAGTTTCATGTACACTCACCAGCAGCTGAACTGTATTTCTGCCAGTTCAATAAAGGAACTTTTAATGTCTTTGGTTTTTCATTTTATCAGAAGGAAGTATGTTAAATGCCTTCTACATCATTTCGTTCGCATTTGGAATATCCACTATAATTCAGAATAAAGATGCACCCAGTACTACGTTTGGCTACGTGTTTAAGCGATTCATAGATAAATAGCCTCTGCCTAGCAATTACTGCAGGAATACAGATTATCCAAAAAGTTAGTTTTTTGTTTTCTCCAGAAGCTGCACACATTCACATAAACACAACTACATTAAAATGCTGTTCTTCTCTCTTTGTGTCTGTAGGGCCCGTACTTGGCCTTCGTCACTCACAGCTAATGGATGTCTTTACCCAGTATGCCTACAATGACAGTTTCAATGACAATGAAACATGGAGCTTCAACAAAACAGATCAAGAGCAGAAGCACCCTTACAACTACTATGCCATGCTGCTTACTCTGCTCATCTTCGTCATTGTCTTCGGCAACGTGCTGGTGTGCATCGCTGTGTCCAGAGAGAAGGCCCTGCAGACCACCACCAACTACCTGATTGTCAGCCTTGCTGTTGCTGACCTCCTGGTGGCCACACTGGTTATGCCCTGGGTTGTCTACTTAGAGGTAGGATACACAACATTTACACACACACACACACACTGCATACTCTTTGTACATAGATAACTTGACGTGCTCTGAGCAGCCGACAGGCTCTCCACATCTGTAAAGCTACAGATTACATCTTTTTTTTCTCTGTTATCTTTTGTCATTGAACACAACATAAAGTGATTTGCAGACTTGCAGGATAACATCTATGAAAAGATTCCTGTTTTTTATAGTATCTCCATTATAATGAATGTGTATACCGACAACAACACATCAGAAGGTGGGCTCTGAAAGCAAGAAACACAAAATGAGCAACATTAAAGACAGAATACCATTTGGCATTAGAAGATAGGATAGCGTATTATGCAAACAACAGGCATTTATATGAAATCTGGTGCCAGAAAAATACTGTTAAAAAGGGTTTTTCAGCCAAGCAAGCCGTCCGCAGTTATCAGCAGGTCAGAGGCTTAAGGTGGCACAAGGGTGACGGCTGATATGTTCACATCAGCATTGTAAATATCAGACCTGCAGTGGTTAAAGACCTGCAATGTAGCAACACTGACAACATCAAAATGTCAGACTGGTGTATTCAGTCAGAGGTCAGATGTCTATGAATAATCTTTCCTAATTCTGGGATATATCATTTTGCATTCACTGCTGTGTGGGATAATGCAGACCTGCTTTTTTTGTTTGTTTCTTTAAAGCAGACACATCAATGCCTGCTAACCAGCGCAACCTAAAACAGAACAGAGACTCGGGTCTGCATAAAATAATCTCCAATCTACTGAATCAATAGCAAGCAGGATGTGAGATATTTTTCAGACGAGTCTCTTTCTATCTCTTGATCGTTGCTCATTTCTTCCGTCTATCTTCTCACTCCCGGCATTATTTCTGACCATCAGGCTTTAGGTCACGCTGTCTAATGTAGAGAAAGGCAAACTTAAGACTAGAGGGACTCTAATCCTCCTGTGCCTCTCAGTGATTCATGATAATTATGACTCTGATCAGATTACAGTGTTTAAATCAATAGGGTGTCATGGTGTCTGCCTGTCTCCATGGATGTATGTTTGTACAAGTAATCTTACAGGGATCGCAATACTGTTTGTGGGTAGTGTTATAAATTACCATTATAATACATTGTTCAAAAGCTTGTTTATCACAAAGTATGCAACCTGCACACTGTTTGTTTTTTATCAGAATTATATACTTGGGCAGCTGAGTCCACACAGAGGGAGCCTACATTAAAGCAATGTAGAAATGAGAAAAATGACATAAAACATTCTCAATAAGATATGAGTTTTGATATCATAGCAGAAAAGCGAGTCCCTGATGGTGTAAGGTGTTATAGCTGCGCAGGTGGACAACACACTTTGAGAGGGGTGATCCCTGGAGCCGCTCTGAAACTTTCATCGAATATAAGTAACACAACAGTGACACAAATGTGCCAGTTGTGTTTCCTGTGTTTTTATAGTGCTGGAGACATGCAAACAGCGTGAGGTTACCAATGTATGCATATTCAGCAGTCAGCTGCTTTCTTGTTTCTGCTGGCATCCCTGCTTCTTTCAGTTTATCTTTGGAAAAACACACTATATTTCATCATAATAAAGACAGGAGCAATCATCAAACACAGAACTTGTCATCACACATTTGTGGTCTCTAACCCGAGATAACCATGACATCGTCAGGGTAATTTTCTCAGCTCACACCAGAGTCACAGATGACATATTCAATCATTTTCACAAGCTGAGTAGTACTCCTACTGATGAGTATACTGTCAGTCATGTGTAAAATATGCAGAGTGCCCCTTTAAAACAGAAAAAATACACATGATTTGAAAAGTTTAAAATGTATCTTCTCACTAATTTGTCATTAAACTTTGAGCAGACTGGTGTTTCTGTGTTCTGTTCCTTGAGCTCATTTACACTGGACACAGTGAGGGTGGATCTACGGTGTAGGATTGTAGCTATTTTTCTTAAGTTATTTAACGGGCTGAATGTCGACACATTTACATTTCAAATTTTGTCACATATTATTCATGTGAGCCACAGGAATCCATATCTAGATCAAAGAGTGACATGATTATAATTGTATTCAGGCTTACACTATAATTGATTCCAGCTCCATCTTGTTCTCCTGAACACTGTTTGGGGGGGTGCTAATGGTTTCCTGTGCCAACTGATTCTGTGACAATAATATAGAGAACAGACCTGTTTAACTTCAGTTCACTTTCACAAGACTCCAACCATCTTCTTTTTTCATCCTTACACACTAATAACTCCAATTTGGGTGAAAGCCTCCTCAGATGAATATGCTGAGAACTAAATACTGGCGTTTTATCAAAGTCAAAATGGATTATCCAGCATGTGTTTTGGAGTGGGATGCTCAACTGATCAGGCCTCCTGCTAATGTGAAGTAACATGGACAGAGAATTGTATAAATCCTTGAAAATAAGATTATTAGGTAGGAGTGGGAATGTTGATATTTAAACATGTATATGTAATATATTGTTGGAGACTCAAAATGTCTTGCAACTATTTTTGTCTGGGAGAATTTTATTTACACATTTCAGGACAAGCATCTCCCATCAGAGACACGGCCTAAAATCATGCAGCTTCAGATAATGACAACAAACACTTTGCTGTACAATGTTGTTCTTTTGTTTGTCTCTTCTTTGTTACAAATAACAACCTCCAATCCCACTCCAATATGCACTCCTTTTTCTTCTTCATTCATGGCAGACATTTTATTTTTTATATTCTAGTGTCAACGGCCGTGGCTGTGACTAAGTTTCTCCTGTTAATAATGTATCAGCATGAACTTTAGCGAGAGCTTAATCACAGAGTGTGGGCAGGGCATTCTACTTGCCCTTTATTATTAAATGCTGAATTAGCATTAATTGCCACAGTTTTTCGCTTTCTGTCACGTGTGACTGATTAGAGAGCATATGGAGAGAACTTTGTGCATTGGCTTGAGGATTCAGAGCAGTATAAAATCAAAGTGAATTAAAATACAGTTCATTCACCTTTGGACAGCCTTCAGAACTATCAAATGATGTAGCCCCACATAAATACATGTCATTTAAAAGTATCGTCCTTTGAAATATTATTTGCTCGTACAGAAATTGTAATGTATTTAAGGTAGTCTCACTGAGATAAGGAGAGACCTACGAATAAACATTTACATTCAAACAATTACAAAAGCTACATACAAGAACAACACATGTAAAGCCAGACAACCAACCAAACACACTTAAACATTTCCAAAGGAAAATAAAAAAAAGTCCAGTTTAAGATCAGCTTACATGTTCATTCTATTAAAAAGGATCATTATACAAAACCAAGAATAATGTGTATCCATAGATGAATATGATGACACAGAGATAAATGATAAGTGGTATTTGACACGAAATATGTTCTTTCTTAACAGCTGTTTGAGTCGTCTACTTAGTCTTAGTTTTTTTATGCAAGCACCTAAACATTTCTGCTATGAATGGTCTCATATTTATGAAGTTTGTTATGAAAGACAGACAATTTTAGATGATAGAGCAGATAGCGTCAGTTTCCTTTCACTCTCAAATTGAAATCTTTTAACCACGTTCTCAGTTCCCCAGACCCCGTTATTGCATTTTCAATTTGCCAACACCTTACCGTTGCAAATTAAATCAGAATGCTGACACATTCTAAATTATCATAGCTATGCACAGTGTGTTGTTATAAATGGAGTTTAAAAACTCCCACAGTCTTTTAGCACATGTTTGTTTGGATTTCATTGCCTTAAACAAGCATTAATATCCCCCGAACGTGTTTCCCCACACTGATAGGAACAGATCCGTGTTGCAGCCACAAGGATCTGTAAATGGTTCTCAGGTATTATGAGGCTCTTTAATATGTTACGGGCTGCAGCACTGATGTGGATGTAAGAACGCACGGTTGAGTAGGTGTAGCTGGTGAGAGGAGCTACCTGTGGATTGTCATATACCTGTAAAGATCAAGAACAAGACAATGGAGTGATGGGAGAGAGGGAGAGAAACAAAGGATAGTGTAGAGATACTGAGAAGACAAACTGAAGCAAAAGGAAGAATGCAAAAGAAGAAGAGAAGAGAGAAGAGGTTGTGACAGAGAGAAGGACGCTCAGTAGGCTGTCAGATGATTCACAATCACCACTAGTGTCGTGCTCACTAGCAACCACAATAAGCTGTCGTTTAATTGTATAAAGACATGTCTTAGTGACATAGATTAACCTGCCGCAGAGAGGTAAGAGTTGCTCCCCGACTCTCGTATCTTTTACCTTTTTTCAGAGCCGTGGGAGGAAGCAGGTAGGATGTAGTGACAGGCAAGGTGGGTGGCATCGGACAGCTCAGCATCAACGATGATAGTGGTTTTATCTTGGGGTTTGACTATGAATTTGAGAGCAAGAGTTTTGAATAGATTGAAAGGCACCTGGGGCAGCAGACCAGGATGCATGTTAAAGGATAATTATCTCACTAACACTAAGGGTGCCTATAGTTTTGCTGTAACCTATCGTGTTTAATTCCGCCTGTTAATTATTCGTGTACTTGAGTCAAAACTAGAAATGTTTTGCGTTCTGTTTAATGTTTCATTTGTCGGTTTTCAAGTTTGTGTTTGTGTTGTCATAGGTGCTTGTTTTTGATTGTAGCATGCACTGATTTTAGGATTTTGAACTGTAACGTGTAACTTCAATGATTATTTAAACTATGAATGCCCATCAAGTGAGTGGTGTTGGAAATTTACTTCAGCTGTAATTGTACATTAGTCACTGCTTCTGTTACTGTCAATGTTATTCTGTACAATAAATATGTCCCCTACAGTTAAAAAAAATTAAATCAGATAATCGTTCCACCATGTCAGGTGTAACATTATTTTGATAACATTAATAGACTATTTGGATTCTGTGTATATTGTAAAATGCACCTGCAATGAATCACTTCAGTTGCGACAGCTCAACCCTGTTCAATCTGTTTCCTATCAGACACCACCATTTACAACTCAGAACATTCTGATTTTGATCATGCTTATTCAAGCACGATAACGGCATGACAAAACACTAATTGATTTTTCAGGACCTCGTAGTGTTCAGAGTCGGGGCTACATGTACTGACTTAAATAAGCACGACACTCATTCATTCTTTCATTTCATTCTTTTTTCTATTCCTTCTCTTCCTGTTATTGATGTGGAAATGTGAAAAATATACACAAGGAGGCTTTATTATCGTGATTGCTTTTTGATGAAGAAGTAATACATATTGTTTCTGCCAATGTGTAGTGTTTTTTTTTTTGTTGACTGTAAACTGCCATTTGTCGATGTTTTTCTCTTCTAGGTAGTGGGAGAGTGGCGCTTTAGCAAGATCCACTGTGACATCTTTGTCACTTTGGATGTGATGATGTGCACAGCCAGCATCCTCAATCTCTGTGCAATCAGCATTGATCGGTGAGTTTGCCAGTGCATAGATTGTTTAACGCTGCCTGTCATGCTTTCTTCATTGATTTTCTAAGGAAATCTTTAAGAGCATGACCATCAAAGCTCATATATCTATATACAGACCAAAAATGTTCATTCACAACACCTTTATTGTATGTATATCTATATGGTGCGCACTCGTCGTAATTACTGGCTTCCAGAGTTATACATTTGAATATCTTAAAATGCTGCAATATCTATAAAAATGTGCTCAGGAGAATGAAATCTAATGGCAAATTCGTGGACTACTGCACACTGTCAGCACGCACTTTAATGAAGAAGCAGTTATGTTTCAGTCATTGACCAATGTCGTGTTTTACACCAAAAAGACAATAAAAAAAGTAGGCTTTTAGATACAGACTTCAACCCCCTATCATAAGTGGGAAAATCACAGGAATACCTAAAACAACTACACATTTAGTAATTCATCTAAATTCATACATAAACCAATAATACATACTTAAAAAGATAAACGCATCGTTTAATAAAGAGAATGCAGTGTAAAGTAGCTACAAAATATATTCTTTATCAAAAAGGTGGACAGGCGACGTATTCAGTTTATGTATCTTACGATACACAAGTAAATATACAATCTTATACTGAGCTCCAATGAGATCAACAACATAAAGATTACAAATTCAAAGGATATGGAGAGAGTTGAAAAACTAAGATGTAACGTACCACTGAGGAAAACATCAACAAAACTAGAAAGGTGCAATCAGGAGAGTGCAGATCTCCACCACGCGTGACTGCAACAACTACTACTACTAAGCAGATGTGACGTTGTACAAGCAATGGGCTTGAAGTCATCGTATAATACACTTCATACAATCGTGACAAGACACAAAGGTAAACTCATCAGCAGTGTTTGCACTGGTAGTCCTGTTAGCTGTTAGCAGTTAGCCAAACACCCCGTCCTAAAAAAAACAGTAAAAGTCAGCCGAGTCAATGGGCAGAATGAAACAGGTAATAAAATGTGTTTTGAAAAAGTGTGTGTCAGCACAACCGCGAGAGGTCCTTGAGCATACAGCCATCACAGTTGCATGCAGCCGTGCATATTTGAATTAACTTCCCCATGGGTGTATACGTCTAACTATATATAACATTACCCTCTGGTCCATTTGAGGGGCTGTGCAAACACAGCCTTCCTTTTTCATTCCTTCAACCACCTTCTTGAAAAGATCAACATTGCAATATTTGAACATATCCAAAAACCTGTTGAAATCCTTCATAATGTTTGAGAGTAGCTGTGTTTCTCCTTCTGACCAGATATGTGGGCATTTCTTTTGGGCATTGCATCTTTACTCTACCTTTACAAACTGTCGTCTTGTTGTTTTGTGTACAGCGCACGTAAACAGGCAAGAGGCTGTGTGTCACAAAGTGCTGTAAAAACTCCAATCGAGACACATTTTTCAAATGCGCCGTCTACATGTCCACAAAACCCAAATTGTATCGGCACATCTTGAAATGCTCCATTCGGAGTAAGGCCTGAAACCTTCAGAATATCCAAAGGGAATATGATGTTAACATGACCCGTATCAAATTCAGAACATTGTCATATTCAGAATAATAGTGGAATATGAGTGTGCATGTAAATGTAGTCTCTTTTGGGGGTAGTGCAACAGAGCACACTTCTAACACTGCACATCTGACCACAGTGATGATGGGTATGGTTAGAGGTGCAGCAGGCTTGAAACTTTCAGACAGAGAAGGCAGTGAAACACTTCTTTTTAGCCTGATGTTAATTAAGGTTATCTGTAATAATGGGGAACAAATCTATATATTTAAAGGTCCAAATCCATTCAACCCTAATGGAAACAACTGTTAGATGTAAGAAAATATGTGTATGAAATATATGAAACTGAAAACATGTGTCAAGTTGATATGTTATTGTAAAGTGGATTGTTAGAGCTGTTCTGCTGCTGCTGAAAACAATGCAGTGAGAGTAAATCGATACAATAATGTTGCCTTTTAAAACAAAACAATGAGCAGAAAGGGAACTGCAAAGTTAAGTGATCATTCTCTGTCAGTGTGTTATTACGAGCGACCCCTTGCATCTTACCTATTGATTTGTTTTAATATAAAAATATTGATTATAGCAGGGATAGGTACAAAGTTTTAGACAGAGTTCTATATAAAAGGAGGTGCAGTTCACGACAGCACCTCCTCATCCTGGATTCATTAATGCTAATTGACTTATTTAGTTGTGTAACTGGCATGATGACTTATTGAATAATGACACAAATTATCACAAATTGCCCGAAGGGAGCGGAAAGCTCAAGCTTTCAATAAACTGTAGGAAGTAATCATGTAATGTTGACAACCAGAATATGTATTTAAAGTATGAGAGCTATGTCCTTGTTAGCAAGGACATAGAATTACTCATATTTTCCTTTTATAGAATTATGTGAAGTTTCATTTGATGATTTTCTGCTTGGCTGCATTTTCAATCTTGAATCCATATGCAAAACAAATACTCACCGTCATCACACACATACATCATTTCAACTGTTACTGAAGTGAATGGATTACCGTAGAATGCTAATGTTTCATATGTGGAGAAAAGCTTAAAGTTACTCTGAATAATCTCATGGTCAGATCATTGTTTGCGGGTTTTTGAAATTAATGTTACAAGAGAGGAATAGCATCAAAAAAGAAAGAGCTTTATTAGTGGTTCTGTTGTTAAAAGGATGAACGAATTTACGCAAATCAGCTACTTGCATCCTCTTTAAAAGCAGAAGACCATAGGCTTAAGGCGAAACTGCTTTTGTGTGTGATATTAATATGCCAAATGTGATTTAACAGAACTTAAATGATGTTGCCAAAAGGCAGGCTGTTTTTAAATTGAACCACAAGACACTTTACTATCATAACGCTCTCAGTGAATCATAATGTGCACTTAAATATCAAGCATATCAGAGGAGTTAGCCTTCAACTTTAGTGACATGAAGTAAGGCAAAATGAGTCATATCTGAATGTATTTACAGTAAACTACTTCAAATTTCATGAGAAAAAACCTAAAGGCTGTTTAAACTGTTTACATAGTAACAAACACGCTGAACTCCCTATGATATTCCATTAATGTGACATAAAATATGATTATGATGATCCTGAAAAAATAGGTCTGGAGTCATGAGAGTTTCTCCGACATCTCCAATGATTTGAGCTGTATGACCTGTGAATAAATGCAGGATATCCCTCTCATTTGGTCTGCAGAAAAGCATAAACATCTGTGGACTTGTCTTGCCTGTGCTTGGTAGCGTGTCACATTACATCACATTACATTACAGTCATTTAGCAGACGCTTTTATCCAAAGCGACTTACAAATCAGATTCTATCACATTTCTACACCGTAGGCACAGCTCCGGGAGCAATTTTGTCACAAGATTTAATATGAGAGACAATATGTTGCTTTTATGATTGTTCTAATTACAGGTATATTTACTATATGTGATTGGCAACCCTTCAATGAATTTGGATTATAGATTAAAAGCTGTACTCTACCAACACTTGATGTGGGATGCAAAATTGCACATCCCTTTTATTAAGAACTGCAGCTGTAATGCACATATCATTTATGCTGCTATTTATGGCAACTGTTATTCAACCATATGAGAAGAAAGGCCTTTATTCACATTAATGGTAACGATTAATTAATTAATCAAACCCTGCGCAGTTTCTCCCTTTAATTACATTAAATTCCCTGTGAAGTTGTCTCGTAAAAAAGTGTATTCTCGAGGCCTAACAAATGTGTTGAATACATTTCCTTCCTTTCTCATAAGTCATTGACAAAGCTGACTTTATAGACACCATCTTACTGTAAATTGTATCTTGCATCTGTGTGTAAGTACACTGAGAGCAACTTAGACTATCTTTGTGTTGAGTTGTCCTTTTTTTAGGGAAAGATTGTTGCCAAGTGTAATCTATATCCAGCCCCAGACTTGTGATTCAGGAGCAAGTGGATGAAACAATGTAACTGTCAGTCATGTTCTGGAAATACACTTTTCTTTTGGCCTTGCAGCAGCACTGTACATTATAACTTTTGGGCCTGTTGGTCAGGTTTTTTTCCATACCCAAGGCTTCTTTTACCCAAGACCTTGGTACAGTTCGTTGCACAATCCTTGACAACAAGGATTGTACAACGAACTGTACAAAGGTTCTTATTTCTCTTGTGTGTTTCCATAAAGAAACCCAAACAAAACAGTCTTGTCTTTTAAACCAAATTGCACAGAAATCAATGGATGACACGCGGTAAAAAACTGCCCCTGGTGATTACAGCAAGCTCACTCATAAGGTCAACCAATGCAGCAAGCTTAAATCATAAGGTCTTTCCTGGGAAAAAAACACTACGTTACAGTTCCTCCTCTTCATGTAAACTGCAGTTCACAGCACAAAGCTGTTTCCAAAGCGCCTGCCAACATCAAACACGTCCTGATCAAAGATGACAGGCAAGATCTCTTGGTTTTACCACTTGTAGGCCCCCTTTTGAGCTGAAATCCATTGATGAAGAAAGCGAACTAGTAAGAGAAAGGGAATACATTCAATAAAATTTAACATGAATGAATTCAAACCATGCTAATTTTACGACATAGTTTCCCTGTTGTCTTGTTATTGTTATACAATTTCATACATTCAAATGAAGTGGCTATTTTTTCTTCACCCCTTACAGTTACACAGCAGTTGCAATGCCAATGCTGTACAATACTCGCTACAGTTCCAGGAGAAGGGTCACAGTAATGATCTCTGTGGTGTGGGTACTATCTTTCGCCATATCATGCCCCCTATTGTTTGGCCTAAATAACACAGGTAAGAAAGGGTACGATTCATACGATAAATGTTTTTTTTTTATGGTGTGTGACATAATTGGTGGAGCAATAGCGGTGCCATACTGTATTATTCATGGGTGCATCCACTGCACAGTATAGTACAGCATGTACAATATAGACACATTGTAAAGATACCTGATGTATCTTTTAAATTCTTGCCCATGTTTGCATTGCACATTCTACAATTCAGCATTGTGTTACAAAAGTCAATATAAACTACCCATGCCAGCAAACAATTACCTCATGTAACGAGCGAACTATATCCCTTTAGGTTGCTTATTACACGTAACATGGGCTTTAATGTAGGATTACAGTTAAAGCAGATTAAGGGCTTCTAAGACTTGTTGCTGACCTGCTCCTGTGGCTCGATTCCTGTCTCTTTGAAGCTTCACTCATCCCTTTGAGTGCATTGATGTGACGTTGATTCTGCCGGAACTCAGATGTTTGGATTTGTGAGCCCCACACCCGTTTTTAAGTTGAGGAGTGACAGTTTTACCACTGTGAGCTTTGAGAAATCTGAAAGCAGAGAACCATGACCAGCAGGAACCGCTAAAACTGAAGCAATTTGTTAATATGCTTTATCAACTTATATTTAACATATTTTTGTAGTTTTTACATTTTTCTTTTATTAAAAGCATGTAAAACTGTGGCGGGTGAGCACATTTGTCAGAGGTCACGATCGACCATTTCAAACACTTTAGTTGATTACAATGACTTTCTATTTGTGTAAACAGACTGCATCCTCTGTAGTGCTTTTACCCAAAGCACTTTTCAATGTGCCTTCTATTCACCCACGCACACACAGTCACAGGTTTGTGTGCTTGGCTGCATGCATGTGTGAGAGTGTACATTTGGAAAGGGATTCAAAATTAAAGGGATATTTTAGCCAATTAGCATGTAACTTCCAAGCACTGAAGACACTGGATCCTACATTTCTCATGATGCCTACCCCCTGTGTGTTACACAGGTTTGCTGTGACATACAAATAACAGAGTTATTTTGAAAGGTTATCTTTCAGACTTAGATATTATATTGTTCTCAAAGGCTGAATAGGAGTCCTACTGACAAGGATATATGTAAAATTGGGCTTCCCCTTTAATGGACAACCCGCTCTGTCTCCTGAGCCACAGCCATCCTGAAGTGTGAAGATAGCAAGTTGTGAACACGAACTACACAATTACTGTGACATCTACAGTATCCATGACAACTGTTGCTATCTAAGCCTGTGTGGCAACAATTGTTGCTTATTCTGGAGCTGCCCTTTAGGGACTGAAGTTTACTGGGTCCATTTTTGCAAAGAGAAGTGAAGCCCTGCCACTTTCTGGTGGACCACCACCTTACTGCGGAAATAAATATGTCTGGTAGTCAACCGCAAAAGATTATTTTTTTCATCCCGTTTGAATTGTGCCATGAATTACACATGTGTTTGTCAATTTGAAATATAATTTTGCACGTCAGGAAAGTCGCATTTTGTAGTGAAACTAATAAAGTACAAGACTGAAAATACCTCATTAGAAACACTACATACCAAAAAGTTGCGTAGTTGACATCCGTAAATAAAGCTACAAACGCCTGTGCGTTACGTACTGGAATGTACATGAACAACTTGTCTTGCTCGTTTCTTTTGCTTCCTGGCTGATGAAAAGAGTCACTGGGTAAAACACATCAGGTGAGACACTGTTACATATGTGCATGGAACATAGCTAAGGTACCCATCTAGCTAGTAAACCAAGGTAATGGCCATGCTGGTGTTGGTCACATACATTGTGAAACAAGAGTTATAGTTGAGACATTTCACACAACACTAAAATCATACTAAAACAAACTGCAACTTTCTTGAATTGCAAAATTATTATATATTATTATCGTTAACATTTAATCTACTAACATCGTATGTGTATGTTGACTACCATACATATTTTTTCCGAAATGAGGGACACCAGAAGGGAAAGGACTTTGCTGCTCTATTGAGTCCAGGAATGAACAGCTCTGTCCAAACACTGTCGCCTGTGTGTGTAGGTGTGTGTTTGTGTAGGTGTGTAGGTGTTTGTGTGTTTGTGAGTTCTGTGAAGGGAATTAAATAGCCAGTGATGTAGCTCAGGGCAAATTTGTCTGGCTTTAAAAGTAAATCAGCAACATCTAAAATGAATCAGTGCAGCCAGTTTAAAATTGGGGTGACATCATCTGTACATTTGGCACCAGATAGAAGCCCTGTGGTAGCCTCCTCGATCAGCTATAAGGCAGTTTTGAGTGAGGTAGGTTGGAATAAGGGATTTTATTGGTGTATGGGAATAAGCGAGTTTTCAAGAGATTTAAATCAAAGAGCAACCCTTGGTGCTTAGCTGCAAGTTCAGGCCAAACAAAGTTCTCCATTTTATTGTCAAAGTTTTCCAAGAGTCACAGTGCAAAAAACGCAAAGAAACCAAAAAGGAAAAGAAAATTGGGGTTTTGGGGGGGCCTTTATTCACCCTTTGCTTATCTCCACAGCTACTCGTGATGAGTCACTCTGTGTGATCGCCAATCCGTCCTTCGTGGTATACTCCTCCATAGTGTCCTTCTATGTTCCCTTCATCATCACTCTGCTGGTTTATGTGCAAATTTATGTGGTACTGAGAAAGCGCAGGAAACGTGTCAACACCAAACCGAAGCAGAGCGTCTCTCAGGCTGCCCAGCCGGATGGGGCCACTTCGCTGAAGGTGAGCTTGCAATATAGCTACCTTTACTACAGTCATAAAGTTATTACGATTTCAAAATAAAACAGATTAATTTACACCTTTTATTATACTAGAGTCTTCATTTTTCTATACTGTCTGAGCATTTTAGAGAGATGTCTTCCAGTTTGAGGTAATTTGTTTATTTATGAAACTGCAATCAATAATCTTCTCAACCCAATTATACTTGATGGTTTTATGGATGGTCATTGGATTACATAACAACATACCATGAAGGGGAAAACCCAGACAAGAAGAGTATTTTTCTTTGGAAAAACAGTGAGCAACATTAAAAGGGCAAGGCTCAGTTCTAACTCACACAGGCTCCGACCTCTACTGGACTTTATGGGTAATGCTCTCTTCCAATCACGAGCATGCGTTTACCCACCCACCCATATACCATAGACTGTATATAAGAAGTGGGCGTAGTCCTCGTGACGTCATTCACTGGTTTGTGTACTGCCGTTATGAAGCCCCGAGTTTGGCGTTTTGGTTGCGCCATCTTGGATTACGGCCGTCGCCATCTTGGCTTTTTGCAACAAGTGATTGGAAGTTAGCCATATTTTGACAGGGGAGTTGTGACAGAGAGACCCCGTAATCTTGTAGTGGTAGGGACTTGTCAATTATAAGGTAGCCCGCCCTAAAGCATACTCTAAGCATAATTTACTGAATGAACATCATGCTCTATTGAAGAAGACTTGAAATTAGGGATTAAGACCATGAACTCATGTTTACTGAGGTAATAAATAAAGTGAGAGGTAGGGTAATTTTGTCAAGAACTTCCATACAATCAAACTTCTTTTTGCAACCAGAACAGTTGCCCCCTGCTGGCCAGTAGAGAGAATGCAAGTTTAAGATACTTCCGCATCGGCTTCAGTTTTATCAGAACTGGAGGTTGCTGCCTGATTTGCACACTGACTGCCTACCTCCACAGATGGAGTTGCTGCTTCAAGAATCTCATCAGTGCCCCGTCTTCACAGGGCCTGCTTTAAGTGTCTCGGCATGGATCACGCAAAGAGTGGTGTTCAGCAATCACCAGCCTTCCCAGCATGCTGAGCACTGCCCAGGATTTGACGCCAGCAGCTGTTTACATCTAAAGCTTAGATCTGATGCTTTGCTGCAATGAGCGCGAGCCGACGAGAATGACGCTGTCGAAGGCCCCGTTCCAGCTGCCAACGTTTAGCTGCTGCCTCCCGTCATCAATGATATGACACGTCTCTGTCTGCAGATGATAAAGACAACATCTTTTCGGCATACAATACTTCAGTTTCCCATGGAGGTCCAAAGTCAACATCTCCCAGCTTGGACTTAAGTGATGACCTCTGCGGGCCGAGTGATGTTTCTAGCCACTGTGGGCTCCCGCCATTTGTGGTTGGGAATCAAATCATTCCTTTGAAAGGACAGAGATGATCTCCTGGGAGCCCTAGTTGTTACAGACAGACTCTTTGGATCAATTTCATCTGTCACTCAGCGCTTTAAAGAGAAATCACAGTTCAGCCGTCACCTGCAGCTCATTCACCCTTAGGGAAGCTGAGGCCTTGCATAACAACACAACGATTAGAATGAGAAAGCGTTGGCGGGATAAGGCATCCACTCCACTTCTCCCAGCATTGCCCACAGCGCAGCCGAGGTGAACAATTCAGTTTAGCACAAAGTGGGCAACGGGTCTGCTTGGAGCAGAGAAATGACTGTCTAGGGAGCGTCTCAATAGTGTGGGATGTGTTTCCCAGGCGCCCCCAAACAACGCAATGGTGAGGTTTTGCGCCTCCTTCCTCATTCCGTTTGATGTTGTTAATTAATGACTTTATTAATAAATATTAAGATTTAATTTCATGCTGTTGATAATGTAGACATTTTTTTGATTGAACAATTTAGCTTTGTATAACATATAAATTTGCCTGCCATCGGCTGATGATGCAGACCTCAGCCTTTTCCACCCTATTGTGGTCAATAGGGTGGAAAACGGCTGGCATTTCCTGGGTTAACAGTGGGATGTCTGGCAGTATTATTTTGGGGGAAATACACCTTTACAGCACCTGAAATCTGCAGGAGAGGAGTAAACACTTGTCTGTTCCTCCTTCCTCTATATCGCCACACATGGAAAAAGAACACATTGACACAATGTCAGCTGCTGTGCTTACTGGTGAGCTGGTGATGCGTTCATCGATGCAACCTTGTCTACAGCTTGGCCATTTCTATATTCTCCCTCACTGTTATCCGCTCGGGAACCAGAGGGATTTGACTTAGTGCAGTAATGTCTGCCAATGTCGCTGTAAGAGTAGTGACGCGACTGCATGCTATTGAAATGGATGGACACGACATTGACACTGGGTTATTTTCTCCAGCTCCACAGGTTACCATTTTGTTCATGGGCATCAAAGAGGTGAATCTATCCTCCCACGAGGAGATGGATTACCTCTCAGCAGAGATCCAAGACCTGTTACAGAAACAGGTAGTGTCTGTCGTCCCCATTCACGACAAACAGAAAAGGTTTACTCAGCGTACTTCCTGGTTCCCAAGAAGACAGGATATTTCAGGCCTGTCTTGGATTTTCGCATCCTAGATCTAATCTCTCAATCTTCTGCGCCTGCAGAGGTGATTTGCCAGCCTTCATTTGGATGCAAGGAAGCACAAGCGACTTGGTTACCATTCCCCCCTCCCTGACGGGTTGGGGAGGGAACTGCCTCGGAAGAGTGGTCATTCTGATAGCTCCAAGTCGCTGAATGGTATGCAGAAGTGACTCCGATGATGGTGGCCCAGCCCTGGACCATCCCCCAGTTCTGGGGAGATCAGGAGGTGAGGGCAATATGTACGCTGCCCATTCTGGGCCATCCTCTCCAGGCTTGGCTCCTGAGAGGAACAGGCTGAAGAGGACTGATCTGTCTGCTCAGGTTGTGCATACCATCCAGGTGGTTAGAGCAGGGATGCACCATTGTCATTACAAGGCAAAGTGGTCAGGGTTCCAGCACTGGTGGGAGAAAAGGAGGCTAGATCCCCTGTTCTGTGTGGGGTCTATTCTCTCCTCTTTGCACTGTGGGCGAGAGACCTGTCTTTGGCCACCCTCGTGTGAAACGATTCCTGCAGGGGGTCAGGAGGCAAAGCTCGGTATTGCTTGCCTCCTGCTAGCAATACTAGCTGCTATTGCTGCTTGAAGCCTTGGTGAAGGGTTCCTTTGAAACTCTTGAGCGCTCCTCTCTGCAAGCGTCATGTAAGGACCTATCCAAGAAATGCCTTGCAGTCTTTGTGAGTTAGAACAAAGGTTACACTATTTAAACCCTAGTTCTATAAGCACAGGCAGAGCCCTATATACCAAGGGGCCTTGCAGCTTCTATACCCATCGCTAAAGAGGGTGTGGTATAGCTTAGCAGTGGTTAAGCACGTTCTAAAGGGCCAGCTTTGCTAATACCCATTGAGTCTAGTGGAGGGCTCTGCCTGTGCTTATAGAACTATAGGGTTAGAACAGTGTAACCTTCATTACACCTAAGGCATTTTAAGTGTTTTTCTTTCCCCCTGTATGTAAATGAAGTACTCTTGAACTTGAATCATGATGGCCCTCAAATAACATAGTGCAGCTCAATTGGCTCTGCACAGGAAGTCAAGTAATAATTTTCATCCAGTGCACTGCATTACTCATGTCCATGCATGGTTTCACTATGTGGTGTGTGGGTGTGTGTGTGGGTGTGGGTGTGTGTGTGTGCGTGTGTGCGTGTGTGTGTGCGTGTGCGTGGGTGTTATAGAATGAGGTCAGGAAGCATATTGACTGAGAAAAAGAACATAATTTAAATAAAACACTTATACTGTCAATTGTTGGATGAGTTTGCATCATCTTGGTGAAATAACCTCAGACAATTGCTTACACTCTCAGGTAAATGGACTTGCAGCTGCAGTTGAAGCTGCAGATCAGATTCTTGCTAAACCACCTTTCTTTACCAGAGCTCGATATAGCCTCACTTGACTCGGTAGGCTGTGGGACCTGTGCTTAGACAGCCCTTTTGTCAGTTGTGCTTTGACATTGTAACCTCTCCTTGCCTGACACAGCTGTTTTCTTTTCAGGATAAGTGCACTCATCCAGAGGATGTGAGGTTGTGCACCATGATTGTTAAATCTAATGGGAGTTTTCCTGTCAACAAGAAGAAAGTGGTGTGTGTTCTTTTTTTTGTGTACTGCATTTTCTTTTAAGAAGTTTTATTGTTGGAAAGATTTTTGTTCTAACAGTAAAAGATTTATCAAGGTGTCGCCTTGAAGTTTTCTTCCATTTTATTTTATTTTATGAGAAAATATAGCTTGAAAAGGCACCTTTCTGTTTGTGTGAACACAGCAAACCTAAGCTAAAGACTAAAAGTGTGATCATTTGTTATATATTCATTACCTGTTATTTTAAATGCCACCCATTGCCTGGATAAAACATTACCATCTGAATCGTTGTTTTTTTCTGCTCCTCCTGATGTTGCATAGATATTCATCAAAGATGTAGTTAATGAGGGGGAAGATCTGGAGCTGGATGAGCTGAACAACAGTGGCAGCAGCCAGAAACAGAAACAGAAGCAGCAACCACAGTGTGCTCTTGGAGACACTCCGGCCACAAGCCACCAGCAACTGATGCCCAACAAGGCCAACGCTAGCCCCACCTCCACACCTCCCACACCTCCCGAGGAAGGCCAGGAAGCAGAAAAGAATGGAGATCCTACCAAGGAGGCCCTCGGGGATCCAGCACCCATTGTTGCCAAAGCCTTCCAGACGCAGACCTTACCTAATGGCAAGACTCAGACCTCTGTGAAAACCATGAGCAAGAGAAAGATCTCCCAGCAGAAGGAGAAGAAGGCCACCCAGATGTTAGCCATTGTCCTTGGTAAGTTGGTTTACTTGTAACTTAACTTTTTTATGCATTTCACCTTTCATATGAATAATTTACAATAAGTGACATAAAAGTTAAATGAAATGCTGTTTTACGTGAATCCTGTAATGTACACTTACAATAGAAAACATGTTTTCTTTTGCATAAGCCCCAAGCCCTCTTCGATCTAGGCTGCTTCTGTGTTTTCATTTCCATCTCAATTTTGTTTAGTAAGTATGGAAGCCCATTTCCTCCAGCAAAAAAATAATAATAATTAGAATTATATAAATATATATATATAATTTTTTTTATTGACCTTTTTTTTTTTCTGGCGGAAATGGGCTTCCATAATTAACACCTAAAACGGAGCTTGGAAACAAGAAGGGCAGTGATGCAACAAAAATAAATTGTTCTAATACTGACTCCCATACAGCTACCCAAATTGGTGTCTATATAATTGGTGTCTATATAAGAGCCTGCTTTTTCTTCACTTTTCTGAGTGTCTCTTTTTAATATTCCCCTTTGTTCTTGTATCTCCTCAGGAGTATTCATCATATGCTGGCTGCCGTTTTTCATTACACATATCTTGAACACCCACTGCACAAAATGCAAGGTTCCCGCTGAGATGTATAATGCTTTCACTTGGCTGGGCTACGTGAATAGTGCCATAAATCCCATCATATACACCACCTTTAATGTCGAGTTCAGGAAGGCATTCATTAAGATCTTGCACTGCTAAACTGCAGCCTCACTTGTCAGACTGAGGGACTGAGGGAAGAGCGATAAATAAAAGAATCTCTTCTGGCAAATACCTCATCCTGTTAAGGAAAACTCACCACAGGGGGAAACTGCGTTCTGCTTTTTAAAGTTATGGAGCTGAGTGACTGAAAAACTGACAGTGTCTTATTGAAAGGCATGTTGGCTCTATATGTGAATTGTTTGTGGAGTCCCGTTCTCCAAATCACTGAATGTAAAACAAAAAATGTCTGTAACAATGACCTGTTTCATGGATAAAAATAAACATGTAAAATCATTGTATTTGTCACATAAGGAGCCATCTGTGTATACCACACACATACAAGTTGCAAACTGCTATTTATTGTGTGTATGTACTTTACATTTTGATGATGGAAATTTACTGCAAATCTTATAGATATCAAGTCAGTGTTCATTGCAGTGTTAAAACTGATTCGTGAGCTCTTAATCTTAAAATCTATCACTGATTGGAATGTGTATTAAAGACAAGAGACGATTTACTTGCTGTATAATGTGGCTATGCCAATATCCACATTTTTGCAAATTTATGAATTTAAAAATCTTATTATTGTTATTATTTGCTGTACATAATTTGTATTAAAACATTAACTGTGATTATATGCCTGCAATGGGAACGTGATGCATGCTACACTGCTCCTCTACTTGACTTCTCATGAAATGTATGTTTAACAAAAAGTTACAAAAGATGTCCAATAAATGAAGTTATGAGACATTGTAAAGTGCCACATCAGTGTTTACTGTGTGTATACAGGTACACCCATAAATGATTTGACATTGGTCTGCAGCCTCTCTTATTCCCAGGACTGGTTTGCAGTTTGAGTAATGGTGTTTACTGGAAGTAACTCTGAGTTGTTCCAGGCCAAACTAATGACCTGCACTGTATGTGGACTTTGCAGCTTCTAGATATAATCATGTGGATGTGTGCAATCCCTGAAGCAGCTCCCAGGGGCCTAGTAAGAATGAGGTGAACTTGGCCAAAACTGAAAGAACAGATACAGAAATACATCTTTGTGTTGTTTTGGGTGACAAGTCCTGCAATTTCATTTAAATTCAACAATAAAGACATTGGGCCTCATTCACCAATATATTCCTAAGTTTGTTCTTAAATTTGTTCTTTTCTTAAACTGCAGAGTTCTTTGTAACTGTGTTCTTATGATGATGAATCCCATTGTCTTCGTAAATTGAAGGCATGAGCCAGTTAATTGTATTTAGCATAGGTAAACGCCCTGCCAGTCATGAGACTGAAGGGTTGTGTGCACACAGAAATTGAATGAAATGTTAAGAGAATTATGTCAAGAATGCCAAAAACGAAACTCTAAACAGGGTGGGACTCTGGACCGAAGTTTATAATATTTGCTAATTGGCAAAGCAAATTGGTAATCAAGTAAAAATGATGATAAATTATGTTGAAATAGAAATATTTATTAGAAATAGTTTATGGTTAATTTTAAATGATGGAATATATGTGAAAATCAGTGTGTAAAACATCTCTCCTATCCAGGTGCTGGCTCCAAAAATGTAATGGTGATTTCCGCTTTCCAAAGACTCACAACAATGTAGAATGCTTCCTTAAATAAAAAATAATAAACACTTTAACTTTATAACATTTAGAAAAAGACAAACTCAAATGGTTCGAGCAACTGACTTGGGTGTGTGTCTTGGAAGTTCCACCTTGGTAGCTAAATCACCAATGCTTGAATTGATCCTGTATGACTTGTTCCTGTATCAGTGCGTTTAGTGATTTTCTTTGTGATTCTGTAGTTTGTAATTATTTGACTTGATTCCTTGATAATGTTTTGTGTTGTTCACTTTTGTGATAAATTCCCTATGTACACAACGATGGTTTGCATAGCACTGGTCCTGAGGCTGCAGACCGAGACTATTTCTTCAATGGCACACACCTGAGTCAGTAACAGTTCACCTCTGTGCCCGCTTTTTCAAAATGTAATAAAAGTAAAATTATTTTTGGGAAGTATTCAACAGTTATTTGGAAATATTTGTGGATAAAGGTCAACAAATGGAAATAAACGTTTAAAAATAATTCTTTACAATCCGGTATCATGTAGACACAGCGTACTCTTTAGGAGTCAGAGTACACTGTCAGTGGATGGATATCACCATGTCTTGGACAGGGAGCGATGCCAACGTTGTGGCTGTGAATTGCAGTCATTCATGAGTAGTTTACATCACTAATACTAAATCGCTTAAGCGTAACATCCGTCTTTGTGATGACCAAAAAAAGTCTACCATTGCATCATTTTCTGGAGAAAAAAAAATCCTTATTACAGCAGGGCAAGAGCAAGCAATAACAACAAGATCTTGAAGTTCATGAGTTCACAACAAAAGTTCTCACTTTTTAAGGCAATATATCACTCGTTGTGAGTGCTGCTGCTGCTGCTGCAGAGAGGATTCTCAAGAAAGGCAGACTTCACCTCTTCTTGTTGTGATGTTGTGTTGTGAATTGAAAGAAACTAAATTGTCAATGAATAGATGTCAGAAGAACGAACAGTTGTTCTCCAATCTGACAGCAGCAAATGACTGCAGTGCCAAACCAGTCATACTTCCAACTTGTCAATTACAAATGCTTGGTCAGTACCCCTCGGCGTCTGACACTGATGTACCAGGCTTCCAACTAACTCCAATGTAAACCCACCTGCGTCATTATTAGCCACTCAGTGCAACTGGCATTGTGCAGAGCAGGATAGTCCACAGAGGT
Organism: Leptoclinus maculatus; assembly: GCA_032191485.1. Lineage (NCBI taxonomy): Eukaryota > Metazoa > Chordata > Actinopteri > Perciformes > Stichaeidae > Leptoclinus > Leptoclinus maculatus. Next base: position 12,081,784 of record JAVDOI010000014.1, on the reverse strand, counting down.
TAAGTGGCAGGGGTGGTGGATAGGCCAAACAAACACAGGACTTTCGTATAGGAGACCGCTGTTCATGTCCTGTGAGAAACTAAAAGTACACGTTGGGTGCAAAAGTACTATCCTCAAAGTAAAAAGCACTCCTTAATCAGAAACTTTTTTGTTGAAGCTAGTAAAGGGGGAGCTAATTTAACTATATTATAAACTTTATCTACCGGGGAGCTTGTCAATTTTTTTTTATCTCAATCTATAAAGTAATTATCAAATAACTGTAGTGATGTAAAAAGTAGCTTAAAATTAAAATATTCAAGAAAGTACAAATCCGTACAAAAATGAAAGTTTAAAAACAACACTGTACAGTTTACGAGCGGTTATGTGCCCTTGTAAGAAACAAGATATAGATGAATTAGTGATCTTTAGATGATTTTTTAAATAAGATAAAGTTAATTTGTAACCCTAACTCTAAGGACTCAGTAGCAGATGCATTTTCTTTACCGTACCATACCAGCCAGTAACAACATACAGGGAATAGAAAACTTTTATAAATTCCTGATTGCAGCTCAAAAGGGTCTTATCTCTACTCTTTTCTTCGCCGAACAACAGCAAAATTGGGTGTTTTGTCAGTTACTCTGAGTCCCTTCAGGCAGCAGCTAACTGGTGTACTTGGTGACACAGCTTAATGAACTTGCACTATATCCGAGGACATTTGGATTCTATTTCCCCCAGGGAATCACTATCAGAGCGAAATTGTTACAGAAGAGCCTGGACACAGCTTTTTTGATGACAAAGAAAAACAATCATTTCTATTAACACAGCCAATAATATGTGATGTGTCTTACATTTCACAATAGGTGCTCCCACTGGTACACTGTCTGAAATATTGATGTGTAAAAAAGCATGTCCTATCGTACTCTTCAGTCACAATCAATCTTACAGCATGGTTTATGTGTCTACTTTTCTGGCGCAGATCCATATATGATTCCTATGGATTCACTCTGATATGGATCTTCTGTGTGACACATGTATCATGTTTCTTTATGTTATTCCCATAATAAAATCCCAAGCGAGAATTTCCCACACAAATGTGCTCGACCAGCACCAATCATGCACATATTGTGAGTTGACACTGTTCCCGCCTTCATAATAGCTACTGAATCATTTTAATTAGCAGCTGTACTGGTTAACAATATGTACACGATAATTTAAGAATATCTTGGCTCGTCAGTTAGCCTAAATCAATCGTGCATGCATAAAACTACAGTATAGTCTTAGAGCACTCAAATGTGTTGATGCTTTAGGTTCTTGCAGTTTATATCTTTGAAATTGTACTTTGTGGTGTCTTTCCTGGGTATGTAAATTATTAACACTTAACTGTCATTGACATATATCTAAATCTAGCATCAGTAAGAAATTCACTTGAGATTTACACCAGAATTCCGTTTGAATTCATAAATAGATTAGTATGAATACAATAAGTAAGATATTACACACTGTTATTCACACTGACAAACACAGGCAAGAAGACAAAGACACATGGCCACACATACTGTATATTGCAGAAACATGTTAAATGACTATTCCTCACAAAGAGCATAAGTTGTAATGTAATATTTTTGTACTCATTCCTATTTTTGTCAGTCTAAAAACTGCTATGGTTTTTGATCCCTATTTTATCTCTAGAATGCTGGCAAGCCTGCCCCCAGTGTCACTCCTTTTGCTTTACTGAAGCTGTCAATCTCCGGCCTCTCTCTTTTAATACCACATCTGACATGACACAAGTCCAAGCAGCGCTATTCATCACTGATTTATAATGTTACACACTATATCATTGATTCTGTTGTATGAATGTCAAAGGTGTCAATGACAAAAAAGATAACCTTGGCAGTCAGTTGTGCATGAAAAGAGATGCTGCAGCAGGAAACACAGGGTCTCTGAGGAGTGACTTTTATGTCTTCCCCTTTTCATTCCCCTTCAGTCTCCAGTGGGTGTTTTCCCTCGTCACTTCTTTTATGGAGCTCAGTGACAGGCATCTTTAAAAATAGTCCTAGAGATTGGAGATGGAGGGTTCAAATAGAGGTGGGACACACTGCTATTCAAGCAATGGGGGGGGGGACTCTCAATTAACTGAATCACAATAGCTTTCCTGAATTATTAAAATCTTCTTATACCAAGGATTTCAGTCCTTAAGTCTGATTACTGTGGTCTATCAACCAGCAGCATGTATTCTCTGCCTAGGACCTGCAGGCTACAATATGTGCTCAGTGAGACAAAGTGGCAAAATATGGTAATAACCTTTGGAGCAGTTATCCTCAAAAGTCAAAGAGTTGCAAACTCAACTGTTCTACTTTCTCAAAAGACAAAAAGAAGACATGTAAAAGGCGTAACTTCATTGTCTGCTTTCCGAGAAGTGTGGGCTAGTAATGAGTTTTGATCATATCTAGGTTTTGTGAAATTCAGTCTCCATATACATGCATGTTTGCTTAAATTGTATTTGTATAATTTGTTTCTCCATTTAGTTCCTACATTTTTAAATAACATTTTGTACACGTGGTTTGTAAAACACAACTCAATGCTCACTCCGTAGTACTGCATTAGTTGAAGCTCATGCTTTTTGGCAGTTCTTCACTTGCTTTAGCTTTTAGCCGCAGGGGGTTAGGGTTGAAATACGGTATGAATTCATATTTAGATTCTTTGAGATCTGTCTGTTTCCAATGCAATTCTCAGGTGGGAATCTGTTAAATTGCAAATATATTTCTGAATATTAAATAATAAGTTTGGTTAGGAGTTGGGCTTCTGAAGTATTTCTAAAATGATTTTGGGCCTTGACTAACTCAAAGACACATCTTGTTTTGTGTTACATGCTGACCATCTGTTCAACATTTAACAAAAGCATGGAAAGCAAAAGAACCTATCAAGATTTAGTTTTACGTTTTTTTTTTGTGATTGTCATGAAAGTAAAATGTCTGTGGGTTTTCTTTTTTTCATCTTAAAGTAGAGGTAATCTACCAAGTGTACAGTAAATCATAAAAGCTGTGAAGGCATGCCCCTCGCTGAAGCGCATAGAGCAAAAAAAGGGAAACTGTCAGACTTTAATAATTTCTGAGGAGAATTACGATTGTTGACAGATAGTGACCTTCTCTGTTGACAGACGACGTGTATCCCGCCGTTAGAGCGCGTACACATTACAAGACAAAAACATCCTGACTGGTAAGCTAAGATAGTCTGAGGGATTGTTATAATGTTAGCTTTTGATATTTCATCTAAGTCAAAGACTACGATTACCGCAACATCTACGAGCTCCACTACAAGAGGTCAGGAGTGTTCATTAGTGTTGGAGGGAGAACTTAAGCTGCATGACTTATTGTGTGCTCCCCACTTTAAAGTATAATTGACTGATATTATATTTGGAGCGTCGATTAACTTCATTTACATGAATTACCTCAGTATTACCATTGTTGCATTATGAATCATTATGTTGCTATTAGTGAAGCATTCGGGGTTGGCATGTCAACGGTAATTGTTAAGGAGCTGATATGGCATTTGAAGAAGCCTTTGAAATACAGCCGCCCCTGCACTCTTATCATCATTCAGGCTCCAATGAGACGCTCACACCACTCTGAACAGCTCTTATTCTGACCTTTTTGAAAAATGTGTTTTGTTGCAGTAGTTATTCAACAGCTTGAGCAACCCCTCCAGGGTATCAGCAACTATTACATTTAGATGGATTTGGATTTGAATGCCTGCTAAACGTATTATTATTCTCCCCGTTGTCACAACTCTTGACTATGGCATTCATTGCCTTGAATGTGTAATTAACCTCGTGATTCTCACACATATTGATTTACTCTCTCCACTTAAGTGAAGATGGATATAACGGAGTTTGAAAGGGATGACAGTAGACAGGAAGACAGAAAAAAGGCAGGCTAGAGAGATAGAGAGCATTACATTACAGCAGACGCTTTTATCCAAAGCGACTTACACAATTCTACACCGTAGGCACAGCTCCAGGAGCAATTTTGGGGTTAAGTGTCTTGCTCAAGGACACATCAACAAGCAACTAGTGGAGCCTGATTGAAGGACGGCCCTGCTATCCACTTCGCCACAGTTGCCTCCCAGAGCAATAGGCACATCTAATTTTCCTCCCCAATTTGTTAGTAATAACTATAATAATAATGTGCTTCAGTGAATGTTGTTGTTTTCTAGCAATAATGCCTGAGATGAGATGTGAATGATTATGAGAGAAAATAAAGGGTGAGGAAAATGCACGATTAAATCTAAATCTGTATTATCTTGATGTAACAGTTTGTTTGGATATTTAGCACCTTGATGGAAAAAAATAGACGGATTTATGTCTGCATTGAGAATTCCCTGCTTGATGTAAGACATACTTTCCGCCTTATTCCAAAAGGTGTTTCTCAAGATAAATGGTAATTGTGATTAATCTGTTCATCTGGATTCTCACTGAGCCTTTTACATCTTTAAAAGAGGTGAAGCAGTACCAATTGTGATACCATTAGAGAGGAAGCAGTCCCTCTTACGCAGTGGCAGCAGCATCGAATCAATTGCATGGTGAAGTAAAGTTAAAAGTGTCCAACAACAACACAATGAAGCTTCAAAACATGGAAGTTGTTTCATCTTAAAGTGTGCCTGAAGGGGAGGGATTGTAAGACAAGGAAAATGTTGCAATGATTGGATCGATTGGATATACTTCATATCTTATTTCTTCTCTGATTCGGCAAACTTGGCTTGATATGCATGACAGTGATGTTGAAAGCAAATGACTGAAGTGAAGTTCAGGGAGCTGAACTTTTTAACTAAGCCCCCTTCCACTTCCCTCCTCTCGCTAACTGATTCAACCTGGCTTTTGTTTGCTTTAGTGGAGGTCTGTGAAGATGCAGGTCCAAGTCATTTGTCATAATGTATCCCCCTATGTTGAGTATTAATCTAAATATTAACACAATCTAAACAAATCAGAAGCCTGGACTTGGTATAGAAACAGTAGGAAGTGTTGTTAATTGTGTTGGGGCTGAAAGTGAGGGATTGGAGAGCTCTCTTAGTGCAGATAGTCATAATCACATCCTTGGCCAGATGAGTCCTTCCTTCTCTCTCTCTCTAATGTGGAGCGCAAGTATACACAAGGTTGTAAAGGCGTGATTACATTTTGTAGTATAATTTAGCCCAGGGGTCTTCAGCGAGGTCCAGTTCGAGAGGATTTCCTCATGCAAAGGTCCAGAACATCACAATAATGTTTAATTAGCACTATGATTTATTCCCATATACTGTATATTGAAGTAGCCAAAAAAATGTGTCTCTTAAAATAAAGTACTTAATTTGAAATAAAAAAATGTAACAGAATTGTCAGTTGTTTCAGCTCTATTCCTCTCTGTTTACATCATTGTTGGGCAGTGAATTAATGTGTTTTAGGTATTCTGATCATATTGGGCTCTTAGGTTTATTTGTTGTGCCTTCATCGGATGTGAATAGGTACGTGTGCTTTGTCTCATTAGTGGCGCTTCACATTGCTGCTTTAACAATCGTCACGGTCTCTGAACATGAGAGATATTGCTTTTGAACTGGTTGTGGGAAGACTGAACATATGAAGCTCTAGCGTAAGTTCAGACAGTAAGACTATACTCTTGCATGCCTAAACCCGTAGTTTATTTCCCATACATCTGCCAATCACTCCTCATGCATGCACACTCAATATTTTCTTGCTGTTATTGTTTGGGGCTGTCAATCATGATATCAGCTGTCTAGATCAGCACAAAATAATAGCACAAAATTGCATCGTTAGCCTATATCATCTTGCTGCTGTCTCTCTTAAATATGATTGTCTCTCTTCCTTCAGTACGTTCAAGCTGCTGTTACGCAACCCTCCACCTCCCCATCTCCGCCCAATCTTCGCAGATTCATCAGCTTCATCAACTCATCATTCTATCAGCCTCATCAGCCACCACCACCACCACCAGTGTCTGGACTCCACGGGGGGATTTATATTGTTGCCGCTCAGGGCAATCACAACTCGATCACAAATCTCCTCGTCGAGTTCAAGCGGCAAAGAATGTTTGTGTTAGGCTACTCATTAACGCATCATCTGTCATAATACATGTTAACTACTAATCATGCACTCGTCTCTCCTGATTGAAATAACAGTCTGTACCTTGTTGGCTCTGGTTAAGCTGTCCACATTCCTCTTTTTCGAGCAAGTCATGTGAAATAACTTCTCTGACTTTTTTTAACTGTTGGGTCTCCCTCCCCGTCCCTCCCCTAGGTGTAAATATGGCACACGAATCTAGGGCGAAACTTATCGCATGTAATTGGTTGGTCTGTTTCCTGGACTGCTGAACGAGTGCCATAAAGGCTAGAAGCGCTCCGTGAAAATGTCATAATTCTCAATTACCTATCGGTTATAAGTCCATGGTCCAGATACTCTGGGTCCGGACTCGGACCGCGGTCCGCCTATTAGTGACCCCTGATTTTGCCACTTGTTTAACAACAGCCTTTTTTCAAGACTCGTAAAAGGGGAGGGAACTGGATGTGCAAATATGCTAACCCATTTCCTGGTTTTAGGACTGGTTCCTGCAACACTCTATTGCCATTGACAGAGTCACACTGTCACACTTTAGGGGGGGAAGTCACATGGTGTGTATATTACAGGCTGATTACAGTGATTGAGTCTCAATATAGTGACTACTCTGACTATTTTTCTCTCCACAATAATACAATTTCTTGCAGTGCGGAGACGTGTGTTTAAAAATGTCTGTTACAGTTACTTTTTCTGAGGTTGTCTGTGGTGCGTTGGCAGGACTAATGACCTAAAAAAGGCCCCGGCTCCAAGCTCATCTATACAATAATCAGTGTTACAGTAATCAGCTATACTCCGTTCCACTTGAGTGTGAGACAAGGAGTAGCTCAATGATCGTCCTTATCTCACCGAAAGGTAAATTTAAGTAAAGCCAATTATTTTGTATGGATTCACGGATCAATAAGTAGGACATGTAAAGAGAAGAAAGAGTTTAAAGCTTTGTTTCAGCTTTGTTTTGGGGTATTATAGATGAAGGTGAAGTAGGGGGCTACAGTGTTAACAACACAGCTGAATAAAGCCAATGTGTGTTATCACATTTTTAGTATTATTAGGAGGTAAAGTTTCATTTTTTACAATGTCAAAAAACTTCAGCTGCCCACAAACAACTAAAACAATGAAGGCATGGTGCAATGGAGCTGCAATGACACTGTGCTATTCCTCAGCTGCTATTCAACAGGCCTTCCTGCATTTTCACAACTTTCCACCTGACAAAGGAAAGCCAACTTTGTAACCTGAAGAACTGTAATGTTCTAAGCTAGCTAAAAACTGCCAGCAGAATTTAACATTAGAAAACTGATGCAGCAGCATTGTCCGGTACTTTTCCTAAAACGTCAATGGTAAGTAAATACTTATTTCATAAATTAAATAGTAAATATATTGCTTGTTGCCAACATTATTACAATAGTTTTGCGCTATCCTAATCTACTGTATTTTATTGTTAGGAGGTAGATAGCATTAGCTTCTAACCCAAATGTAAACAAATATGTACAGTCAAATTACAAATATTATTATTAACAGGCTGTACTATGTTTTTATTTATGTATTTTTTATTCATGTGTGTGACAGCAATGCAAACACAAACTGCAGACTGCAGGTTTAACTACAGGTCTATTTTTAGAAAGCTGCCTGAACCAGATCCTCTTTGTCTGTTGTCACAGTATACAGTAACTGAACAGTTATTGGCTGTATGATTCTCGGAAAATATGAGGAGTGATGGGTAAACCTACTACGTGTATATATTCTGCAGTTGGATAATTTAGACTGCAGTATATTTGTATGTATTTAGGGGTTCAAGACATTTCTAACCTGTGACTGCAACATTTCTTATCAAAATCTAAAAGCTTTGCTGAATCATGCTGTGTCATATATATTTTAATTGCTGTCTCATCTCATGCAGCACAGTACATTTGTGTGTGTGCGTGCTGTTTGACATGCCTGCATGTCCTTACTTAATAATGCATACAGTAAGTCGCTGACAAGCCTATTAAGAGTGACAGGAAGAGAGCAGCAGCAGCATTAAACTGATGCTTTATGGTGCGCTGTTGTAAGGAAAAGAGAGGCTTGTGATGAAAACAATTCTAGTTCATCTGCAAAGGTACGTAATCTTCACTGAAGGCTGAAGGACAAGAGGGGGAGGTAGGAGGAAATGAAAGATACATATATGAGAGGTGTTTGATTTACTGTAGGTTCAGCTTGTCCAAGGAGAGAAGTGTTTGGATGTTATGATATTGTGATCTGCACTGCACTTGCGCTACAGCAGCAATATATCATTTTGTCATTAATCTGCACCATAAAACTTTAAACGATTTTGGTTGAAGTTGCTCAAGTGCCCTGCGTAACTTTTCTCTTTCTCTTTGTTTATTTATGGTAAAATTGGTGCACAAATAAATTCAGAGCATAAATTCAGAGCGTTACATGCATTCACTGTTTTTTCAAAATAAACTTCCGGGTTCGAAGGGAACAACGTTGGTTTAGGCAACAAAACTACTTTGTTCGGATTATTTCATATGCGGACCATGTCTTTACATCACCTGACTTCCTCCTTTCCTCCCCCCATAACTACGGCCACATACAGCATCCTAGATTGAAGAGTAGGGCCACTGACCAAGATGCTGTGTTTGATTTATCTTACCAACTTGTCTTAGTACTTGTGAGATGCTGCTAAACTATGCATAGTGTATTATAGGCCTAGGGTATTCAAATGGTGTAACGTGTTTGGGGTTTCTACTCTGTGCTAGGGAGATAGGAGTGAGAGCCACCATTAATCATTTTACAGGAACATGACAAAGGAAGATTGTGAAGGTGAGGGGTTATAAGAATACACTGCAGAAAACAAGGCCATTCTCAATGGGTCAATAGAGTTGAAAATATATTCTGCAGTATAGGAAGAGATTATGATTTTAAAATGATAACTAAGAATAATCTTTCTGAAGCCAATGTGTGCTTAATTAAAGGCTATTCAAAGTGTTAATGTGATGAGGAAGTAAACGCTTCCACTCAATAACATTATTAATGGAGAATCGCTGAGGGGGAAAAAGAGAACTTGCAAGCAAGCAGCAACCTTGGGGACTTAGAGAGACCGACGTGGGGTGTTTCTCCACTGTACTATTGACGAGTGAGAGGTCGCTAAAACATGACGGGGGAGAAAAATGTTTTCCATATCATCACTCCGGAAAAGAAAAAAAATCATCCCTCAGGAGAGATGATAGATCACTCAATCAATTACCGGGGCAAGGACCACAGATGCCTGTCTGGATGTTTGCTTGGCCCTGCTGAGCCGGCACACCTGGATCAAAAGACAGAGCTGCATCAGTCATGATTGCAGCTGCTTAACACCACAGGGTGCAGCTCAATGGTGAGATTAACCCGACCAGTTAAGAGGGAGCTCTGGAGAAAGCTTGTAATGGCTCTCCGCTGAGAAGCTAAATATACCAATAAGTAGCCAGATTACATCCTATCATTAAGATGAAAGATGTGAGTAACAGTGCAACAAAAACACATTTTAAAATCTTTATTCAAACATATCATCTTTACTCTTAAGCAGGGTGCAGGGGTTTAGGTAAATCAGACAAGAAAATCAAACAGCTCACAGAGGAAAAGCTCATATCCAAATGATCTAACTGTGCAAGTTGTTGAAAATGCTATTATATATGCCAATTGCTCGAGATTAATTTTATAGTGACTTTCGACTTTCGAGTCTTTGAATGCAGCAACCCATTTTTTAATTATGTGGGTGGAAAAACACCAACGTGAACTATACTCTATCTTTTTTAAGCCATCCAGTTTAAGCAATTAGAAAGATGAGTTTCTGTTTCATTTAAAACAAATCTACAAGTTGGTATTATTACATGGCACAGAACCTAAGCAAGAGCACAATACATCATTTAATTAAGCAATTGTTTTAATCTATTTGAATGATGTATATGTTACATAGGCAGATCCATTGAAGAAAGTGAAGCAACATTGCAGCCTTTCTTTCCGTGGTGTTTGTTGTACCAGCAACTTACATGACATTATCTTCTTCCTGCTTGTCTCCCTATTAGACAATGAAATTAGTTTAGGTCCCTGCAAACCCAATTACTGGCTGATAGAAGGTATCCGATGTGTCACCGTATGTGTAAAAAGGTTGGGGCAGCACCATTGATTTAGGTCGGGCCTGATTAGATGTTGTTGGAAAAGTGAGTTTAATTTCTCAGGAACTGTCAGTAGAACAATGGTGTAGTTTAACACAAAAGGCTTGTTTCAATAGAAGGACAAAAACACAGTTTGACAGGTTAGACAATGGCACAGCTCTGTGGATTCCACAGATGTATGTCATTCCCATCTGTTAAATTGTCACCAGATGGTTTACTGTTGATAACAATCACACAAATATGGTTTGCTTCCCATGTTTGAGACACTGAGGGCCTCGTCAATTTCAAATGGGAATTGCTGCAGGATTAGAAAGTAGACTTTCAACTATAAATCATCCGACCCAATAATACACATTCCTCTCCAGGGAGCCTTCTCTCATAATATGATAGCTGCTTTTCAAACTAGTGGATACATTACAATAAGAGCAGGGTCAGCGGATATTTTACTTTGTCAGGCTCCTGATAGAAGTCATGTGACATAAGTGTTTCCCACACAGACTTGACTTGCGAGGGCCGCCCAGATATACTAATGGACACCCTAGTAAATGTAGCGTCCAGTGGCAACGTGAGAACGACAGCAACCCAGTTTGATCAAGTGAGTGCTGCCTCCTGACCGCTGTTTGAAAATGAACAGGGCCAAAGACTTGAAACTAGAGAGAATAAGCAATGCTATTATGCCGGTAGTGTAAATGTTTGTCTTTTATTGTGAAGTTGTCATGTACACAGCTTAGTAGTTTTAGTAGGTTGTAGTTGAGGTGAGAGGGTAATGTAAGTCTGTATTTGTACAATATTTTGCGTTTTCTGTCGGTGGGTGTGTTTTACCCAGTGCACTCCGTCAGCTGAACAGCCACAGGTGTAGCCTCATTTTAGTGAACATAAAACCTCCAATACACACAGTACGCCTATTCCAATGTGTCTAATTCCTCAAGGATTAGAAGGGGATGGAAGGATGTTCTGTGTTGTCATACAAACACTCAAAAATGGCTGATAGTGGGAGACAACCCAAACAAGCCATGTCATGGAGAAAAAACTGAAGCTTTGGAATAAAATAACCATTTAAAAACAACACAGCAGACACTCACGTAGCAACCAAAAAAAGAAAAAAAATCCAAGATCAGTCTGAGTCCAACTTAACTCTGCTCTGTCTATTTACAGTAATTTGATTCTGCTCACCTTCCACCCCTCCATCAGAGTCAGTCTCTTGTGGTTTCAGTGAAAACCCTTTGAAGGCGCAGGTCAATACAGCTCCTCATTCCCTGCGTTTCATTTCAATTTAATAAGGTGTCACTGTGGTAAATGAGTATGGCATAAGCTAGGCAGTGCTCCCCTCAGCCTGGGAATGACTTAGAGTTAGAATAATCAGAGTTACCTTGCCTTTTCATAAAGCATACATGTATTAGAGTTCAATAGACACATCTAAGTAATGCCAGTAACAGTAATCCATAGTTCTGTTGTAATTACTAGACAGATAACAGCCTCATAAAGTCTGACAGAATTAAACAATTGAATGCCTCTGTAAATCATTATAACAGCAGCTCTTTTATATTTTCATTTTCACATGGCAGCAGGTATTAATTGCATTCACCAGGAAAGCACAAGAAATGGAAATCAGTATGTGTTTTGTCATTATAGGGTACTTCACCTGATTTTGACCCCGTGTATAGGTTCCCTTTTCCATTATAATGTTCCTGTAGGATTTTATATATACTTGATTTGGCATCAGAAAACAGCAAGGCCGTAAATGCTATACGTCTAACTGACAAATGAATATAATAGTAAAGCAAAAAACTGGGTTTTTGTGAAATAAATGTATGATTTTTTTTTCTTGTATAATGAAAATACAATTATCCATCTTACTCTGAAATGATATAACTTTTCTTTTAAAATATAAATCTTAAATCTTTTAAAACAGTGAGTAAAATGTAGGGGAATTAATTGGCAAAAATTGAATATAATATGCAAAACTATGTTTTCATTGGTGTATGATGACCTGAAACTAAGAATTGTTATGTTTTATTTAGCCTAAAAAAAGACATTTAATTAATTGGCTGCTCTCATCCAGTGCCGCTTATTTGTTTTTAAAATACTATATATGTTTTTAAAAGCTAAGTGTTAAAGCTAAGATAAAAGTAGCTCCTATCATCATAAAGAGACCTATCCCTACTTCTCCGACATGACTTTTGTTGCTAAAGGTAAGTTTCAACACCTTTAACAATTCGAATGTTTTGATAACATGTCTTACATTAGCTCTACAGTAAACTGTTCTAACTATCTTCATCAAACTAATTTGTCTAAAAAGTTATGAAAATATTGTTGTGACAGATACGTCACATCAGGCTTTTAAACTCATAATTGTCAAAAAAAACAATGTGACGTATTTGTCACAATAAGATAAATAGTAATGAGCTGTTCAATTGATTTAGCTGATTCAATTATTTTTATTTAAAAAATGTTCTGTTGTTGAATTCAAAAGACATTTAAACAAATATAAACTAAAAAAATGTCAAATTGATTAAATTATTAGTCAAATGAATTATGAAAGAATTAGGAAATTATGAAAGAAAACTTTACATATGACTAAATAAAACACACAAACAAGCTTTAACTATCCTATTTTAGTCTTATTTCAAAGTATTTTTTTTTTTTGCAATGTGATCTAAAATGAACATTACAGTGTTCAGGATGCACTGAAGATCATCCAAGGAGAAGACATTGTTGTCTTCTAAAACAAATCTGAAAAAGATTTATTGGTTAAATTTAAACAGAAAAGTTATAATTTTGATGTGTTGTGGAAATGCAAATAAAAAGGCAAATCTTTGTTACCAAGCAAAACATAGGCCAAGTTTATTGGTTTTAATTGAATACATTTATACGTCCATTGTACATATATGTAACAGTTCAGATCTTTGGATCTAAGGGGTAGTATTTAGAAAATATTTTTAGAAATGTGTTCCACGTGGTCCATTTAGTCTGTTTTATATCCCCTATAATTTTCCTTTAAGGAAAAATTGGTTTGGGTTCTTATGGGTTAAAGTTGGAGGATTTCATTGTGATCCTTACATTGATATTGTTTTCACTACTCCTTCTTAAGTAGTTGCACTATTTCCCATTTCTCACACCTCTGGGCCACATTCAGAGCTGTGGATCCAGAAGAGTCCACCAGAGTCCTCTCTGCTCCATTCAGCAGCAGAGCCTTTACAATTGGCATACAGCCATGCTGGGCAGCCAGGTGTAAAGGTGTCGCCTTTCCTGAGTTTAGTGCATTAACATCTGCATGATGTGATATCAAGTGGAGGACACTTGGTAAACTGGCATTGGTACAAGCTACATGTAGTGGTGTCCATCCTTCACTGTCCTCTGACATGTTTGGGTCGGCTTTGGCTGCGAGGAGCTTTGCCACCACTTCCGGCTCGCCCTGGTGGCAGGCGAGGTGGAGCGGGGTCCATCCATTCTCACCTCCAGCATTCACACAACCACCCAGATTCACCAGCTGGACCACTGTGACTTCATGTCCCCTTAGGGCAGCCAGGTGCACGGGAGTCCAGCCTTGGAGGGTCCTGCAGTCTGGGCTGGCTCCTTTTGTCAACAGATGCCTGCATATGCCTGTATGAGCCTTCAGAGCAGCCAGGTGAAGTGGCGTGTATCCCCTGCTGTCTGCACAGTCAATGTTCACCTCACTCGTCGTCAACTCTCTGACTACTCTGTTATGGCCTTTCTCAGCTGATACGTGAAGAGCAGTGGAGAGAGAGCAGTCGGTCGCGTTGGGATCTGCTCCATGAGAGAGGAGGAGCTTGGCAATGTCCGGATGCCCGTAGGCGGAAGCTAGATGGAGCGGCGTCCTCCCTTGTGCCTCCCGTTCTCTGACTGCTTCCTCCGACAGCCGTAAAAGCAGCAGGGACACCACTGCTTTATGGCCATTCTGGCAGGCAAGGTGGAGGGGCGTCCAACCGGTTTTTTCCCGAGCTTCCGCGACAGCTCCTTTGCTCAGCAGGAGACGAACAATCCTGTCATCGCCGCTCTGAGCAGCAAAATGGAGCACTGTCCACAGGTCCTCGTCTCCCTGGCTGGTAGCTGCACCATGTTCCAGCAACAAAAAGACGATGTCATGAAGTCTGTAGAAAAGAAGTTTAATTTATAGGGTATAATAGTACTGACTCTCATCATCACCGTTAGGTTGCCAGTAGCGACTCCAATCGTTATACTAAGCCAAGCTAATCGTCTTCTGGGCCTACCTTACAGACATGAGAGTGGTAATGTTCTTCTCATCTAACTCTTGGCAAGAAAGCACACAAGAGTATTTCCCAAAATGTTGACCTATTCCTTTAACTTTCGAATAGAGGGAGACTAGGTCTTTGGTTAAGACTTTCAAAATACCGAGCTGGTAGCACAAATTACATTCCCTTGTGTCACTTAAAAAATATATATATATATATAAATAATATATTTGTATACACACCTGTGCATAACAGCAATAGAAAGAGGAGTGTAGCCTCTGGCAGTCGTACAGTTGACTTCAGCACCCAGACTCAGCACATGCTCGACACTCTCTGCATCCCCGCTGGCTACCGTGTAGTGGAGGAGGCTCTTTTTACCTGAAAACTGTTTGTCTACATGCTCTGTTTTTACTGAATGTCTGAAACTACCAAATTCCTTTTTGTGCAGCAGAGAGAGAATGCTGTCACTGGCACGATGGTCATCTGTGAAATGACAGCAAAAGGGCATTATGTGAGAAACATAGCTGCAGAAATGGTGATATTAGTGTGCCCAGGGAACTTTTATGTTTATGAATCTTGCTGTATTAAAGTTTCCTCATTGTATTGTGTACATGATGGCAGAGGAGGAAGCTCTCTGGAAGCTGTGGTTCTTAGTCAATACCTTGTGCATTAGTATTTGAACATATGTAGCTATAGATTTATATGTTAAATGGAGAGTGGCAGTGAAATGATCAATAATTATTATTATGAATTATCCATACAATAGTATAGTCAACATTTCAGAGGAATAGGATCAAAGAGGCTGGGTGGATGTTTCTTTTATTCACCTTTCCACTAATAGTTGACTCTGCTTTTCAGTACTAAAGGTAATATAATATAATATAAAAATGTGACAGCACTGTACATAGCAACTCTTAAATGTCAACCCTCCAGGCTTCGTACTGCAACATGATTTTCCATCCTACTCTATATGTGTTTACCTGAGGGAAGGTCAGGCATCTCAGGGAAAACAATCTAAAATGGAAAAGAAAGAACGGAAATAGTACAAAAGTTATTTGCTGTGACATCAGCCATCACAAGTGGTTAATTAGCACATATATCAATCAATAGGTGAGCATGGGGATTCAACAGTTAACTCAGAGAGACCCACATAGACCTGTATTTGTGTTTTTTCAGATAGAAGGTAAAAATTAATTAATTCAAATAAGTGAAATGTGAAAGTGTAAAAGGGATTAGAACATTATAATGGAAGTATTTGATGGCCAGCATGCTCTATTTTATCTCATAAATTAAAAAAATGTTAGCATGTTAGCATGCTAATTATAGCATTTACCAATTTGAAAAGAATATGTCTAAGTGAAAGGAGTTGCTTGTAGTGATGAAACCACAGGGAATTGCCATCCATAGCTCCCCTTGGCTTTTGCAGAGATTTATAGTGAGTTTCATCTTACTGATTTGCTGTTCAGCCTGCAACTTTACAGTTTTGGCTTACTCTCATGTAGTGTCGTTTTTTAGCAGCAGGCAGCTGTTTTCAGCTCTAAACTCTCTGTACACTATCTGTTCAGCATGAAACGGCTGACAGACACAGTTAGCAGCTAATTGGTGAATGTAGTGAAGCATTTAGCGTCTAAAGAGACAGATATTCCCAGAGGAGATAGTAGAGAACTAAAACGGAGCTAAAGGAGAGTGAATATTGGACTTACATGTTGTCAGAAACACAACTCCAAACGAATGCTACTGTTGCTCCCTAACTGCTGGATATGTAAAAAAAGCAACTATTTGCTGACAAGTTTGCCATATCAACTTAAAAGGTTATTATACGTTAATGTTGTGTTCACAGCTTGTTTCTGCTGCCCCCAAGTGACCAAATAATTAATTATTCTAGCTTCAAAGCCTAATTACATCCTCAGAGCAGCAAGACTCCTGTGTAAACTACATTACCTTTTCCCATTCTGTCTTATTATACCATTAACCTCAGCTGTTCACTCTGCCAAAAGTGGAGCATACAGTAGATACTACAGTTCCATTCAAATTAAGTATCAAGCAGAGCTAACTTTTTGTATCGGAGAAACCAGCCACGGATAATCTGATTTCTGTCCCTCGTCAGCGTTTTTGCTTTGGATTAGTCCTGGGATCTTCAGGACTTTGCTTAGAGCCTCCGTTTTCCTCACGGTGTCTGCAAACAAAACAGCAGTGAAGGAATTAACTGTTATTCATTTGCCAAATCAAACAAATGTTTTCCTAGACTCATAACTTCAAAACCAAGTCGGATCCTTTCATAATTCCATACAGAGTATGAAGAGCCATGCACAAATTACTGGTTTAAGTTTTTGTGAACATCACAAATTGGAATATCTGCTGTTTATGAATAAACATGACACTTGTGTTTTATTAAACACAGCTTCTCAAGCCATTCGTACTTGTCTAAATAAAGGTAAAATTGGGAAATCCGCTTTTTTTGTTAAAGCACCAACTCGGTAGCTTTGAGAATAAGCGAATGACACAATGAGCTGCAGCAAAGAACTTTTTGACTTCTGCACCTGAGAACTGTGGCCTCTTCCTGTGGTCCTGGTCCCAGCACTGCCTCATGATGTCGATCATCTGATCACACTCCTGGGGCTTCTGTTCGGGTATCATCTCCACACAGGGTCTCTTACCACATGACACCTGTAAGAGTACTGTTGTCATACTGCACCCTGGGCCAATGAAACAGATATAAGTCACAAGGTTCAATGAAGATAAACACAATCACATGACAGTATTGGACATTGATTCAATGTCATGTTAACTCAAGGCCTCTAGCCCCTCCTCAAAAAAGGCATGCCCAAAATACATAGAGAATATCTCTCCAACTACAAGGTCTGTTTGAACAATCTTGGTATCAGAATAAAGGTAACACCATGATATTTAATGCAGAGGTGTGGGCATCTGTATATATATATTACTGGGTCAAAGTAAATCAAGATGGAACACAGCATAACCCTTGTAAATATCCCTTTGGAATGATGCAGTTGCAGCCGAAAACCTCTAGCACAGACTGATGCTAATAAAGTCAAGCAGAGCACAGTTGGCGAGGGTTTATTAACGTTATGTTCAGGTGTAATTTTCAAATTGGCCATTTGGTTACATTTGGGTACCATCTGTGCCAATTGAAATTCTTTCAGGTATCTTTAAAACTCATTTAATTTCACTTACATGTCACTATAGATATGAATTCTATCTAAATACAGCTGTTTTGGGCTTTGTTTTTAAAAACAGACCTAATACATGTTCCCATTCGAAGAAAATCATATCCCATTGGTCTATGTGGACAACTCTGACCAATTCATGGTTATAGCTGCATGAAGTGAAGTTTTTCTCTTCTTGAAATGCTGGTTCAGTGAGTTTTGGTAGCAAAGTAAAGACATGCACCTTTAGCACCTTTAAAGTTACTATTAGGAACTTTTAACTGGATATGAAGAAGTCTTAATTGAATAGAAAATACTTTATATGTCTTACATAAGTAAATGAGACCTTCCCCTCGCTGCTCCACCTGTCTTAACTGGGAGCCAACACTGACCCCACACTGCTGGAGACCCAGGCCATATTGCTGGGCCCGCTAAAGGGAAGGGAGGCACGGGAGAACCAGAACCAGGACTGTTAGACCCTGCTGCAGTTAAATGTGAGGTTTTCTAGAGGGAATGACGAGTGATCGTAAGGAGTGTTACACAACTCCTAGCTGAAGTAACACTTAGAAATCTTTTTGAAATCAGGTGTGATGCATTTCATTCATCCCTACCTGCATATGGTTTCTGCTGTGTCAGAATCTCCCACATCACTATTCCAAAGCTGTAGATCGAAGCACAAAGAGGCACTTCAGTCCTAACTTTCCGACTTTTGCATATCCTGCATTCATTAAACGTTGTGGCAGTCCCTTTTCAAATAAAAAGGCTAATGCTTAATGCTTTTTAAGATAAAATAAAACCAATGAATATAAAAGGGTAAGAAAGAGTAAGTCAGACATGAGTAGAATATATAGAATATGTCCCAGTGACTTGTGATAGAGTATAGAGTAAAGAGCAAGGTATGTGAATTGTGCAATGATTCAGGAGGGGGGGGGGGGTATGGGGGGGGAGTGCTATTTCAAAAATGCCCTTGGCAAGTCACCTGTAAACATCAAAGGTAGTTCCTGGAGGATCGGGGCACTGAGTGAAGGTCTCTGGAGGAGTGTAACTTGTGTTTCCTCTTACTGTCAGATGCTCCATGAACATCTTCTTGCCCATGCTGTCTTCCCAGTGGATTACACCAAAATCTGAAATCTTAGTGGAAAAACAAGAATTCCAAAGTAGTACAGGATTACTGTAATCATATACACTGATAACAATAATTCAGTTGTCACTGAGTTTTACTGACCTTGACATGGAGACGATCATCTAGTAGGATGTTGGATGTCTTGAGGTTAAGATGAAGTAGTGGAGGTTTCATGCTGTGAAGGAAATTCATTCCCATAGAGGCCTCATGAATCATCTGGAACTTCTTCGGCCACATGAAAGTGTGACTGGCTAGGAGATCGTTCAGCGATCCATTACTCATGTACTCCATCACCACAGCATTCGCCTCACTGCACAGTCCGTAGATAGACACAATGTACTTGAATTTCACTTTGGCTATGTTGGACGCCTCGTCTATTATTCTCCTGTGATGGAAAATAATATTCGTCAGTGAAAGTTGCTTTGGGCTTTTGTTGCTTAAATAGTTATTTTGAACTTTAACCACAGTAGGAGACATTATTTCCTAATGACTAATGAAACCACAACATCTTAATTTCCATATTAATTCAAAGTGTGCCGATTTGCTGAGAAATTGCTGTAAATTCCGCCAGTTGCTTGTACCTGACAGCAGGATGATAAGCAATTTAAATCCCACCTGTAAAAGTTGTTTGCACACAAGGTTTTGGCAAAGCTCTTCAAGGCACATTTTTCCTGCTTGGGCTTGAGCTTGACCTGGTACAGCTGACCAAACCTGCATTCTGCCACCTTAATCCAGTCAGCCTCAAAGTCGTCCTTCTTGAAGTTCCTGAACTGCCCAAGGGATCCGTCAAGGCAATCCATGAGCACAGAAATCCTCTCTGACACACTCGCTATCGAATCCTACACATGAACAGGATATTTCCTTCAGATCAACATGAATCAGTAGCACGGCAGGAGCTTGGGTCGTAGAACATGGATACACATTCAAATCTGTGGCAGCTGGCTTTGTGAAAGGCAGTTAGAGACACATACATACTAGACGGTTGATCTGTGGGAGGAGCCGAGTTGCAGAACTAGTTTGCAGTACAATGTTGCAAAGCCGGTTTTTAGCTGCCAAGACTCCCGAGCAAGCTTTCAGTCTTCCAGAAATACTGTATGACTCAAGCCCTGAGGAGCGACAGGCTTTCAAGCAAATTTTACATTGTGGCCAAACAGTGGAATTACAACTTCAAGGTCTGTCATGTGCTGCCATGGGGCCCCAAAATACTTTTTTTCCCACAGACTTACATTGGGAAAGAGTCTGTTACACAGCGGGTAATTTATTTTGAGGTGAATGAACTTCCCATTAAGATTATTACTTGAATAGACCTTACTTAAATCATTAGCTCCTCAAAGTTGTAAAATCCACTAATAGCCGAATAGCCTGTTCATGCGAATGATCACGAGAACGAGGCTGGATTGAGGGTTAGGAGGAGAGGTTTATAAAACGCTAGTGCGGATGCTCTATAGCCCCATAATGAGGAAGATCCGGGCATTTTCATCTGAATTCTATACTCGGTATTTTTAAGTCTTTCTGTTTTTTCTTCATGCGCCACTTAGGAACTTTCATAGGAATGAACGGGGCGCTGCCTCCGACGCTGTATCCAGTTCTCTTTATACATCCATGGTATGACTTCCACTTTCAATGTCAAGATGAATTCACATCTATCTGAAAGGAAAACTAAACAGTTCTGAGAAATGTGTGAATTCAGCACCAACAGAGTATCAGTTATGATAGATGCACATTGTAATTTGGGTCTGTAAATACAGTAAATGAACTGCCTAATGAACCATCCACTACCAAACTGCACTTTGATTAGGCACTTAACCCCCAGCAGCCCCAGTGGAATGGCTCACTAGTCTGCAGTTTGAGTTTGAGAGTATGGCAATTTTCTGGAGCACCCGGGTGTGGATGGAATGTGTGTGCAAGTGTGTGTGTGTGTGTGTTTTCCGATGCACTCTCACACAGTTAAATAATAATGTCTACATAACTGGATTTATGGATTGAAGGACACAAATTTATTGTCATTTTGTGGCAACAATACCACAAAGGTTCAGTTAAATTAACCTAAACCAAGTCATAACAATTATATGAGAGCATTTCTTCTTCTTTCTAATCATTTACAGCCATAAACTGGTTGGTATTGCTTTAAATTTTGCAGAAAACTGACTTTAATACTTTGTTGGCAAAGCTTAAGCATTGATTGTGTGTGAATAAAGTACCTAACTGTGACACTAGCCATAACTGACTTTCATTTTTCCCACGTTAACCCTTTACAGTCAATTTGGTTGCGCGTACCTGCTCTGTTTAAGGCACATTTCAAACTAAATGAGATTAAAAGCTTGAGAAGTGAGTAGCAAGAGAGTTTTTCCGGTCGATAGGCAGATGGAATAGATTCACTGAGTGGGTCCTTCAATCATTTTTTCAATTAAATGTATTTGATTAGCGTCAAATCATAACAGAAGTTATCTCGAAACACTATTGATATAGAGCAGGTCTAGACCATACGACTTACAGAGACCCAACATTCCCTCATGAGCAAGCACTGGGGCAACAGGGGCTCCCTGAAACATTGGTTAGAACTGGGATCTGGGTGGGAAGCCATCTGCCTCAACAGTTTGGGTTGAAAGAGAGAGAGAGAGAGAGAGAGAGAGAGAGAGAGAGAGAGAGAGAGAGAGAGAGAGAGAAATACAGATAGAGGGAGAGATAGAGAAGGAGGGGGAAAGAAAGAGAGAGAGAGAGACAGATACAGAGGTAGAGACTGAGAGAGAGAGAGAGAGAGAGAGAAAGACAGATAGAGGGAGAGATAGAGAAGGAGGGGGAAAGAAAGAGAGAGAGAGAAAAAGACAGATAGAGGGAGAGATAGAGAAGGAGGGGGAAAGAAAGAGAGAGAGAGAAAAAGACAGATAGAGGGAGAGATAGAGAAGGAGGGGGAAAGAAAGAGAGAGAGAGAAAAAGACAGATACAGAGGTAGAGACTGAGAGAGAGAGAGAGAGAGAGAGTGTGTCAAGGTTTTGGGATTTGTTTAGTTGTTGTTCTGTTTTATTTTGAATTTCCCTGCCTCATGTACCTTGTGTTCACTTCACTTCCTGCCTTTGTATGTTTTCCCGCCCGTGTGATTGTCTGCCCTGCCACTGATTGAATCCTCCTGTGTCTAATCACCTGCACCTCCCCAGTGTATTTAAACCCTGTGTGTCCCCGTCTCAGTGTCGGTTCGTCTGTTGTATTACCTGGTCTGCTGTGCTCTGTTCTGCACTGATGTGATAGTTAATGTTTTGGACATTTTTTTCTTATTTTTTCTTATTAAATCCCCATCAACAAATCCTTCTACACCCGTGTCTCTCTGCGCTTGGGTCCATCGCTGACAGAGACAGAGAGAGAGAGAGAGCAACAACCAGCTATAATAATACAAAAAGATTAAACAAAATATCAGCTGTGAATATAATATATTGATAACAATAATAGCAGTAATAGCAGCAATTACATTTTTATAGCATTCAGCCTTTTTATGCCCATATTTCTCAATTGTTTCTCCTGACCTACCCTTGTCTTATTTGCCATGACCTTGAAAAGTGCCAAGCTGAGTGACAAAAAAGAGGGAAGCTTAACATTAACACTGGAGGCTATCACGATAATGCTTGTTCAACACCGCGAGGCGCTAACCAACAAGTTCAAAACATCGTTAGGCCTCCTACAGTGGAGGACCATGACCAACGTGTCTCGTATAGGAAACTCGCTGCCTCAGGACCTCAGTCATCGAGTCGAGGATCTTGGGGCGACACAGCTAGATTAAAGTTAGAATCTCCTAATCGGAGAGGAATGGGCG
Organism: Leptoclinus maculatus; assembly: GCA_032191485.1. Lineage (NCBI taxonomy): Eukaryota > Metazoa > Chordata > Actinopteri > Perciformes > Stichaeidae > Leptoclinus > Leptoclinus maculatus. The sequence continues at coordinate 12,059,269 of JAVDOI010000014.1, read as the reverse complement.
AGAAGAAAACTCCAACTGTTTTGGAGGACTACTGCCAGTTGAATACAAGGACTTCATGGCAAAACCGCATATGCTGGGACTAAAGCTTTGTCTGCTCTACCAACTCCATTTTACGCTGTTCAGTGAAGCCAGAAAGTGGATTAGCTCAGTTGATTAAGCACACAAGTACATCGGCAGCCTCAGCAGGTCAACAAAACGTCCACAATGGCACTGTTTAGAGACTTTGGACCCATTGGATGACAGGTTTTAGTTCTACCTTTTTGCACGTTGTGTGCCGTATGTTAACTGACATGTTAATTTATCCGCCCATACGTGGGTATTTTTGCACTGTTTTCTTGTTAGGCTACATCTACAAATTATTGCAAATATTTACAAGCAAACAATACTTAATTTGAGTCTTTCCATATATAATTGGTTTTATGACACATGCAAAAGTGCCAATGGCTTACTTATTCACATGTTGTGGTCATTTGCACACAAACCTGCGCTAGTATTGGATGGAGATCCTTAGCACTCTATCTCAAGTGTTCAATATCAAATTGGAACCAAATCCTGGTTAGTCTGTTTGTCTGTTTGGGGTAACGTATGTATCCTTTGTTGGTCGGCAGACATTATGTCCCGCCGCATAAAGCTTTAGAAAATGTGATACTTAATTTAATAGGACCTATGCTAGTCCTGATAGCATAGGTCCTGATAATAGGTCCTGATAGCATAGTTCCCTTTTTTAAATTAATTCCAGACTCAATGCTTAATTATTGAGTGTAGCTTCACTACATAACACACTACTCACTCTTCCACCACAATTCCTTGGCGTGGCAGAAAGATATCAGTGTATCTCACTGGCAGAGACTGGAGAGAGATTGTTTTTTTGCTCGTATACACAGTACAATACATCCATTGTTTTGTTTTACTTAAATGTCGGCAATGGTGCCAGCTACTGTTATTATATACTCTTGCCTGTCTCTCATGTCTCTCTAATAACTGTACAACTCTGTACATTTGTTATGTCCTGCATATCCTCAATAAAAAGATGTTGACTTTAAAAAGCTTTTGAACCAATATGTGTGTATGGAAGTGTATTGTTTTCAACAGAAAACATAATGGGAATCAATTCTCTTGCCTCTGTGTTCAGAATAATTATTTGCAGTTAAGAATTAAATATTGCGTCATTCTCTGAATTGTAAATTTAGCATTGCTGCAACCTGAATTTGCTGATGGTGTGAGCACTTCGATGTGTAAACTGCACCCATTTCAGTTCCCAATGTGTTATGTAATGTGTTGCCTTCTACCTTAACTTAGACCTGAATATCACAGATTTCCTTTTTTTTTAATCATTAAAGCAGGGTGTTATTTGAAAAAAAGAATTAAACTGCCTGGCTTATGTGAGAGGATTAGAGTAATATTAAGCCCAGTTAAGAAGATGAGGAAACAAAGATGTCCTCTACAACCTCCCCTCTTATTCCCACCTGCTGTTTTCTTTTAAAGGCTCTCCAAACACCCTTTACGGCTGAATTTATCTGGGGACATGAGGTGTTTTGCTGCAATGGTAAAGAAAGAGATGAACTCAGATAAGTACATTTTTAGATGCCCCCCCCCCCACACACACAAATTGTTCCTGTGGGCCAATAGCTTTGGCAGTCATATAAATATTTGGGCCATCTCCCTTGGGTTTCTTCATTCCTAGCAGATAGCACATTTATATTCAATACGGTCCCTGCTGAGAGCATGACGCAAATCTCCACCACAAACTTACAATGGTGTGCAACTCTCAGCAGGCAGTTGTCCATCTTCCGTTGGCTCTGTCTTGCTCTAGCTTGTGTAAACTCTAAATGTAAAGTAAATGTCATGAGGACATGGCCGTACCCATTATTGAGGTCATCGAGGCCCGGACCACAGTATTCTGTGACTAAAAATAACTTGTGCAGCACAAATATTGTACAACGCCAAGGTTACCGACTTGCTCGTCGTCATTGCTTGTGTGCGTGTTTGTGTGAGTAAGTGGAGATGTAGTAAATGGAAGATTTGGTCTATATGTCTCATTAGAGAGCAGCTAGATCAGGATTCTGCAGTCATATCTTCTCTTCTTCAATGCGCCAAGATTGCTTTTTGATCAGGCTTTCGTTTAAAACAGACAGTTAGGAGCTTTTATTCATATTTACACTTCAATGGAATCCTCCCCACCCCCTTTTAAATCTGCTGGCTCGCCCTGCAGGGCTATGGTAGTATGATTTGCATTTAGACATGTCCCATGGCCTAGATGGAAAATTCTGTTAACACATTATTGTGAGACTTAATGTGATTACAGATTCATTATATTGCAGCACAAACTAATACACTATGGATTATTATGGTGGTGTGGATCATTATGGTGAGCTGTTGCAAGTTTTTGAGTTGATATTGGAGAAGACCTGAGAAGAATCTTAAACACATGAGTATCATCATTAACATAGTCTTTTTTTTTTTCTTTTTAATACTTTCCTCCACACAAGCTTTACACAGCATTAAAACCTGTTATTGTCATACATATACAGTACATCGAATACTGCACTGTGTCTGTTGTTTTTATTTGGTCATACTCTTTAGATTTATTTAGGCATCAACTCCTTGCAACACAATGTTCTCCCAAACACACTAACTCTCCATGTATGTGGGTGTGATAATAGATGAATTTAACATTCACTGACAGCCATAGTTTCATGCTCCGCTAACTCACACTATTATTTCGGGCAGACTCGTGGATTGATGTTTCAAAGAAAACCAGCCGCTCGTGATCCGATTCCTGATAGGCTACCTGAGGGGAGAAGTCTGTCTTCATTGATGGAACCCACATCTCGCAGCTCAGCAAATTGCATTAGCAGGCTCCACCACACTGGGTAAGATGACTGGCAGAAGCAAAAGGCTTTTCCATTGCCCCTCATGTCCTCTAATAACTAACTCGCTTAACTCCAATGTCTGATCCATATTCTGTGAGCATAGAAGGTGCTAAACTTAAATCAAAATGAAAGAGTAAGGGGCATTGAGGTGAATGGGTTGAACACTGACGTATATGTAAGCAATGTGTTTCAGACGAAGAGCATCGAATGTTTTTTAATCAAATCTTTATCTAGTGCAGATATTTAACCACTCGTATTTCCGCTGAATTTTATACATGCAAGGTACGAGCGAGAGCAGTAACTTGGTGAATCATGACAGTCAGTGTAGTTGCAGGGTGTGTAGGATTTGCTGAAAGGAAGAAATTGTAATTTGATGCATTCCTCTTTGGCGCGCTGTTTAAATCATCTAATTATGAAACATATTTAATGTAAACCTCACTAAATATACTGCAGTATGTTTTGATTTCCCTGGATATAAATACTTTTTGGGATAAATGTACTTTCTGTATTCATTTTTGATTTAATGTAGATTCATTGTTTTCTATGGTGATGATGTAAAATATCTCTGAATCAATAGTCTTTCACCAGTAGTTGCTTGCACAGTGCTATAGCAGTTAAGAACATTGTTACATCGAGTCTTGTGATTAGATCTGTGATCAAGCAAATAAGATGCATCTTTTATCTACTCCCAAATGCCCTATTATATTATCTGTAGGTACCCTTTGATATAGTTTCAATTAAGTTTTTCTTTGAACAGTGTTTACAGTGTTTCTAACCAAGCAAGCCATTACACAAGCTGTCCAAAGCGTATGTGTTGCATAACATTCTAAGTAACTATTGATCTACTGTTGGGCCACTTGCTGATGTGATGTATTTTACAATTTACTTGTATTCTTGTGGTTTAATTTACTAGATTGATGAATGTGTTGTAGCTCCCACTGGTATAACTACTATCTTTCACTGCTAGTGATACTTTGTTTCTTCATGGGATGAAGCACAATGTAATGATTTGATTTATTTGGGTCGTGATATGCTGGAAAAGAACTAGTTTCCTAGAAACAGGAAGAAAAAACTGTCTATGGCTGAACTCACATGCACACTCAAATGCGGGGTGAGAAGCTAGCAATCATAGAGATGGAAGACACACGATAATCAGTTAGATGTGGGGATAAAGGCAAACATTTTCAGACAGTCTCCCCTGTAAGGCATGCATGTGTCTTGGGAAATCAATTGTTGGTACACCCCTTATTCTGACGCGGTAAAGACGTGGAGGGAGAGGGTTTCCTAAGCCAAATTCAATTTTACAACACCTTCAGTCTAACTCGTATTTATAAAATCCGGTTGTTTTCTGATTGGTAATCCTTATCACTGAATTTGTTGTCCGAGACTCTGTTCCCAGTTGCTACCAACTGGCTGACTGCTGCCTTCAACCTCTATTGGAAGTGCATTTAGCTCAACTGCATTGCTGTGTACCTACACACATGACGGAAGAAGAAAGTTATTGTAAATATTGTAATGTGTAAATAATGTTATTTCACTTAAAAATAGATGGAGTATGAAGTTATACTAGCAATAGACATTTTACCCGTTATATATTATTTAATTGTAATGAATAAAGATCCAAGTCAGAGATTCAGAGCATGAATTAAAGTCAAAGTCGATAATGAGCATTAATTCCTCAGAGACAGAACACAACTTGTTTCTCAGTAGACAAATTGCTATATACACAGTATAGTCATTCAATTATTCAATGGTTGATAATGATTAACCATTTTTACATTATTTGCTATATCATGTTACTATATTGATGCAATTTGTTGTGTCATTTTGATCGGAGATTTGAAAAGAAAATCAACATTGCAAAGCGCTTGTGTGCGTTTTCTTGCGATAATAAATGAGCTTGAATTTTCTCAAATCCAATGAAAGACATTTTCCCTCAATATTCGATCACAGAGGCTCAATATAACTGTCGAGCCATGAATGCATACATTATATTAAACCAGTATTAACGAGCTATCAATCTCAAACTGGAATACAAAGAGTATTGATTTGTTGCCACTGAGGGAAAATAAGGGGATCAGAGCAGCTGTTCTATTTGGAGATGGGGTTTATTTTCAGTGAATGATAATGGCCTGCTCATGATTAAGTGTGAAATTTGACTGCAACAGCTGTGTCACCTATGAGAGGAGGTGTGAATTGGATTGCTCCTTGTCGTCTAGTCTGGCCTGTACCGGCTGATAGAACTGGCCGCCTCTGCTCTACGGTTAATATGATTGACTGCTCCACTGTCTGTTGACTAATGTAATTGTCGGTAGCTATTTTGGTGAAGACGTGATCAGTGTAATTGGCAGTGGTTCCTCCTTGGTCACGGTAGGATCAAGTCACCTCCTGGGTGCAGACGGTCACAGCATAATCGAGGTGGAGCCGCCGAGTGGAGCAGCCAGATTGCTCGGCCAGCCATACCAGCAGCAGCGTCCCTGTGACAAGAGAGGAGCCAACCGCTAGGCTGAGAATGACCAGAACCAGGTCCCGCTCGGACGCGTCGGAAAATCAAATGGAGAAATCATCTGACATGGTGAGGATATAGATTTGTCTATGCACTATCCTTGGGGAGAAAAACTCCCTATTTTCCATCCACCGTCACCCTGGCTCCAATGAATTGTCTTTGTTAGTGCTTCTTTCTGCGTTACAAGGACTTCCAACATTGTAGAATCTTCCATTTCATTTTTGAAATGATTACACTCAGAAAGAGTGTAACATTTGGACCCAAAAGGCAAAAGCATCGTAAAAAAACTCAAAACTCTCTTTCTAAATAGAAATAGAATTACCACCTCATGGTTCTATGCCGCCGCCAACCAGTCATGTTGCAGTCAACACAATTTGAATTTGAATTGTTGAATTATGTGTTGACCACCAAATTCGAATCAGTTCAACTTTGGGTTTAAGTGGACGTTTGGGCCAAATTTAAAGAAATTCCCTCCATGCAATTCCTGAGATATGGCATTCACGAGAATGGATGGAGGGACAACCTGATAACATAATGCCTCCAGTCACGTTTGTCACATGGCGCAGAGGAATACAAAAGGGAGAATTCTACAAGTAATGTGAGTCTTTGTGAAAAAATTAAGTATCCACTTTTTTGACTTAGCACCTGGACAGAAAAGATGTGCATATACACAAGAGTAGCTTTCCTTATAAAATCATGGAGATCCATGTATATTTCCACACACTTATACGTCTAATCTTCTCACATGCTATGTATAAATGGCATGGTCATTGCTCATTTCCTGTCTTGCAGGTTGCAGATGTCTCAGATTGATTGTTTTTGTTTTAAGGCACAGCTAATGATTACCTATATTCTCTGGGAAGGTAGAATTCTTCACTTCTTTCAACATGGGACCAAAGGATATGCGATTCCTGAGATTAGTAACAATAGCCTCTGGATCCTCTAAGGGAAATGCACTCCTCTGCTGAAAGCACTGCTGTAAAAAACAAGAGAAATGTGTAACATGTGAGTATGAAAAATGATAGCTAACAGGTAATTAATTTCTTTTGAAGGATGGTGTTCCTGTTTATCAACAGAAATAATGTGAACAATGCTCAGAAATAGTAATTTAAATAGTACAGGTGCACCTCTCTGATAAACATGTCTAAAAACGTTTTCCTTTGTGGTATTTTTTATTTGAATGAAAGGGCAGGGGGAGAAACATTATTTCAAATAGACATCTGGAAATAGGATTTAAGCTTGAAAGCAACAGCCCACTCAGAGTTGGAGCAGTGCAAACAAGGTAGTTGAGATATAATCTAAAGCTCTTATGTTAAAAAAAAAATGTTTCAGGAAACATATGCAGCCTGACAGCAAGTGCCAAGAAAGAAACACCATTTTGAGAAACGAGGAAAAAAGAAATAAGAAAAGATAACTTTGCAATACTAGAAAACATGAGGATACATTACAGAAACAATCTGCAGAGAGCTGTAGAAGAGCTCTACAAAGGCAGACATCCAAATTAATCTCCAGAGTTTAACCTCTGTTTCACCTCTGCCCTACTTGTACTTTGTCAGGTGATTCCCTTTTTCTCATTAAATCAGAGACCTCGTTTCCAGAACAGCAGGAGACTGCAGTTCGTCCTTTGCTGCTCTGCAAGTGTATTCTGTGACCTTATCTGGCCCTCAGAGTGCATAATAACATGATAGATGTTTAAGGCAGCGTGTCTTTGGCTGTCAGCCTCAGTGTCAGTCAGTACATCTCACTGTTGTCACATCTAAAAAGTGCTTCATATACCTATGGCAGGATATTATAACCACACCACTCTCTTCCTTTCCACTTCAAATTCAGGGAAATTATTTATCCTCTTTCTTGCAAATATTCCTTCCTCTCTTAGTTTTTCTATAGTATTCAGCCTTGTATTAATTTCCTCTCCCTTTGCTCACTTACCTTGGTCTACCTTTCTGCTCGTCTCCACAGCCCATTTACATCAGCCTGTTCGCTACTCGTCTGTCTCCCTGTTTTCGCAGTGTCACACCCCGTGTCACTAAATTTAAATCGCTCTGAGCCGCTCATTCTCTCATCCTCTTGCATTCATTACACCGTGCACCCACTTGCAGCCTTACCCTTTCACAGTCAGAGCGGTTCCTCAAGCAGACACTGAGATCACAGTGTAGGTACACTACTGAGTAATTAATCATTTGGAAGAGACTGATGGTGAAGCTGGCACTGGTTGACAGGGCACTGGGCAGCAGTATGATCCCCGCTGGCTCTGCCACTAACCTGAGGCACCAACACAAACACACAGTATAACTTTAGCAGTCACTTTTGCCTCGATAGAAATCGTGAATTTTCTTAGCAAAATAGAAAAATGGAAGGGAATATCCTGAAGGGAAAAAGTCTCCATACAGCTGCCACAAGCCATTATATTTGTATTGATCAATAACCATGAAAATAGAAAAAAAACAGCTTGCCAGCTTTTTATTGAATTGAGATGAAAGCTTTTGGGAAAAGAAATCATATTAGGTAAAGGTCAGCTTTCACTTAATGTTGCTGTCAGATTAGTATCATTACTCATGCTGCATAATGTGACTATGTTATGTATTTATATTCAGCATCATTATCTATAATGTATTCACCAGTATGCTGATGGTTAGTTTACTTTCAGGATTTCAGGATGGCATTGAATGTTTGAATGTTTTCTCATTCTTCCACCTCCACAAAGATTTGTCCCAGGTGTTGACATTTTCTAACAAGTGTTCTGTTCAGATACGCAGTCAAATTCAAACAGCCAGCCTATTCAGTTTTTGAAATATTTTACATGCATTTGCTGCCTCTCTAAGTGTGCAGGAGCACACTGAATTCATGAGTGATGCTGGCTCAGGGAGATAACACCATCAACCTACAGCAGTCCTCTGTTTAGTAAGCAGAGAATATTCAGCTCTCAAAAATGAACTTGCAAGTCCCTGGTTTGAATTATAATGACACTTATTCTCTAGTACAGTGGTTCTCAACTGGTCTGGCTGCGGGACCCACCATCACCCCCATCATGACAAGCCGTGACCCAAATCGAGGAAAATGTTCAACTTCTCAAATGTATTTAATGAAAAGATGGTGCAGTTTGAACCTGAGCTGAAAATGTCCTCTGCAGTCGTAGTATAGGGAGCTCTCTTGTGCAGATAAATTGTTCCCGTCCCACACATATTTCACGTAAACGAGTAAAACTGCTTTGTTTGTTATGTCTGTAGATTCGTCCATTTGTAATGCAAAAGGTCCACTTGCCTTAATTCGACCTGTGGTCTGTTGTTTGATGTCATCCGACATGTCTTCAATTAGCCTACTTAGTGTCATTTGACAGAAGGATAGTTTTCAGTTTATCCCCTGCTGATATTAGCATTACAAGGCATTAACGCCAAATATTGTTAAGGAGTGTGAATAGATGACTCTCCGCTGCATAAAAAATACCCTTCAAAATAAAAGCACAGGATTATTATTTATGTTTTTTAGGCAAAGGCCCGCGACCCACCAGTTGAGAATCACTGCTCTAGTAAACACGTTTGTAATAAATGGCAGTCTTGCCAGGTTCAGTTAAGACTATTACAGTGGATAAAAAGTCGCATTGTTCATGGATGCATCTCTAATATATGTTTTACCATATATTTTGAATACCAACAATTTCTACAACATAAGGAAGCATATGAAATAAAAAAGGCAAGGATGAAAGACTGGGTGCTTACTTTTCGTGAAATGCAGTCCAGATAGCTGCTCATACATCAGGAAATGTACTGTACATTCCCCACTGTGAACATCCTGTATATTTGCTGTGTCTGCTTGTCTATATTTAGTTTTTATACTAATATTTTGAGCCACTTTTCCTTGTATTATTTTCCCTGAATTGAGTCTTTTCACCTTGAAATGAAAACACAGCAAACCCTTCCTATCTTAACAGTGAAGCAACAAAATACATTGCCTGTCACTGTCTTTTTTTTTTTTACCATTTTCAAAACTTCCCTGTGTACCTGGAGAAAAGGCAGCAGGTGGAGTAAGTATGGTCGGGCTGGATGGTTGGGGACAGGCAACAGGAGGTGACGTCAAGGTTTATCCAACTGTTTGTTTTCAGGTTGATAACCACTGTGAGGTTTGCCAGGGCAGGCACAGCATCACCAGGCTCCACACCTCTCCCCAGGTTCAGACTCATCTCTGCTAGTTCCCAGTGCCACACAGGTCATCTGAAACTTCTGTTACACTGGCAACAGATTCATATCATTGCAATTTGCAAAAGGAAACAATGATGTGTACTGTTTGTCCATTCACCTAACAAAGATCTTAACTAAAGAATCATACCAGCACATTCACTTACGTGATTAGAGACCGGAAACTTGCTTGAGCTACGTAATCCATCACAGTGAATGGTGTCAATGCTGTGTCATTTGTCAAAGTTGAGCAGGTATTGTTTTAAGAAACGTTCCCTACATTTAAGGATACTCTGTCATCTAGCTGCCAAACAGCATCTCATTCAATGTAAAAAATGCTCCACAGTCGACAGCCGTACTTTGTGCATATGCACAGTGGTGCTTTGAGCTATGCAAATGTCAGCATGCTAACATGCTCACAGTGACAATGCCAACACACTGATATTTTGCAGGTATAATGTTTATCATGTTCAACATCTTAGTTTAGTGCGTTAGCATGCTAACATGTGCTAATTAGCACTCTGCAGCGGCACTTTTGTGTAAGCTGTGGCCCAGGAGATAGAACGGGTCGTCACGAGGTTGGCTGTTTGATTGCCATAAGTTGATCCCTGGATGCTTTAAAGCAGCCCACTGCTCTTAATGCTTAGGATGGATTAAACGCAGGGGTGAAATAAATAAATAATATTAAAAAATAAGTTACACTTTAACACTATACTATAATTACATAAAGTCATTAGTTTTGCAGGTATTTAGTCATAAACCAAAGTGCTAGATCAAGGTTATGGTTTCACCGACATTGCTGTTCCAAGAGTGGTGAAAACATGACCATGACATGCATGTTTGATTATTGTTTGTTTTCTAGGTTTGATCATCCAACACAGTAGCTCAGTGGTGCTCAAACCTTTTTCAATAATGTACCCCTTTTGAAATATTTGTTTCAAGTACCCCCTAACCTAAAAACAAATGCATTTGTTGCGGCAGTTAATAGTTTATGGAAGTTAATGATTGCGTTGATGTAACAATAAAATAAACCTTTGATTTGTATTGGATTGATGGTATAATTATTTTAGGAACCATGCAGGAATGATATTTAACATTTGACATTCACATTTTTTTTAAATCTCACGTACTTCGGACCTGCAGTACTGTAAAGTCAAAATTGAGATGCACTGCCATAACTCACGACTGTCACGGGGTGTGGAGGTGGACCCAAACGCAGGCACAGACCAGGGAGTGTGGGTGTAAGGGTTTATTAAACGGGAGACCAAGGGGGGAAAACAAAAAGGGTGCAGCAGGGAAATCCAGAGAGGGCGAGGGTGGAATCCAGGCAGGAGGAGGCAGGGCAGGGCAGGTAGGCTGGGGAACCAGGAGGATGGACAAAACTGCTGGGACAGGAGAACAGGGTTAATGCACCGTAAAACACTTGGGGGAAAAAACTCTGTATTGCTCTAAAAATAGAGCGGCCAAGAACGACTAACTACCACGTGAGTGTAAACAACGATCTGGCGAGGAGTGGATGAAGAACCAGGCTGGATATACTGTTGAGTGATGAGTTGATGGAATGCAGCTGGTTTGACTAGGCAGGTGAGATGAGTTGTAATCAGGAATCCGGGAGGAGACCAGGTCGGAGCCCTGCCCATACCACACACGCGCGCACACACACACACACACACACACACAGGAAAAGCAGGAGGCACGGCCTGGCCGTGACAACGACGGCAATGCTTTTAAGCAGCAACTTCCAAATATTGGATTTAGGAGTGGCCTAAATGAATCATGAGGAAGCGTTTTGAGAACTGTGCCTGCAAAAAACTCCATTACCATGTGACAATATTAATTTAGTGAACATATCAAGCAGTTCACTGTGATGGATTATGTACTTAATAACATAACTCATGCAAAATCAGCAGTATAGTTCTTTAATTTGTTAACCCATGATTAACGGATAATAGCAGAACAATAAGATTACCCAGAGAGGTACAGATGAGGTGAGGTCCTTCTCCTGTCTTCGAGCCCTGGCAGCTCTGACTCAGACTCGGGCTCTGGCAGTAATAGCCTGCTCCCAGACTCTTGTACTACAGTGTCTCCTTTAGCCACAGCCCGCGCTGACCTGGTGGCATTCCGTGCCTCAAATATCTCCGCTTTGGCTGCTCTTCTATTTAATTGTGTTTTCATCTTTTTTTCAGTGAGCAGTGTCTGCTCAGTAGTCTTTACAGTGGTCTGCGCAGTAGTTGCTTCAGGTTCAGATAAAGTGACCTCTGTTGCAACAGCCTCCTGAGCTTTAGAGGTCTGTCTGTGAGAGTGCCTTTGTGTTGTTTTCTCTACAAACTGAGCCAGCTCAAATTCCCCACTTCTCTCCAAATGATCAGTTTCTGATGATTAATGATCAGTACTCTCCCATGTTCTTGTTGAAGTTTCATCTGTCATGCTCTTGGCATTATTTGTTGTAGTGTCATAGACAGTGGCTTGGTCACGATCAGATGTCCCGGTGGCTGTTGAAAGCGTTGCATAGATGAGGTTGGTGGGCTGTGATGTAGCCTTTCCAGGTACAGGACGGTCAGTGCAACAGTTGACATTTTCTGGTTTTGTGTCAGGAGTGTGCGTTTCATCCTGTGTTTCCGACCTGTGTTTTATACATTTTCTCTCGAGTGGTATGATCAATCTCATCTGCTCCAATTGTTGTTTCATTTGTCTCGTCTGACTTAACGCAGCCAATTGTCCTACAGCTGGTTTTATTACAAATTTCTGTAGGCAAGAGCCTCGTAGCCCCAAGTATCACTTGACTTATTGAGGTCTCGTATTGGTCTGCTCTGTCCAGTGCTAACTGTAGGAGTTATGGAGGATTTTGGCTTTTAAAGCACTACTTTTTGTCTGTGTTGTTTTGACGTCTTTAAATGAATATTCAACTCTTTTAACTTCTGGAGCCTGGTAACCTGCACCCATAAATTCCGCAAATTCCGGTTCTGAACGAAGGGGCCCCACACTCTAACTATAAGGTCTTTTTTAATAATTCCAAGGGGTTATTAACACTAAGAATGGTTTGCTCATATGAATAGAGTAAATATTATGTATATATTACTGGTTAATAGCAGATGAAGATGGAACACAGCTCCACTTTGAAAATGTCAAATTCGTATGGTGAAAAAGCACTATTATTCATAAAAAGATATTAAATGAGGCTCAGTGGAGCCTAGAACCACCCACCATCATAGCAAACGACAGCAGTAGTGAATAGAAAAAAGAATTTGAGTGAATTGAGTGAAGTATGCCATAATTAGAGACATAAACGTACGAGAGGTCACGAAAGGTCATCATTTGAGAAACAGCCTCTCAAGCTGTTCCATTGTACTTTTACAACCTAAATAACTATATATTTAACTTCCTTTATCCTTCTACATGCACAATCTATCACATACAGCAGTTAGAAATCATTTTGGAGAGCTGGAACCGTCTCCAAAGCCTCTCCAGGCCGGCGACCTACGGGAGAATTACGCAACAGCTGGTGTGTATTGGGCCACTGTAGAGCCCCTGTTTGGTTAATTTCCTTTTTTTTTGCTCTGTGCGCACGTGTCTGGTGTAGCCAATCGAATGGCGCTAACAGAATTACCAGGAAGTCTTTAGTTTCGGCGGAAAATGCCGATCTCAGCCGAGGACCTGGCGCGTAAAAGTCGCGAGACTGGAATGTCCAGCCTCGCTGGAATGTTGTCCCCCAGCTTATTTGACCCCCCTTTATTTATTTCACAACTTTATTAGACCGGAAATGGGTCAGAATGAGGTGAATCCGCGGTCAAAATGGACTTTTAGGAAACGGTTTGATGATTTTGCTTCAAAACTGTGAGTACCATCCCATAATTATTTGGCTGAGTTATCGTTGCTGGGGGCTGCTGTTCCCCCGGTCAACTTTGAAGGGTTTCTCGGAGAGAAACTCTGAGATATAGGTTCGAAGCGTGCTTGAATGCTACGGCTGCTAACTACATAGCATTCGGCCGGCCGGTTGATTAGCGTCTTTTGAGGGGCTATTTCTGATGCGTATCTCCGCCAAATGAACGCGAAAAAGTGACGATATTTAGCACGAGGCTAGGAATGTTGTCGTAGATCGTGTTTTATTGTGTTTTGAGTGTGTAAAGTGTTACACATGCTTCGATTCATGGGAGATTCTTCGTTCAAATGGTATGCTGCATTTTTGTGGAAATATTATATTTGTTACTGAAAATTGCATTCTGCCGTTCAGCTGAATCGGAATTCGCACCCCCCGCCCCCACACCAGACCGAGGGGGGCGGGTTCAGGCTCAACGGGTTTTAACCATAGTAGATGTTGTGTCATGCGCCTCTCCAGCTCTGCGGGCAGCTTTTAACAAACCTGCTTGGAAACTCTGTCCCGGGTCATTGATAGGATGTGTTATTGTGATCATACCAATTGGGGCATGCTGGTTTTGTTCGATCACCGGTACAAAATTGTCATGATCAGACTGCTCCACACTCTGTGTTTCTGCTGTGTTTCTTCTCTTCACAGCAGGGGGGAGTTTGCCAGTAGTGGCAGTTGCGAGAGGCTCTCTCAGTGACAAAGGGTCAATATGACTGTTGGACTGTACCATACTCTCTGCTTGTGCAGCCTCCGATGACTTTTCAATAACAACTTGCGCGATCTTAGTAGTAGTCAGCGCCAATTGAGCTTTCGTAGAGACACTAAGACCGTTGGCACTAGCAGATGGTGCCAGAGACACAAAATCATTGGTTTTAGTGGTTATCGGAAATTCAGAAGGAACATTCATTATCAGTTCAGCAATCTGCTGTGTTGATATATTGGGGACCTTAAGGTCACTTCCAAAATGAATGTGTGGAACAGGGGGAGCACCACACATTGAGGACAGATCATGTTGCTTTTCAGTTGTTGCTGTATGATGCTCCATATCAGAAATAGCGTTGTCATTAGCCTGCATTTGTGGTATTTCGTGCAGATTCTCTGACCCCACAAGTGCAGGGGTGCTAGTTCGATCATTTGTGTCAAGCACAAGTACAGCACAATTGTTTGTAGGAGGCACAAAATCCTCATTTAATTCCTGCTCAATCTTATGGGTGGTCTGAATTGCAGACGTGATGGGCTGAGCGCTTGTTTTATTAGCAGCTCCTAACTGTGAGAGATGATTGTTCTCGTGGGTTATCTTCACTGTGTTGTTTGCATCATCAGTGCCTTCTACATTGAACAGGTCATTGCGGTTCTCCTCATTAGTGTTTTCTACTGCCAGTTTCTCAGTCTGTAATAAAGACAAAGAGTTGAATTCTTCAATGTTCTGTAAAAGAGGAACTGTTCCTTTAATTTTTGCTCTCTTGCTTTGTGACTACATATGAATGTTTTACTCCCGAGGTCACCATCTTTTGCATTCTGTCCTCAGTTTGATTTGTCTCCTCAGTAGTACCTAACAAGGACTCAGCATGGCCACTTACACTATTTGCATTTTTAGCGTTGGCGTTGGCCCTTAATATTTCTTTTTCTGAGGCTGATCTTGTTAGTCCTGTCATGCCATAGGGGCCAGGTAAACTGTCATCTCCAAACAGCATGCTATTTGGCAGCGGTGACATGCTGCTGAGAGGAAATTGATCGTTCTTTGCTTTAGGCCTCATCGATGTCATTAGGGTCTGCACAGATCTCTGCTTGTTATCATCAACAGGGGCATGCAAAGCATCTGAATGGGCTGTCTGCTCTGACAGTTTAAATGAGCATGGCTGGCCTGAAGTCATGTCAAAGGAGGAGGAGGCGGGCTGACTTGTCTGAGGGGCAGATTGCCTTTGGTGAGACTGGCCTATGGAGGTGTGGGCCACAGATGACATGGCCGCGGCTGTGGGTGGCCTGGTAGACGAGTCATAATCCATCTGCTGGGTCGGAGCATGATTTACTTTTTCAATCACGTGAGAGGTTATCGGGTCCTTGGCGCTGGAATCAAATATAGATGCTGGTTTAATGTGTTCTGCTTGCCCTCTCTCGTTCGTACTCTGTAAAAGTGAATTTGTCTCCGAAACCAACGTGCTAAATTTATGCCTATGATCAGAGATGCTGTAAATAATTGAATCACTGAGAGTATTTACTGCAAAGTGGGGCTGTGCTCTCAGGAACTCTGCTTTGATTGCCAATTGTGGATTAGTGAGTGACAGCCTATTACTTATACTTTTTAGGGTGAGCTGATTTAGTTGCACAGCTGTGTGGGGAAATTGTTGGCTTCCATGTATCTCTAAATTTTGAAGTGCTAACTCCAAATGCTTGAGAGAGTTTTGGGGCCATTTTTGGTATGGCAGTCATAGGAAACATGGCCTCGACAACTTTGCTCTGAATGCTTTCTTTAGTAAGTGAAGACGTAGCTCTGTGCTTTGTAAGCATTGCCTTGTGGAAGGACGGATAAGGTTTAATCTGTGTGTATGGCTCTTTGGGAAAAGATCTCATTCTTAATAGTTTCTGGCTCTGGGGGGGATCTCAGAGTTGATTGTAGTGGTCTGTGATTGCTTGTCACTTCATAGGAAAATGGCTTATTTTGCATTTCCACAATTTGTGCAATATTTTTCCCCAGATGAATGCCCTTGTTCTCAGGGGCTCCAAACTGTTTAATCAAACAGTGGCAAGAAGACAAGTCTGTAGTCGTGTGTCCTTTGTCTCTGTTAAGTTCTTTCGAATTTGTCCAAGGGGAACATTTGTCATGTCCTCTCTACCAATTTCTCTGTTAGGTTTAATGTCTTCCTTGCTGGCTGCTTCCTCTCTCCCAGCCTCTGCTGCTTCCTTTGTCAAAGACACTCTCTGCTCTCCTCTTCTTTCTGCAACTTTAGTATCTCTTTTGTTTCTTTAATTTCTTTGCGCTGCCTGTCTTCTGCCTTGATGGCCTCATCTTCTGCAACGACCATTTTTATTTCCTGGCTTCAGATTGTGGACTGTCAGTGAATCTCTGATTGAATCCCTGTTATATTCTACAAAAGCTTGTAACGTTGGTGCCACATGGCTATCATTGCTAACATCAAACATCCTCTTCTGAGTGATTTTTGATTGACTTCCTAAAAGTCTGCTCTTTGTAAGTCTCTCTGAGAATGAATTGCTTGATAGTGTTGTTAGAGTCGGCGTGGACATGTCATCATCAAAGTCCTGTCTTGATTTGGAAAGAAACAACTTCACAGGCACAGCTACTTTTCTTGTTGTTACGGTTGCAGTTTGTGGTTCTTTCATGACTGGTTCCTAATTCGCTGGCCCAGAATTCTTCAGTAACAAAGTCAATATGGGTTCTTTGGTCGTAGAGCTTGGTTTAGCTGCTGTTTGGCTCCTCAACACAGAGATCAAAGAATCAACTCTTGCTGTCAGAGAGTAAGAATCAGGATCTTTGACAACAGAAGTGTTTGGCCTACTCAGGCTGAAGGAAGCTATTGCGCTTTGAGCATCAATCAACCCCATACTTGCAGTTAGAGGTGATGCAGCGTTGTGATCACTACTTTCTGTTAGAACACTTTTCTGAATGTTGTGGGGAGCTTCAATGATGTCAGACGAATTGCTTACTGACTCACTGCTGACGTCCAAAGGTTGGTTTTGGACAAATACATTTTTGAAGTTTGCTGAGAGACTGTGGGACGCATTTTTGTTAAGCTTTCCGAAACAGGTGACAGTGCAGGCAGAGCCACAGATTTCTCAGTGGACAGTGCTCTTCGATCTTTTTGACAGGTCAAACACAAGCTTGTCAGGGTGTTTCCACTCACTGAATCTTCTGCTGTATCGCTTCGGGAAGATGGATTGCACTATACCGAACGGATACTCATTTCTTCCCAGGTTTGAAATCCCCTTATCATCCTTCCCTTGAGATCGTTTGTTATCATTGTCATTACGCAGCACAGCCAGGTTATCAATTACATGAGAATGAGATGTAGATAGGATTAGAACTCTCGGCCCTCTTTCAGCAGAAGTGAGAGTAATAGAGTCAGTGTTTCTCTGATTCCTGTTATCAAGCAGAGCGTGAAGCCAAAGAGAGGCTTACACTGCCTCTGCAAACGAATAAGCCTCTGGCTCAGAGTTGCCATTCATCATTGTGTGGAAGAGAAAATGACCTTGTCATAATTAGAAATCATAGGGATTTCTGATTCAGTGTGAATCCTCATAGCTGATGAATTATCTCTTGTTGATTTGAGAAAGTTTTGCCCATTGCTGGAAACCAAACCGCTCGTCGAGGCAATTTTAGCCGATGCTTTTGGGATTTGTGTTCTCTACAATGGTATTGGTTTGGTGTCAAACAAGACCACCTCTGGAAACTTGGCAGTCACTGACACTGCAGTGTGCTGTTGTGTATTCTCTGTAGGTATTGCTTCTGTGCCATGAACAATTGTGTTTTCCTTTTTCAAAAGCAGATCTTTTGTGACAGTTGTGTCTTTTGTTTGTTCAGTGTGGTAACCTTTTTTCTGCCCGGACTACAAAGAAAACAACAACATGTCACTCAAATTTCCTCCTCAAAAGCTATCCTTAAAAGTATCATGTTGCAAAAAAATTAATTGTGATTCATTAGTATTGTATATCCATGCTGTACTGAAACGTGTACAATATTTCTAGAGTTTACACACATTAGTGGATGTTAAAATGTAACATCATTTAGAACATTAACATTTACTCACATTTTAAAAAGGTTGTAAATTATATTTGCTCCAACACATAAACATTACATCAGATACATTGATATTCAACACATTTAAGAGTCGGGTCATTACACAAACTAACTCAATTTTAAGCAATCGGATGTGTTTCTAAGATTGATGATTGAAGGGAGCAGTCTTGCCTTCACTCAATTTGTGCTCCCTCAGTGACTGTGAACACTTGGAAAGAGTGTTAGCTGAAGAATTAGGATGCTCTCTAATTAGACCGTATTTTTAGATGTCTGCATCTACATCAAGCATTAAAGCTACAGTACAAACACGGTAGTTCGCTGGTAGACAGAAGGAGTAACAATAAGATGAAAAATAGTTAGCAGTTCTGGTTAATGCGTATCTGTAAAACTTTGCATATCATGCATTCCCAGGATAAACAAACAATGTAGCAGGGATTTTGCAAATGTTTCTGTAATGTCCTTGACAGATTGAATGCGAGCAAAACTGATGGTTTACATTCATACCTCCACAGGGTATAATTCGAACCCTGTTGTGGCTGATGCAAAGTCGATGGAATGATGTTAACACCCCTTAGTGTGTGACTAATGGCTAAGATATAAAATGTTTGAGTTGAGATGTTTTTACTGGTTATTGTAGCACTAATGTCAGCCAGTTTTCTAATTAAATGACTTTGAGCACGTGATTTCACGCCTCATCATGTCTGTTATAAATTTAGACGATGAAAACACAAGATACTAGAAAACAGAAGAAATGATTGAAGACAATGTGGGAGGCAAGCAATTATGTAAACACTGTTGTATGCACTGAGTTTTTCTCTTCAGGATATACTGATATGACAAAGTAGTAGTAGTAGTTAAAGTTTTAAGGTTTTAAATTTGTTGCTGTATATTCATATTTTTATGCGAAAGAAAATAAGAAAATCCCAAAAAATCCTCAGCATTTTGTGTCACTGTTAATAGATAAACTATCAAACTAAGTTAATACTGTACTGCACCTAAAAAAAATAAACACAAACAATGATCACATACCTGTAAGAAGGAAAAATCCTAGTGTGAAACAATAAAACCTCCTCATTGCTGTTCAGTCTTGTTTACAATCACTCAAGTCCCAGTGAATGAGTGTTTACTGTTTAATCCATCCGAGTAGAAGGCATCAGTTGTTTGCAGACATGCTCAGATGGCGTCACCCCTTACAGGGAGCTTCTGTCCTCTGCAGTTCATTTAGACATGGATTCGATTTCTCACTGCAGATACTACGTAGTCACGGATACAAAAGATCTGGAGAACAGTAACAATTTACCTCTCAATTTAATTTATTAATTTATGGTATAACTAGGATAGTGATAAACTGCATCGAAATTGGTACAGATTGTTGCTAACCTTACGGACATACAAATGAGGGAACACCCTCTCATCTGCTCTTCAAATCAGTGATTCAAGAAGTTATTTGTAGGGACCTGAAAGTCTTTATGACAAACATCTTAACGTGAGTTGCTGCGAAATACTCTTTAATTTAAACCTGTATGCTATGTAGGCATAGCTCAATGTCAACATGTATCAATTGTAGTTCAGCCTGTTAGCATGGGAACATAAGATCATTTGCACCAAAGTACAGCTGAGGCTCATAGGAGTACCATTAGTATTGCAGATCTTTGCTCTAAATCAAAGTAACTGTAACGTTAACATTTTGACCAGAAGATGATGCAAGAGTTAAATGATGAAGAAGTTATATTCGTTCTGTGAAGGATATGAATGTTTGTACTAAATTTAATGGCAATCCATCCAATAATTATTGATATTTTAATCAAAACCACTGATGTGAACCTAATGGCAGCACTAGAGGAAAAGTCAGGAGATCACCAAAGTCATCTCCTGAGGACCATAAATGTCTGTACAACATTGTGTGCCAATCCATCCTGTAAATGTTGAGATATTTTACTGGATAAATGAAGTGTGCTAATGATACATGAAGGGAGGAGTTTATCAAAGCCCTTAGGATTCACCCGCTGGGCTCAACAGATATCTGAGATATTTTACTAAAAAACAAAATATCCACCATGTGTAGCAATTTTCGGGACATTTTATGGAGAATTGTTATTGAAAATAGTTATTTCTATTTGGATAAAAGTGGTGGAGTGACCAACAGAATGGAATTGCCACTCCAACATATGGCATTTTGACTTCCCACCTAAGATGTAATAACACGGTGGCTGAAATTGTTGTTTCAAAGAAATTCGATGCCATACTTTTCCGCAGAGCTATCTAATCCCAGCTTTGTGAATAATTGCACATACTCACAAACACACACTAACTCACCCAACCACAACCTCTACACTGTCGGACCTTTTCATGTGGTGAAAGCAAAAATCATTCCAGTTCCACTTGTCTCTCCCAGTACAAATCTGCATCACAGTGGGTGTGTAAAGATTACAGAGTTATATCTCTGACCTTCTCGTAGTGGCCTGGCTCAACATTCAAGTAGTGAGAGCAGCACTGTGCAGTGGTTAGAGCTTGTTGTAGCACAGCAAGAAAAGTCCATTACATTCCAGTCCAATTCACAGCCCTTTCTGTGAGTACACACGTAATCCTCATATTTCAAAGACATGCAAATTTAGCAGACCCTATAGATTTAGTCTAACTGTAAACAGTCTTTAAAATGCGTGGTGGTGGGTGTGGATGAGGGGCTTAATTTGGAAAATTGCGTCACCCTGAAGAATTCAAACACAGATGACAAATAAGTTTTTTTTTTTTAAATCAGTAACTGCACCTTTTCTAAATAAAAACCAAAAATAAACAAAGTGACCACAAAATAAGAGCTATATACCAAAGGCTGACACAAAGCAAAATCACCCTTTAGGACACACAATTATATTAGAGCTTGTGATTATGGTTACATAGAGATTTGCCAGGAATATTAGCTGTTAGGCATGCAGTATGCTACGTAATTTGCATTTAACATAATTCTTCATGGTAAGACCTTCAAGACGGATGAGAGAGTGCCCCTATGAAAAGGCTTCAACCAAAGGAAAGCAACGCTCTAATTTGTGTCTCACTTCAAATCCCATCAGTATGTTAATGCCGCCTGATCAATATCTGTTCTTCAGAATCCAACAATTACAGGCATTACTGCACATGGACCTCCATCCACACGTATTCATGGTAATTAACCACATAAATTCACATTGCATGAAAAATAATAACACACAATAAGGTTGCTAAAGTTTATAGCCTTTGTTTATGTAGATGAAGCAATTAGGAGCAGAATATAATTCTAATAAAATAGATATTTGGATATTCTCAAGACATCAAAAAAATGAAATTCATAATATCTGAAAAATTATGAATAGTGATTTGAATAGCAATTAATAACGAGAGTTTTAAAAAAGAAGAGAAAGGGGAATTATATGACTTCAAGAACTGGTGTTTATTTTATTCTTTGCTTTACATGTTGGCCTTCATGTCTAAGCCCAAACAGACTACAGAGGAGAACAAGACCGATGACAAGCAAGGAGATCATACAATGTGCTGTAGCGTCTACGTAATAAGCTTCAAACAGGAGTGCAGGATCTCAAAGCCATGAAGTTCTCGGAGTTTGTTCATATGTCTGGAATTGAAGAAAGCAGTTTATTAAAAGAAAACACAGTGACAGTGTGTTCAGTGGGGTGGCATTCAATTGAAACAGCACTTGTGTGAACTAAAGAACACATCCTCAACACAGTCACAGTAGAGCTTTGCAGCCTGAAGGTACCTGAAGAATATATCAAGGGTTAGAGGACTTATGTCTCAACAGGATTTGGAAAAACTTGTCCATGCATTTATCTTCAGTAGACTGGACTACTGTAACGGTGTGTTTACAGGTCTCTGTAAAAAGTCAATCAGAAAGCTGCAGCTGATTCAGAACGCTGCAGCTGGAGTCCTCACTAAGACCAAGAAAGTGGATCACATCACTCCAGTTCTGAGGTCTTTGCACTGGCTTCCTGTCCAACAAAGAATTGACTTTAAAATCCTGCTGTTGGTTTATAAAGCACTGAATGGTTTAGGGCCAAAATACATCTCTGATCTGCTGCTACCTTATGAACCATCGCGACCCCTTTAGGTCGTCTGGGACCGGTCTACTTTCTGTTCCCAGAGTCAGAACTAAAGGTGGAGAAGCAGCGTTCAGTTTTTCTGCTCCACATATCTGGAACAAAGTCCCAGAAAGCTGCAGGTCTGCTGAGACCCTCAGCTCCTTTAAATCAAGATTGAAGACTTTTCTGTTTGCTGCCTTTAATTGAACCAGATTCAAGGATATTAATCAATCTCTGCATTTCTGCATTTTATTTCTTACACTGCTTTTTAGTGTTTTAATGTTTCTATGAATGTTCTTAATTGTTTTTAAATCTCCTTTTCTTTTGCCTTATGTTTTGATGCTTTTAATGGTTTTATGTGAGGCACTTTTGAATTACCTTGTTGTTGAAATGTGCTATACAAATAAACTTGCCTTGCCTTGCCTAAAAACAAAGAGACATGTTTGTTGCTGCCTTCTTCCATTATTCAGGACAGTGCAACACAACAATTATACTCACAAAATCAGAATGGTGCTGCACTATATGGAAGATGGCCTACAGCAGCAAAACATCATTGTGTAGAGAAATAATAGATGTTCACAGTTGAATTTTACACTGCAGTACAAATAAAACCCCTTCTGAATAAAAAACAATAAAGAGAAATACTGAACATAGGAGCTATTATAAACTTGTAGGTTATGCAGACTTGTAGCTTTTGTGTAATACTTACATGGAATATGTAGTTGTATTTTGCATAAGATGTTTAGTAGAGCTGGCCCAAATACCAAAGGGCCAAAGGGTATACAGTGTATTCAGACCAGAGGCATGAAATGAGAGTAGAACTGTTTGCCGTGGTCAGTTCACTAGTAAAAAAGGAAAGGGCACACAGAACTATGCCTCGACTGTACAAATAGAATGAGATAGCACCGCTAACGGTCGCTGCTCTGGCCATCCTGTTATGTAGGTCTGCATGGGATGGATGTTTATAACCCTTGGTTGCACCTGAGGCAGCGTCGGAAATACACGAGGGCAAAGGGCAAAACTGCCCCTAAGAAATATAATTTTCCCCCTGATATCACTAGGAGAGGGGCAAAAAATGCCCCCATAATAATAATGATAATTTAATGAACTTGTCAAAAAGATCGTAGCCTATATGACCCGGTCCAGTTGCCATAGAATGTTTTACCGAACGTTCTAAAAAAATAAATAAATGGAGCGCTTCTTAATCAGACCTGTGACTGCGGTCAACTCAGCAGACACTCAGATCTCCGTGGTCAACTCAGCAGACACTTACATGTTGGTGCACCTATGTGCTGAAATTCACGGTAAACGCATTCAAACGGCACAGATCGGGAGCGAGCGAAGGACTTTGAAAGTTAGCGGAAAGATTAACGTGAGACAACATCCGGTTTCTTCAGAAGAACATCCGGTTTTCAGAATAAGATGCCAACAAAGTATACATATTGCATAATGGAAATTAGATTAAATTAATTATATTCACATTAAGTATAAAACATGCGTCCTGCATCTCGTGAGTTAAAGGGAAAATACACCTAAATTGTGCGTGAAGTGTCTTTATTCTTTGATTTGAGGGTTGCTGGAAATGAATAATACCTGACTGACATCAATAAAGATATTTTACGAAGCAAAAACTCTGAACTGAATTTGTACCTTCAAATGGCACATTTTTTAAATGTTTAAGGTGCTATAAAAATGTTTTTCTCAAAAATTCCACACAATGACTAATGCATATATGTTCAGGACGAAAATGGGTAATATCACAATATTTGAGGTGGTACAAACATATTTTTTCTCAATAATTCCATACAATGACTGATGTATATGTAATCAAGGCATCGTTGACTTAATAATTGTTAATAGTTGTTTAAAAAATGTAATAACAATAAAAAACCACAAAGAAATAAGAATAAAATTGAATATGATTGTCTGATTTATGTTTTCTGTTTGTTTTTTGTTCAAAAAAATCTAAGAAAACACTTTGAATCTGTAGACTACTGCCTAATAGTCTTATTATTGCCATTTGATGACAATTGCTCATATACTGTAAGCCTAATTAAGTATATTTATTATTTTGAACAAAGGTTAAATGTTATTTCACAAGTTTCAAAAAGTGCCCCCAATTTTTTGTTCAATGCCCCTGGATTTCAGTCAGTGGGGGCAAAAATTGCCCCCTAAAAAATATGTAAATGTCCTACCCTGACCTGAGATATATTCAATTGATGGAAAAAAGCACATTGAAAAAATATATCCAACAGACAGCAATGTTGATGGACTAAATTAATAAGTTTGATAAAGCAAACTAATTTAACAATAACTGCGGCCAGAACCCAAACCTGACTTAAAACCTCAGACCAATATTATGTCGTCAAAACACAATCTAAAGCATTAGGTGCAATCAAGACATAGCTTAATCTGCTGCTGCCTATCAAATTGCAAATATTAAGAGAAATGTGGTAATGTTATGGCTATCACCTTGCTAGTTAGTCACACTGACTGCAGTAGTCAAAGTGGTGGATGTTTGCAGGAGAGATTGTTTTATATATACACTGTATATACAGATTTTTTTTATGCAAATAAAAAATAAACACGTATTACTTATATTTCAGGCCAGCCTAAGCCAGAAATCATACACTTGCCTAATGCGTGACAAACTCTTTTAACCAGAGCCATAACATCGCATTATGTCATTTCAGTGAGACATTTCATCTTGTCTGTCAATGCTCCTTCAGGCTAGTTTCCAGAATGTAATCAGCAGCTTGTGGTTTATAGAGTGAGGTGAGAGGGTACCTGGGCTCGGATCGACACAGCTTTCCCAGAGCAATTGCTGCATTTTGTCGCACAGCTGTCCTCTTAGCGTCCCCTGCAGCATGGCGCAGCAGCAGCAGCACAATATCAGTGTCCAGCAGAGTGCTGCCAATTCCCTCCAATTCAAGGCAGTGGGCCAAGCACAGGGCTGCATTTCCTGACACCATCTCATCACAGCTGGAAGCCAGCAAATGACGTAAAATAGACAGTTCTGTGTAGAATGAAGAAATAAATAGTGAATAAGCAAGGAATAGCATTTTTAAATGTAGTAACAAACACACATGCAATGACGTGAAAGTCAACAGATATACAGCACACTGCACTGACATATGCAAATTGATGTATACACACACACACACACTTCGTTTGCAAATTGGGTCAACCCTAAAATATTATTCATGAACTAATGAGAGTTTGTAAAAGTAATGCCAACATGTCAATCATGTCTCACTTTTATCAGACTTCACCAGCTCCTCCCGTGCCAAGTGACTGTCAGCAGTGCACACTGTCAGAGTCTTAATGGCATACTTGGTGGCAGTCTGCCCTGTTCCCTGGGTAGGCAGACACAGAAATAACAATGACATTAAACAAGTTTAACGCAAGTTTAAAAACTCAAACTTCATGTCTACACTTGCAGGTCAGAAAAACTGAACTGCAGTGGAATTGGTCGAAGAAAACCTACACAGTTTGAGTTGAAATATTAATATCAGTTAAGTACTTTCTACAAATAAAAGTAGTTGTTTTTTCATCAGCATGTTTTTATCATGTCTTTAGATCATGATGATAGGGAATGTTTAAGGATATATGTCGTCATGGGCTGTTTGAAGAATAATTAATCCATTTATAGATGTTTGGGAAAAAAGAATATCATTCCAAAAGTCAAATACAAATAAGTGTTGATGTATTCAAAGATACTTGGCTATGTGTACCGTTATGCACCTTCAACAGCAAGCACATGGTCCGGACCGCACCCCCCTGAATAACATGCTGAACGGCCTCAGGGGACTGAGGGAGGACAGTGCTCAGCACGCCTGTGGCTCTCTGGAGGACAAGAAGAATGTTGGCATTAGAAGTGGAGATAGCAGAAAGAGAATAGTAGAAGAAGAAAAACAGATGGGAAAACACAGCAGAGAAATAGACAGGATAGCAGAGGATCAAGAGAAAACTGCTGAGGTAGAAAGAAAAGTAGCAGAAAGAACCCCAACTGGACACAAAGAGAATTGGATAGTGTTGATGGAAAAAGATGGAGGAGTAGGAAAAGAGAAAACTGCTTTTTCAAGATGTGACATCAGTGGGTGTTGTGGAGTGTGTTTACAGCAATAAAGGACAGAAAGTCAATTGTAAGATGGTGAATGAGTAGCACCTTGTGAACCTGTCAAAGACAAGATGATAAAAAGAAAAGACGAGAACAAGAACCACAAGAATAGAAACAAATATGAATGAAAGGTCACACATGCTTGCTTTGTCTTGCAGGAGGGATCTGTTGAGTCAAGGGCACAAATTACTAATTTGAGTGATGGCATTTTGTTAAAATATTAAGCCTCCCGTTTAACCACTGCAGCTTTCAGTTAAGTATCACTGATCTCATCAGCCACGTTCATAGCAGCAGCAGGCAGACATTTTTACAGAATATGCTTTTGTTTTTCACTGCACACTGCCTTTCCAGTACCAAATGGAAGATAAGACCAAGATATTTCCAAATCAGAGCTACGGGGCTACCACATACTCAAACTACAGCTCCAATGAGATGGTAATGTCGCTAAAGGGACGTTTTAACAGCTTTTAGCCTGGTTCAAAATCTCACAAGACTGACGGCCGATCTCAAGACACGCAATGCATTGTGGGGCAGTTGAGTATGTGCAGTAAGTTCATGTCTCATACACAGAAATTCTTGTTAATGTAGTAAAAATGTCTTGCATACACAAAATCCATAAACTGTGCTGTGTGAATGCACTACATTCTTAATTTTACGTTAAACTTATATGTGAGTATGCGATTTTGAATTTGATTTGATTTTTGCCCTCCTCTCAAAAAAGCTAATGAACAAAAGTTGAAACATCCCAGCAGCAATAATTGGGGCTTTAGGGCTTTGGTGTAAACTTTATGATGCTTTAAAGATGTAAGAGAAATAAAGACAGGACAAGAAAAGACAATAGATCTTTTGTTTTTGTTTTTAAAGGATGTTGGAAGGTGACAATGAAGAAAAAGTTCCAGCCACGCAATGAGAGAGCAATACAACTACAAAAAGAGACAGATGGGTGGAAGTGTGGGACTCTGAGGGCATTGCATAGGCAGTGAGAAACTGCTGTAACAGCCATTAGCACAGACAACAGCACCTGGAGCTGGAGTTTTAATCAACTGTAATGACACATATAGGATCCTCTGAACATTGTGTATTGCTGTTACCACCTTTTGGGGCGCATTGCCAGTGAGCTTACAAGCCCCAGAAAACTCCCGTTACTCAAGACAAATGTCTTTTATTTTCGCTGAGTTACCTGAAAGGAGGGTTTTATGCCTTATAGGATGTATGGAAGTTTGGAAAACAAACAAGAGAAAGTTTTCATCAATCGTCTTCAACAACTGTAAAAAAATCTCGAAGTACTAACATTTTTCAAACCTTTCTTGGTCCAACACACAGTATTACAGGCAGTGGCGGCTGGTCCATAGAGGGCGCTAGGGCGCCGCCCCCCCTAGAGCTACAAAAAATAAAAATAAAAATAAAATTAAAAATATAAATAAAAATAAAATTTAAAATAAAAATAAACTATACAAATTGTCAATATTTGTGTTTTTGAAACATGGAATCACCCAGTAATATGTGTAAAATATGATATCTGCGGTAAATATATGCTTTTCCTGCTTGTCCTCTCTGCCTGTCTGCTCTTCCTCTCTGTGTGTGCACGTCTCAGCTGGCTGGGGCGCTGGAAAAACTGCCCCAAAGAGGCGGGTCTATAAAGCAGTTTAGCCAATGCTGAGTAAAGATATAAATGAGTGACATACAATTCAGCCAATCAGCGTCCTCAAATAGATTCAGCTTGGGGCAGTTTTTTTCCTGCCCCAAGCTGCGCGTTCTCGTCAGGAGAAGTCTCTACAGGAGAGCGCCAGTGTGAGCACTACTCCTCCAAGACCCGTTTGAGAGGAGAACTGAGAGGAGAAACTACTGAAAGAGCTGATCCCAGATCAGCCTGACCTCACAATCAGACAGCAGACTAGCAGGAAAGAGAAGCAGTACATGAAGCTTCTCTACTAGCTGTACACCAGACAGGTTTGACTAGCTGGATGACGTCATGAGAATAACTTATTTATCTTTTTAAAACAACGGGGACAGAACCAGCATGGACAGTTAGGGAGTGAGGGACATGAAGCACCTGTCTGAGAAATGGATATATAGTTATATGTATATATATATATATTATTATATATATATATATATATATATATATATATATATATATATATATGTGTGTGTGTGTGTGTGTGTGTGTGTGTGTGTGTTTTATATTATAGTGAATATTATATGATATATATATATATTATTATATTATACAGAATATTATATGATATATATATTATTATATTATACAGAATATTATATGATATATATATATATTATTATATTATACAGAATATTATTATATGTTATATATATTATATTATACTGAATTCCCTGTGAGGGTGACATTAATAAGATGTCCTGACGTGTTTGTGAAAGTGTTATTTACTGCTTTTTTTCGTGTTGGAATAAATGTTAAATATTTAACTGCAAAGTAGTAATGCGTGTTTGATACCTTAATTTGTTTGCATTAAATCATTCTGGGATGTTTGCTGAAATTGATTGGATGTGGCACAGCCCTACCAAGAACATTTTCCACCAGCCGCCACTGATTACAGGCAAACATGGAAACCAAATGGGAGTTATGATACAGAAAGGCAACAACATATAAGAAGTGTTGGAGTTTTAAACCCTCCTGAATACTGTAGTGTAGTGCATAGGTCATTTTCACTTACAGTTATCACTCCTCCATCACTATCCCTCAGCAGGCCCAGGCAGCAGTTGCAGAGTGAAACAGCATGCTCCTACAAAAAACAAGACGGGGCACGTGGTTAAACCAATTTTCACATTCTCTGAATAGGTGGCATCACACATCATGGTTCACACAAATGCTCCCCTTTGGCTTTATATATGTTTTACAATACAGAATATTTTAAAGTGGCATGGAGTGAATGTCAAAACATACAATTCTATCAAGGGGCCCCCAAAACTGAATGATAACTCTGCTCAACCTTATCTAAGACACAGTATCAGTTAGTACAGTTCCCACTATTAAGATGAGAAGGACTAAGACAGAAGTTTTATTTTTACACTCATAACATACCCATGCTTAACTGAAACTCCACCCCAGGCAAAGTAATTATCATACACAACCTTTACTGACCTGAATGATTGGAGAGGTGATAGCTGAAAGGTTGATGATCAAACCAAGCAACGGGTAAATTACCTCTTTGTATTCACATGCACTGCACTGCCTCTGCAATGATAGCAAACTGATTCTACACTGAATAAAATGCATACAGTGAGTTTAAATACCAGCTTAACATTTTTATAATATCCAAGACAGACTATATCTATAATATCTAATTGTGCCATTCAGACTAAACTGTTGTGTTTTATTTCTTTATCCAGGTGCTGGCATCTGAATTCAACTCAATGAACAAATGATTGTACATTTCTATGCAAAGAGACCAGTCTGTAATGATACTGACGATGGCGACCGCAATAGCCGTCCAACATTCTGGATCATGAGCAAAGCTGTGGCAGATGACGTCATCTCGAGCCAGACAGCCAACAGCCGATATCAGCGATGCAAGGACATGCCGATTGGACTTGCTGATATTTCTCTGACAAAAAGGAAGAAAACAGGTGTGCACATTTGCCCACAGACACACACATGAACACACTTATAGATATCCAGTGCATACTTTATATTAATATGAAACTTTGTATCTACATATCTTACCAGTAATGCTGTAAATGGCAGAATGACAGAGTCTGTCAACGCGTCCCTTAACTGAATGCAAAATCTGTAAGAAAATATGAAAATATTTTTACTGTACATGTCAGATAGACATACTATGTATATGGGTATTTATGTATAGACATACAAAATGGTTCAGCTATTAAACAGGAGTCCAACGTAAAACCTTTTGTTTGTAACACAACAATGAGCAATCATGCTCATTGTTGTGTTACAATATTGATTCTTGGGTGAGGAGGAAGTGAGTAAAGTTTAA
This sequence comes from Leptoclinus maculatus, assembly GCA_032191485.1. Taxonomy (NCBI): domain Eukaryota; kingdom Metazoa; phylum Chordata; class Actinopteri; order Perciformes; family Stichaeidae; genus Leptoclinus; species Leptoclinus maculatus. Next base: position 12,028,936 of record JAVDOI010000014.1, on the reverse strand, counting down.
TCCTCAGTTTAAGTTCTTCACAGCCCAGCATGACACCAGTAGGCAGAACTCCACCAGGTGTGCCTGCAACGACTACATGTACAACCAGTGCTGTAAAGCGTCATCAAACAGACTTCATTCAAAGTCAAAAACAAAGCGACGATGTAACCCTACACAAGCCATGGGCTCGAAGTTGTCGTGAAATACAATTCATATAATCATGGAAACACACAAAAGGTAAATCCACCAAGCTGTCTGCCCGCTTAGCAGCGGCTGAGTAGCAGCGAGGTACAGCAGTGTGTGTACTGGTAGTTCTGTTAGCTGTTAGCTAAACACACCGCCCAAAAAAATAACAGTGTGTAAACAGTTTTCCCCACACTGTGTCTCTGGCAGCAGAGTAGCGACTGTGGGTCGGCGATGCAGTCAACTGTGTTATCACTAGCGATCCCCAGTAGTGGCGAGTGAGGAGTCAATGGCAGTCAATGGCAGTACAAAACAGCTAGTAAAAGGTGTTTTTAGAAAATGTGAGTCACCGTAAACAAGACAGATCCTTGAGCATGCAGCCATAACTGGGCACCCAAAATATTATGGTGTTTGCTGCAGCAGAATGCGAGATTAGCTGTGAAAAGACACAGAGGTGCTCACTCACTCAGTCACGGATGCAGAGACTCACACAGTTACACACGACCGAACACATAACCTCTCTCCAGGCTTACACCTGGCGGAGATAAATATGCTGTACATCATGTATATACATAAAACCACATGTGCAAATGTACGTACATACTGTAAATGTTTTGTAAGATTTGAAATCAATATGGAATTTGGAACAGTTGTGTATTATTTTTGTACTAAAACATGCTTAAAAGCCGAACATTGTTTCTGCGGAGCTTCAACACTGAAGAGAAAACCCCTGCAGGATATAACACCTTTTTGTCGAGTAACTCTCTTTGAGCTTTAGACAGGGGAAAATTGATCTGCCCATTCCACTGCTTGACACCTCGACTTATTTCCCGCTGTGTCGGAGAGCCTGGGTTATCCTTCCATGTCTTGTTTTCACGAGGAGCCAGAGATGAAAACAGGTTGAGAACGGCCTTTTGCCTTCAAGTGGCTTTAACACTTGTATAGCACGTGTTAAATTATTAAAGATGCCACACTTTCCACTTCCCCTACTGACATGATGTGACGATGGAATTTAGAGTACTTTAAATATATATAGGTATGCGTCGATAATAGGCTGTCTGGTGGGTCATATTCTGAATTCTGAAAATATGTATTTCCTCATCCAGAGATAAAATATATCATTTCCTAGGGTGTGAGGAGAGCTGCTCTGGTGTTTGTGTATCAGTAATACTTGTTTTCTGCTGCAAAGTTCTCCAGAATGTTGACTGCTGTAGTCTGCGGCTGCTTTGGCTTTGAGATGCACGCCATGAGGTTCCTCACTAACCTTTGGATCCAAATTAAGAATAGAGAACGATAAAGAAAAAGAGAGGGGGAAAAAAGAGAAAGAGAGAGGGATACAAAGAAAAATATATCAGTACAATACATTCATTCTTCCTAATTTTCTGAAATTCCAATTAGCTGCAGCTCAGATATTATCAGACCTACAAATGATAAGAAATCACTTAGGCCACTCAGTGTAATTGTTAAAACTATGTCCTACAGTAATGATATACAACATTTATTGGTTCCTCTGCCCTGAAATCTCATTAAATGGACATGGAAATTAGACTGACAATCGCAAACATATGGCCAGAGGCTGACCACTAATTTCATTCAATAAAACGACGGCAAATGAAAGTCATTCAGCTACTCAATGGGGATGTAAGGAGCCAAAGGAAATAGCATTATACGTAATTTGATGCATTAGAACATACATTGAGCCTTCCATCGCTGTCTACATACTTAAGTGTATTTTCACTCCAGCTATGTGATCTGTTCAGTTGCACCTTAATGACAACAAAAAGGAATGTCTTACATTGGCACATCCAGGTTGTCAATGGCCAAAAGTCTTCCATGTGGCATCCGTGAGTACACATTTAGTAATGCCAGGCATTCTTTCTGCACCGCAACATGCTCTGATGTTATCAAGTGCACAATGGACTGTCTGGTGAGTGGGAATGTCAACAACACTTTCTGGTTTTCATCTGGAAGCAAAAGGAAAACATGGTATATACAAAGAATGAGCTCATTAGACACAGCTCCCTGTTATGTTCCCAAAGAACAACAACCTAGTCTGTACACACGTGACGTGAATGGTAGGTTGCTATACTTGTGTTGATACTGAAGAAATGCTTTGTTTTTCATATGGAATTAACACGCGCACACACACACAAACTGTTTAAAGCATCACAGTTGGCACTAGCACTTGATGTGCGGAAGCCCACATAGCTTGTGTGATTTAAAGTCAAATAAAGGTTTGACAAAAGAGAAGGTTTAGTATCACATTGTCACGCCACAATGCAATAACAGAGGAGGATTATATTAGTATCCCAATTCTTTCTTTTTCCTGCTAACTCAATGAGAGCAAATTGCTACAAATTAACAACGTACCGTTTCCACAACAAATAACCCTCCATAATTTTAGAGCAGACGCACACAACTCCTGGCTGTCTGGATCCTTTGTTTTCTGCAACAGACAACTGCAGAGGAAATAAAATGCAGTGGTATTAGCATAGTTCTCTTCTAATTAACATAATACAAATCAAATTGAAATAAAACTGTAAAATAATGAAAAGTGTTACGCATGCAAGTAAGCCAATAAACATGTATCTCAAAACAACACAAAGGGGGGAATGAAAATGAAAATTACAATAACAGAATGTAATATATGAAACAAGTCCAATATTTACGAATGGTAAAATGTTTGTTAATTATACCAGACACCGGTAGCAATTCCACGCAATCCACAAGACCAAGATGCCATTTCATTTTATTATGGATATTAAGCAATCTCAGTGCACCAGCAAGGCCCTGTTTCTATATACCAAAGGGCACCCGACTATCAAAAGTTAATGATGAATGAAAATGTCTTTCAGTTCAGCTATATAAAGAAAGAAAAGTCCAATATGCATGAAAAAAAAGGTTTGTGAGCATATATACAGTATGTATTGGTGCTGATACTACACTTGAATGTCATAATGCACTTTGCCCTTCCATTTATCTACATTTGATGTAGGATGTGAGCGATGGCCACTAAGGAGCTTGCAATACATATCACTGTTGTCTCTGCCCTGAAGAAGCTTGTATGTGCTGCTACTTGCTTGCTGAAGGTTATTGCCAGATTTCTTATTTTAATATCTATTAGATGTTAATTTAGTTCTCTCTGTTTCGGGAACACCCTGATCACATTCACATCAACTACACATTCACACCTGGAAACCTCTCACTACAACCACACGCTGCAGCTCTACTGGGGTTGAAGGCCTTTACTCAAGGGCACCTCAGTGGTGGTAATGATGAATAATGGTAACTGCCCCACCCAGATTTATCCTTATGGTCTGGGGAATAGAACTAATGACCATTCCGCTTCTCTAACCTATAGGCCACCACTGCCCTACGGGGGTGCACCTTGAATTTTAACGTTTCAGTTTTTGTCCTTGTTGTCAAAATTCCTTTGCTAAACCCTTTGCTACTTTTTTCTTTAATTCTTAATAAGAATGTTGGCTTTTCTACTGTGTAGCAGGCAACAATGCACTGGACTTCTTTGTGACATGGCTCACATATGTTTCAATTGTTTGCATTTGGCTCACAGCGGTATTCCTTGTTGGCTATTTTCACGAGGTTCAGACTGCAATTAAGTTGCATTCTGTGTTCTAACTTGAATAATGACGGTGCTAACTATGGACAACGTGGAAAGTGTTAGTTAGACGAGACAAGTTAATGATAACCTTACGGATCTGACATGAGGGATTGAAAATGTGTATCTTGTAAAAAAAACACCCCCTCTTTCAGGGACAAAACACAAGACCTTTGTTCATTTCAGCACTCATCTCAATCTACAGTGTGATCATCTTTTCCTCTTTGGGCTATTGCACAAACAACCAGAGGGAGGGAGGGAGGGAGAGAGAGAGAGAGAGAGAGAGAGAGAGAGAGAGAGAGAGAGAGAGAGAGAGGAACGGAGAATGATCTCTCTAGTTTAGGCCATCATTGTGTCTGTATGCCCCTGTTTCTGTGTCCATCTGTCAAAGCTCCACTGAGGGCTGACAGCTTCCTCTCCCTCTGGTCTCCTTACCTTCTCACCGTGTCATTGCTGCTGATGATACTAAAGCCATTGTTCAGTCTGAAAAGGGTCTGGGCTGTACCTGTTAAAAAAGAACAGTAGATAGTGTAAGAAGACAGAAAACTACATATCATTTTAGTTTTGCTTGCCTTGTTCACTGGTTTACAGTCAAGGGCAACACCGGTAAAGCATATATAAGATATGTTAAGAAAAGGAGGAACATTAAAGAATGGTGTATTTTCCACTTCTAATGAGTTGGGCATACAGAAAGTAGAGCAGGGCAGTGAGGGAACACGTTTAGGGGAGAAAGCTGGCAATGTCAGCCCTTTTGAGATCCTTTCAGTTGTGCGTTATGTAAGTTTTGCCCTTTTCAATTGAATGGCACTCTGAGACAGACATAATTTGACAGTACATTTGTATTCATCTAAATGAAGAAAAAAAGAGTGATTGGGTAAGGAATGTTTGCCATTCTGCAGTGGACAGCCAGTGCAAAGAATATGGATTATTACAAATAGTAATACAAGTTAAAACTACATTTTTCTTAGCTGAAATATAACAAAATAAATATGCCTGAGTGGGCCATTGACCTTGATGTACTGCTAGGTCTAACGAGTTATATCAAAAGTGTGGAGTTTCAAAGTCATTTCTTGGGTCAAAAACATTTACAAAAATATCAGCAGCTGACGGAGGAGGGGTGAACAACCTGGTGGAGAGCAGCTGCTGCCTGTCTACAATGGCCCCTTTTCATACAGCAGAGGACTTGGTTAACAAATATTGAGCTACATCTTGTGCACAACACATTTTTAACAAACACAAGATCACCATTCTCTAAGGGCATGTTGCTGCTTATCCTGTTTGGTACTGTGTACTGTGCTAGTTCTAAGCTAAAGCTTGACATGATTTGTTGCCTGCAGCCATTTCCTTCATCATGTTGCAGTATGGGATTTGCTGTCTCTTGTTTTTTGTGCTACTTTTGATGAACAGTTTTGGTGTGGATCAATACTCTTTAATTAAGTCTAATAAGGTATCTTTTCCTTGATCAGGGTGGTTGCTAGAAAATAAAATATACAATACATAAGCTTAGATAACCCCTAGCATGCTCCAGGGCCACCGTTCATCTATAGGTCCTCAGGCTAGCCTGTCATAAATCAACAAAGCCAACGGACAGGCTCTAGCTACTCTAAATGTGACAGGAATGAGTGCAGGAAATGCCACTGAGGTTCTGGAATGGACACCTGCTATCACAGGTGTTTCATTAAATTGCACCCAAGACAGCCCCAGAAGGCTTAATAGTGTTAGCTGTCATCCCATAAACCCCGCCCCCCCCCCCCCCTTTGTCTGCTCAAAAACACCAAATACAATTTACAATGCATACACAGCCCTTCACTAACAGCTATTACAATACCTTAAAGTTCATTATTCATTACAACATCACTTAACTGATGGAACAGCTAATACTGCTGGCTCAGAACAGCCCACTCAGCAGTTCAGCAACCAAATTGCATCATCATTTATACACCGTAGAATTCTGATAATTGAGAAGTTTAGAAACAGATCCCAAATCAAATCATACCAGCACTGGAGGTTTCTCTCCAGGTATCGCCAAATAGTAGACAACTTATTTGTATTGGAATAAAAATATGGAATAAAAATATAAATAATTTTGTTCAGCACAGCAATTCTTATGCAGTTGTTAGTGTTACATTGTTTTATGTATACCGATCATCTGCACAGTGGCCAATCACACCAGGCAGCACTGAGTTTGTGCTCTTTCAGTGTGGCTTTATAGGAAATGTGCTCACTGTGACAAGCAAATGGAGCATGAAGAGAAATCAGTGATGGACAGCGTTAGGTGTCCCCTCTCTTCCATTGTCATAAAACTAGACATGGCACAATCAGTTTTTCCAGCCCTGCTTGACCTGATACAATGCTCTAAAATGCTCGCTGTGAGTTCTTAAAGGAACACTTCACCCCCAAAATGACCCGTTGTATGTTAATTACTTATCCCGTGCTACCTTGAATTTGTGAAGAAAACGTTGCTCTTCTTGCATGCCTCCACGGTGAACGAAGAATACAAAAACGAAGAAAAGTCCTGACGAATTAAATGGTAAATGGGATGAACAGCCAAACAATATCAAAACATCCATTTATAAACTCTTAAACCATTCTAAATCTTACTCATCCAGTCACACGCTCACTACTTCCCAAACACATGCATCTTCACAAAACCTTACTATTTAAAACACTTTAAGTTTGTGCAGACACGTTACTCGTCCGGACACGCACAGACGTGTAGTTTGCGTGCCTGTTCGAGCTTGTTTTAGCCTGTTTTAGCGTAAATGCATGTGTTTGGGAAACAGTGAGCATACATATATACATTTTTATCAGTTTTTGGATTCTTCGATCACCATGGAGGCATGCAATAAAAAGTTTTCTTAAAGATATCAAGATAACATAGGGTGAGTAATTGATATATAAATGGTCATTTTGGGGCTAAAGTATTCCATTAAGTACTGTATTCGTAACCTTCCGTAACCTTCCTTAGCCTAAAGGCTGATCTTTTTCTGACCATTTTAGTGATATTTGTGAAAATACAGTAGGTAGACCAGTGAAAGCAGGTTAAGGTTAAGTAAGTGTAGACACAGAGAGATTAAAGGAGAAAGATAATTGTGCAAACATTTTCTCAAACACACTCACAGTCAGTAACTGCTTGTGACAGAATCTCCAATCCTCCACAGTAGTACAAGGGAATCTGGCCAGGCATCGACAACTTCTCCAGCAGCTGAGGCACTCTGGTGTCATTCCCCTTGTCAAACTCTTGCCTTGCATTCATCTCCTGACTCTCTCTTCCCTCTTCTAAATCAACCTGGGTCAGGTATTCTGCATGGAGAAAACAAAGGCGGTAGAAGAAGGAAAGAAAGCAGAAAGATTTTCCTTAGCAGTAACTGAAGTTTCACTGTTACAGAAAAGAGAGAGCTGAAAGCGTCATAATAGTGCAACAGCCATCCTGAGATGACCACCCCACTCGCCTATTGCCATAAACATGCACCACCTGAGTACCATATAGGCATGCAGGTCTTTTGCCTCCTCAGGCAGTATTAGAAGTATTAGAAATGTAATACTGCACCTGATATGACAATAGCAAACAAACTGCACAGTGGTGCACATATGCATGATTGAGCGCTATTTTTCAGTTTGTAACTGGATGAATTATTTTCAACGGTATTTGTATGAAACACAATTATAATGACTGAATGTGTCTTTTTGCTGGGCAACCGCATTGTGACATTAAGCTTTCGGTTGTCATGAAAGTCTTGGAATTAAATGAGCTTCAGTTAGTGAGACCACATAACTGACAACCAACTCAACGACAATGTCTCCTATATACTTTTGATGGGCTCCCGTTTAACCCATATGGTTTGGCATAATACTATAATTGCCAATTAAGGCAGTTATCACAAAAGGACCTAAATATGTTAAAGTCTTTTCTAACCTAACCTCTTGGGGAAAAAAACATTTTCTTTACCTTTCACCATCTTCTCCATCTCAGGTTCAATTTCCACAATCTTCTCAAAGCAGTTTCTGGACTAAAAAGGGAAGAATTTAGTTCATCGATGGTTATTTAATGTGCTTCATCGTGGAAATGGAAATGATTCGGGTCACTCCAAAAGACTACAGTATCTCCGCACAAGAATTTGGCAAAAAGAAAACTATGATGAACTCTACAACAGGTGTATAACACAAATATTTTCACCAGATATCAATATTAAATACAAGCTTATGTTCCTGTGAATCGATTCAAATACCAATAAAAAAATAGATTTTACAGGCGATTGCTGTGAGAATAGGACATTATGGTGTTGTTTTTGCTATAGTTAGATGAGATGCTGTCTGTACACAAACAGGAGTGATAAGATGTAATGACAGTAATTATTCTTACCTCCTTATATTTCTTTAACGCCTGATGTGCTTTCCCCATGTGTAGGTAAGCCTTCATGCATCTCTCATTACACTGAGGGAGAGAAAATGATCAACACTAGCAAAGTAACAAATAAATGTTCAATCTGAACTTCAAAGGAACCCTCCACTCCAGAAATGTGTTACAGTGATGCGATTACAGAAAAGCAACAGTGGCTTTATAGACATACTTCCACCCAAAACTTAAGTAAGATGATATTATTGAAAACTTGCATTTAGCTTGAGTGACATAAATAAAACCAGACTCCCAACAATCTACCAAATTTGAAGGAATCCATGAACACTATTTATTTGTGTCTACTTTTATAAACACAATGTTCTATCCAGAGAACATTTCTGTACTGTGACCTGTATCCTCCATCTATCACTGTTTCTGCTTTACTGCAGTGTAGGACAGAGCATAGCCCACTGTTTACCCACTCAACCCATTTGCCTACTAAACATATCTCCACTGAACTACAAGATTCACAAAGAGCGGTGCCTCTGATGAAACTATGACGAATGAGGCAGCAACTGACTGACCTTCAGGGCCCATTCACAGTCACTGATGGCCTCCTTGTACTTCCCCAGCTTGATGTAGGCCTAAGTAGATTCAAACATTAGACAGGCAGTGAAAAAATAAACCTGGCCTTACAAAATAAAGAATGTGATTAGTAGTGTAGCATTGTTTGTTTATTAATATATCATAGCGGAGACTTTCAAGATGCTTGGTCTTTGAGTATTGATTGTAGAATTCATTTAATGGAAATGATCATATTCAAATTAAGATAGCTAAACTCAGGTTGCCTTGAGACATCTGTCGAACCAAAGGTTTCTGCATTAAGTCGCAGTTATAGGCACACAAAAGCAGATCTGTTTTGATTCCTTCTTCTTTTGTCACGTTTGCCTTTAATCTGGGATCAACTTGTGGGGTTAAATTATGAAAAACAATGTTTGTTTTTGTGTTAAAACCTTTGAAAGATTAAGAACTTAGTTAAAGATATTCACTTGTGCTCGGTTGGTGTACAATGGCTGCATGTCCCTCAGTTCAGCCAAGCCATCACTGTAATACTTCACTGCAGTTTCATAGTCTTCTTGAGCGTAAGCTTCATTCCCCTTGTCTTTGAACACTGCAGTGACACAAATAGGTATACAACATTTAAACGCATTACATTGGTAGCCCAACAGAGCAGCAAGTGTTGCAAATTGTTCACCTCCAACGGCATTTTTTAAGGAACAGAGAATAACACACCGGTTGCCTTGTTTGCTTTTGCAGTCCTCCTTACGCTCCTGTCTTCAACATCTCTCTCAATAATCTTCATGAAATTCTCTGGTAAAAAAAAAAAAAAAAAAAGACAAAAAGGATGAGTGTACAAGAGACATATTGGGAAAAAAAGGTAATACAAGCTTTTAAGATCCCTACAGTGACTTCTCAGTGATTTATGTGCTAAATGCGCACCTAGAGATGGCTGCTATTTGCTCCCACATAGTCGGATATATTTCTACAGTGTAGGGCCTTGGTGGCTAAACGGTCAGTACTACAAGGCCTCCAGACAAACAAACCAACAAAAACACATCACTCATGTCTAATCATAAATTTCCTCTAATCCGTAGTAGAGCACTCATTGCTATGACAGACTGACAGTTTGATAAGGGAGTGAAACGTCTGCCAACCTAAATTGACAAAGATATCACAAAAGGTGGGGACATCTGAACCGGTCTGAGCAGGCTAAGTGACATAGACACCCTTGAAACTAAAATTCCAGAGGACCACTGTCGGTGTTGCAAATGACACACCTTGTACCACATCTCTCTTCCTACCATAGCATATGGAGAGTCACAAACCTGCTAAACAGAGGCAGTTGAAGACCTACTTACTTAAAAACACATAAAAGTTATATTTATTGCTGTATTTTGTTTGGCTCAGAGAAACATTTCACATTTCTTGTTATGCACAATGAGGACATGTAAGTCTCCTTAAATAATATTTCGATTCAGTGCAAGGGACAACCAAATAATCTGCTCACCTGGATTTTCATTCTGCAGATCCTGTAAAACAGGAAAATAATAATTAAAGAGAATGTTAACAAAAACCTACCTAGTCTCTACTACTGTACATTGCCTTGTCCCTTCTCACATGACCAGAAATGACAAGGTAGACAACACAACAAGGAGTTGCTGGTTGTGCTCTGTGTGTTGTTTTGGAGCAACAGAGAGTGAGACAGAGTGAGAAAGATGGCGAGGAGAGGAGGAGTCCAACTGTAGCCTACTTGGGTGACTTTGTGTGCATGTCTTTACCAAGGAAGTCTGAAGTGGTGGGTTTGTGTTGATTGTAGTCTTGTTGACTTTTGTCCTGCAGGGTTCATCCAAGGCAGCGATATAGCAATCAGCTGTCTCTATTGCTGTTTGCTGGACGTCGACATCAGAGGACTTTAGGTCCTTCACTAGCTCACCTGAAAATAATGAATAATATATTTTACTATTTACAGGCTTAACTCACATATTCAATGTATATATAGCAATTATGTTGAAAAAAAGTACTATTTAAATACTTTGATTATCAACATTGTTTATTTTGACCCGATTTAAGTTTCTACACATTTCCTATGTTGTTACCTTGCAACTGAAGGGTTACAGAAAACATTACGTCATTCAGATAGCTGTTAGCTATAGCGTTTATACGGTTAACTGCTATATTACTCACTTATTTTGTCAACATTCTTCAAAAAACTCTCGAGGTCTTCAAGTTTGTCCATCGTACTTTGCCCTTTCAAGCCTGCTTTTGTTATTGAATAAGATATGTCGCGTTTAGCTCTTCTCTAACGCTACATTTACTTCACACTGACTTTAGTCACAAGTCTCAGCGTTGAGTTTCCATAGGGACGTGATGCCTTCATAGCCGCTCGTAAACTTGTAAGCCAAACTTAAAACCACACACTTGTCGTTATGCGACAGTGTACCGCAGTGGATGATATTGAAAGAAAAGCGGAAATCGGTGGAGTTGTTTTTTAACTACCCCAGGTTGTATGTGCAGAACAACTACGATGGAACAAAACTCAACTTAATGTCGTTGTTGTTCATCAAAATGTGTCACTTACCAATTATTTGTCACATAGACATAAGGGAAGTGAAGTATACACCTTTGTTTATCTGAGCTTCATGACAGCACTTTAAGGCAGCACTTCTCATCTTGAATTCATGTGGTCACATTTTCCCTCAATCCAAATCAACACAGCTGTCCAACTTATATGTTTACAAATCAATATAAATAGTTGTATGGCTGCCATTAGTCTTAGATATCTTGTTCATGAGACTGAAAAGTGTTTCAGGGGCTCTGTTTCCCTGCATATATATTCTGTGCTTCCATACTGTGCTGTGAGGCCAGTACAGAGTGTCCAACGAATCTGTGTTTCTCCTCAACACTTTAATCACTTTTAAAGTGACCATCTTCCTATTTAAGGGAATCCTTCACTCGAACTTTCTCCTTCCTTTTTCTCAGTAATAGATCAACACTGCCTCCTTGTGGTTGAAGACACATAAAGAGACACGGCTACTTTTCTCCTCATTATATGGTAAATTAACATTTAATGTGGCCAACGCTTTTAGAAAGAGTAAGAGATGACTTAAAAATATAAAAAAATACACAGGGAGTAAATGAAGAATTTAATATAGACCGAATATGAGCTGTTCTTACCATTTGTTGTAAAAACCAAGTTAGTTGGTCAATTTGGGTCATATTAGTCACATAAAAAAGGATTGATACAAGCACATTGAGAAGATGAATATTAATAAAAAAGCAATACATGTTAAATATTCAGTTGTACATTTCTTAAAAGTCACCATAGCTACAGGGTCTGTGAAGTGACTGCTAAGCCAAGTGAAATGTTGGGCATCTTTATCTCCCTGTGGTGACCAACAAGTCTACTTACACTCCAAGCAACAAACTCTTTAAAGGATAAGTGATGGGCCCATCAGTGGAGGAACATTGGTTTTGGTCTGTTGGACTGTTTTGGACCGGCACCAACAAGAAAACAAAATGATGATATGGTCCAAATGCCAAATTACTAATCTCAGGAATGTGTATAATTATTAGCATATGCCATCAAGTAAGTTAGTATCAAACATTAATATTTGTATAATCTGTAAATTAAAATGTTATATTTGAGTACATTTGCAAATTTACTTTTCTACTTCTTTGAAAGCATAAACTAAACATATTTTTGGATATAAACCACATACGTACATGATTCATTACCTAGAAGAGTTCTACTGTCAAAACACACAGTGCAGAACAAGCATTGGGCAACATCATTTGGCACAACTGGACTTCATGAAGTGTCCTGCAAAGCAATGGGAGCAATGACTTCATCCCTCAAAAAGTGCTCAGCTCACAGCTAGATCCCAGTCAACAACAACCCCAGACAGTGAAGCTCTTTATCCTCACTTACACAAGGCAAATGAGGATGAAAACATTCCAGTGAAGCAACACACTGAGCATCCTCACTCGCCATTCACTTGGATCTTGTTTTTGAAATATTCAGTAGCAGGCAAAGAGAGATCACAGCCAAATACTTAGACAGACGGAAAGCACATGAACAGTGATGTCCACACAAAAGCATCTTGTAGATGAAATAAATTGCAATAGTCTAGAATTCAATGTCCAGCTGCTGCTTATGCATTGTGTGTCAGATTAATGAACAGAGCTTTGAAACTTCATTGTTCATGTCAGCTTTTTGCGAAACAGCTTCTACTCTGCAATATGTTTAGATTGAAGCAGGACAGAATATATAGAGTTATTTCTGTGACGGCTACAGACAGGCTTTTTCTATGCACTCCAACTGCTGTGGATGCCATAGTGTCGTGTCTCAGAGGACGACAGATGCAGGCAGCACAATGCTGCCACTGATTAATTGCTTCTCTCTTTATCTGATTTTCCACAAAACATTGGCTCATGGCTCCAGTCTTTCTTCCGAGGTTATTTCCAAAGATGAACCCCACATTAAAACTGCACCACAAGTTAAAATTAGTTTCTAGTTTGACATAGACTGTACAAAGTGTCCATTTAACAATCTTTTTTTATCTGGTTTTATACAGAAAATTATGGTAAGTCCAACAAAAATTGCTGAACAATAAAAATGAGGCATGATGATCCTTCCTTTGATCACTCATCTTCTCCTTGCTTTTATCCTTTTGTTCCTGTTTGTTCATTCAATAATGCCAAATTTGGGAGGCATTTATGGCACTTGTCCGCAAATGCAAGTAAAAACAAGAAATGATGGCGGATCAAATTGAATAAATGCAACATGAAATGAAAGTATTCGTATTACTGCAATCTCAAGTCAATAAAGACATAGGTACTTCAGAAATTACTACAATGCTACAGTATGTCCTCCTGTCCTTTACTCTTTTTAGGCTATATGTGAAATGTTATTTCTAAAGTACTGAAGTCAGGCAAGAAATTGTAAGAAGGAAAGCAAGGAGCCCTCTCAGAATCAACAGCAAGACCTTGAACCAGGTGAACCAGGTCTTCATATGCCTAACTCAAACTCTCTGAAAGTGAACATAAAGCCCACTGTCATATGCGGATCAGACATTACCTTGCCCATCTGATTTACTAGCACTACAAGTGAGACATGATAAATGGAGACTATTCCACTGCCATTGTACCTGGTGCACAACCAGTCAGCTGTGCTCTCTCAGGGGAAGGCTGGTGTGGTGTACTCCAGCAGGTACCTATTGTTGCACACTTGAATATTAATTTTGCAATTTTGACAGCTGATTTACCAAAATATTCTTAATTGCTGTTGAGAATCATGTGAATCTATAAGTTGGAAGTGGGAAAATATACTCAATCAAGAAAAGAATTAACTTAAATAGCATTGATTACAGTATTGTGCTGCTGTGTGGCTATAAAGATATAGATTTGAATAAATACAAAATAATTAAACAAATGCACAAAACAAAAAACACTGATGTTTGTCAAAAGATTGAATGTACAGCGGACAACAGTGAAATCTCAAATACTGAAAAATTATCATTTATTTGTCAGACAGCAGTTGCAAAGGAATGAAACACAGACATTTTAATGAATGACATTGACTTACCATAAATCATCTAATGATAATCACTGCGACATATGTGGCATCATTATTGCAGAAAAATCCAGCTGAATAAATGATTGTAATCATGAGTATTATCTTCAAAAGGAGGATCTGTGAGCGAGTATGTGACAAAGTGAGTGTGTGTGCTTCTTGGTGTCTGTCCACAGCTAACCTTGCCCAGTTATGGCTGCATGCTCAATGCTCAACTTGCTCAACTTGCTCAACTTGTGGGTGCGGTAAATCAAACTTCTTCAAAACACTTTTTATTGCCTGTTTTGTACCGTCATTGACTGCCTGCTGACTCCTCACTCACTACTTTTAACCAGCCCCACGGTCTGTAGGGGCCGCTAGTGATAACACAACTGAGGGCATCTGAAACCACCAGCCCACGCTCACAGGGGGGGAAATAACAGTTTGTGGTGTGTTTGGCTCACAGCTAAAGGACACATACTGCTGTGTACCTGTCGGCTAACCACTAATAGCAAACTAAACTAACAGTACACACACTGATTTACCTCACTGCAACTCAGCCGCTGCTAAGTGGGCAGACTGCTTGGTGAGGTTAATTTAGTTTTTGTAAAGATTGTATGACATTTCTTACACTACAAGTTCAAGCTGATTGACTGCATGCATCCCCACCTGTTTCTGAGTTTGAACAAAAGTGTGTTTTATGAGGCCTTTTATTGGGTGGCTAGACGGGGGTTAGCCAACTGTGGGTTGTATTCATTCAATCACACAATACTGGCAGAGATCTGAACTCTACAGAGTGCTGCGTTTTAGTGTAAACTGCACTGCCACAACTCATCAGAATGCATGCTGATGAGACGACAATCTTACTTGAGGAGCATGAACTAGGTCTGCAGAAGATGCTTAATGCTGTGGCTGATGCTGGAAGTGGAGACTAGATGCAAGAAGTACCGTTATTTTTAATTAGTGTAATGTTCATGATGCCTGGCGCATCCTTATGTATGGAACAAAGGTGTTCTGTTGATGTTCTGTACATAAATTACTAAATAAATGGTTGTCTGATGAAAAACAACTACAGACTTATGTAAAGCAGAATTTAACAAAAAGTCAAAGTACCAGTAGTTTAAGATGCCCATTTCAAGTTGTATTCTTCATTCTATGATAATTTAAGGGCTACATTTTTAAATAAAATATCCTGTTGTGGAAGATTTCTGTGATTAATCGGGAGAAGAGTCAAAGTTTTCAATCTATATCAATAAACAGAGTCTCGAAAGAATCAAAGTTGTTTGTCTTTATTGCTTGCAAGCAGGAGAGCAGATGCACAGTCACGTATCTCAGTGTACTGTGAAGAAGCTTCTTCGAGCGATGTTCATACATGTCATTTATACATGCAAAAAGTAACATCCAAGATGAGTCTGAAAATACGGATATGATACTTTTAGTAGTTTTCTGTAAGAAACTGAAAGTTTCAAATTGAAGTTGATAAACAGGAACCAGATAGCTCATAGTAAGGGTAAAATGTTAATACACAGGAACCAGATATTTCTTTGTGTAGACAGTGTTAGATCCGGGGGTTTCTACAAGCCCGATACGGGGCGTACTAGTTACTCAGCTCTCTATTAAAAGCACTTGAGCACTTGAACCTCGCGTCGTCCCGCTATGAATCCCGAATTGCCTATGGCATATCATTTACTTTATAAACTTCCTTTTGGGCTGTTATCTCGCCCCCCTCACCTCTCACATGAATGGCACATGATTATTATGACTTCATCCATTCTCTAGGTGTCCTCGGCTACACCCGAATGCTCTCAGTTCCTTCTTTCTTAATCTTTGACAGACTCCACTTAAAGCTACTTCTCGTTTTTACCCTTAGCCATGAACACATCTGTTATTCTCCTTTCCAGTCTCTTACGCACACACATTTTGAGTTACATCTTACAAGGTTTACAGATATATAATTTTCAGTAGGTTATATTTGTTAAATCACTTTACCTTGCACACATACATTCATTATTATTTGGATTATGTTTGTTAATCATTTTACATTGTTACGTAATACACACTGCCCTTTAATATGATTATTGAATTTCAATTATTATGCTTTGTGTCCCTCTGACCTGATCTTCATACTTTGAACATGTATTGCTGGCTCAAGGCCTTCCTGGGACCTCAACTTTTCTTGACTTTCTTGACAACAGTTCATAGTAAGGGCAGACAGTCTCTTGATTAATACATACTTCATTTGATTAATACTTCATTTGATTAATACATGGTTGATACATATTTTACCATTACAATCCTTAATATCCTTCATTTCTCAGTTCTTCTGGTTAGATGATTATAAAAAAGAAAAAGAAAACTGAGTGTTTTTGTGTTTTAGGAAGGACACTTTTTTATTTGTCAAGCTTGATACCTTTCTTATATACAGTCTATGCTTGGTACAGAAGACAAAGTTCTTTGTTTGCAATGTGACGTTAAATATAAGAATTCATGTTCTGTACAAGTTTCTCAAGCCAGTAAAGCCAGAGTTTCATGAGAAACCCAAAAAGCCCCCATCATCCCAGATACGTGTCTTTTTTTCTCTCCTCGGGCTGCTCACATAGCTGTTAGTCGTATACCCTCAAACCACACCCATTACTGATAAAAGGCTGTGGGTCTCAAACACCAGCAGCCATTGGATCCAGACTTTGACTGACAAAGCTTACAGAGAGCAACTATGGAAAGAGGCCAGGCCCGTGATGAAGCTCCATCCTACGTTGTATGGTCCATCTTTAACACTTTCTGCTGTTGTTGGCCTCTTGGGATTGCTGCTTGGGTCTTCTCCTGTCGGGTAGGTAACTTTTCCTGAACATCATTTTTTTATCTTCATCTGCTGCTTTGTACTTCTGTATTCTAAGAGATGTCCTAAAATCAAAAACTGCACAAATCCCTTTTAGTGTTTTGCAACATTGTACATTTTTTAAATAGCAAGCTATCTCATCTGTGAAATTTCAAGTTTGAGCCGTCAAGAGGGTACTTCGTAGTGATGAAGGTTGACTGACATGCTCATATTCCAGTCAGATTCACTTTCATCACTTTTTCTCTTGATGGCAGATTTGTTTCAACTGTAATTGATGACCTAATTTTCTTTCTAAACTTTATTTTTAAAGGCACAAAATGCTAATGCTCTCGGGGAATCAACTGCAGCTGTGGATGCATCAAGGACAGCCAAGATCCTTAATATTCTTGCACTTGTCATTGGAATAATTTTCCTCATCATATTCATCGTTCTCAAAGTCAATTACCAATAGTGAGGACAACATTGGTGGTGCCTGTGTTGGAATCTCACTAAAGCTCTTGTTATTATGAACTTCCCCTCCTCCCTGCATGTGTGTGTGCACACAAAAAGGTTGTACACATGTGTTTGTGTATTGCCTACAAAACATCCCAGGAACGCCATTTTAATACACTGCTTGTGGTGGCGAAAGCCAAAATAAACATGATTTGTATAAGGAGAAAACGTTTTTGTTGTTTTCTTTAAAAAATAGTAATAAACAACTCTACCAAATTTAGCTTTTCTCTGTGGCTCATGTGGGACATATATTATTTAGCATTGTGATTGTAACACTTTAGAAGTAAACTGTACCTTACTTCATTATGACAATAATATCATAACGATACGAGTAGTTGTATATTGTGCTACATTTACTTTATGCTGGTTAATGTATCAATATGTTGGAACAATAGGCAATTACTGGGAGTGGATTGTGTATCCTGCTCCACTGAAAAACAAGTTCTTATCACACAGAGCATACAGCATGATCATTTCGTGGATGAAAGGTAATTCCTGTAACCGGATCCGTTCCGTTCCCATACGGAAGGTGGGTTAGAAGAGACGTTTATCTGTGCTTCCTCTGTAGTTCCGCAACTTCCTGTTCCCATAATCAGACACGCAACAAGAGACATGCAAGAGCTCTGGTTACTCTCCGACTCACAAATAATATCCTGCCACTCTTGCACAATATTGACAACTACCAGTGGCGGCTGGTCCATAGAGGGCGCTAGGGCGCCGCCCCCCCTTGAGCTACAAATAATTAAAAATAATAAAATTAAAAATAATAAACTATACAAATTGTCAATATTTGTGTTTTTGAAATATGGAGTCACCCAGTAATATGTGTAAAATATGATATCTGCGGTAAATATATGCTTTTCCTGCACGTCCTCTCTGCCTGTCTGCAGGTCCTCTCTGCGTGTGCACGTCTCAGCTGCTGGGGCGCTGGAGAAACTGCCCCAAAGAGGCGGGTCTATGAAGCAGTTTAGCCAATGATGCTTTAATGCTGCTTAAAGATATAAATGAGTGACATACAATTTAGCCAATCAGCGTCCTCAAATAGATTCAGCTTGGGGCAGATTTCATTCTGCCCCAAACTGCGCGTTCTCGTCGGGACTAGTCTCTACAGGCAAGCGCCAGCGCGAGCACTGCTCCTCCAAGACCCGTTTGAGAGGAGAACTGAGAGGAGAACTGAGAGGAGAACTGAGAGGAGAAACTACAGCTGAAAGAGCTGATCCCAGATCAGCCTGACCTCACAATCAGACAGCAGACTAGCAGGAAAGAGAAGCAGTACATGAAGCTTCTCTAGTAGCTGTACACCAGACAGGTTTGGCTCGCTGGATGACGTCATGCTAATAACTTATTTAGCTTTTTAAAACAACGGGGACAGAACCAGCATGGACAGTTAGGGAGTGAGGGACATGAAGCACCTGTCTGAGAAATGGATATATAGTTATATATAAATAATTATATATATGTGTGTGTGTGTGTGTGTTTTATATTATAGTGAATATTATTATATGATATATATATATTATTATATTATACAGAATATTATTATATGATATTTATATTATTATATTATACAGAATATTATTATATGATATATATATATTATTATATTATGCTGAATTCCTTGTGAGGGTGACTAAAATAAGATGTCCTGACGTGTTTGTCAAAGTGTTATTTACTACTTTTTTTCGTGTTGGAATAAATGTTAAATATTTAACTGCAAAGTAGTAATGCGCGTTTGATACCTTAATGTTTTTGCATTAAATCATACTGGGATGTTTGCTGAAATTGATTGGATGTGGCACAGCCCTACCAAGAAAATGTTCCACCAGCCGCCACTGACAACTACTAAAGAACAATAAAAAATGACATGTTTACAGTGCTATAACAAATGAATGTAATTAGATGAAATATTCTGTTCTTACATCTTCAGACAGCAATCCTCTGCTTGGTTTGTGAAACCTGTAAAGCAGGGAGGCAGCATGAGAGTCTGAAAGAGTCCTCTTTAAAACTCCTGAAGCGGGCTCTTGGTCCTGTAAGACACACAAATTGTCTTCCTGTCCACAGGAGGGCACACCTAGTCTGGCCTGAAACAGTTCCCCCAGACATTCCTGCAGTATCTGTGATATACAATTAAACGGAACAAACAAATGTGATTGTCCCTAAAGACATCAAATTCAAAGTAAACCCATTAAAAAAAAAATAGATAAGCAGGAATTACAAGGTTAAGCTTTATTTTAAATCAAGATGTGCTCTCACATCTCCAGAATTTTCCCAAACTGTTAATGATTCATGCACACTTTGAGTGTTTGTATACAGTCTATGCTTGGTACAGAAGACAAAGTTCTTTGTTTGCAATGTGACGTTAAATATAAGAATTCATGTTCTGTACAAGTTTCTCAAGCCAGTAAAGCCAGAGTTTCATGAGAAACCCAAAAAGCCCCCATCATCCCAGATACGTGTCTTTTTTTCTCTCCTCGGGCTGCTCACATAGCTGTTAGTCGTATACCCTCAAACCACACCCATTACTGATAAAAGGCTGTGGGTCTCAAACACCAGCAGCCATTGGATCCAGACTTTGACTGACAAAGCTTACAGAGAGCAACTATGGAAAGAGGCCAGGCCCGTGATGAAGCTCCATCCTACGTTGTATGGTCCATCTTTAACACTTTCTGCTGTTGTTGGCCTCTTGGGATTGCTGCTTGGGTCTTCTCCTGTCGGGTAGGTAACTTTTCCTGAACATCATTTTTTTATCTTCATCTGCTGCTTTGTACTTCTGTATTCTAAGAGATGTCCTAAAATCAAAAACTGCACAAATCCCTTTTAGTGTTTTGAAACATTGTACATTTTTTAAATAGCAAGCTATCTCATCTGTGAAATTTCAAGTTTGAGCCGTCAAGAGGGTACTTCGTAGTGATGAAGGTTGACTGACGTGCTCATATTCCAGTCAGATTCACTTTCATCACTTTTTCTCTTGATGGCAGATTTGTTTCAACTGTAATTGATGACCTAATTTTCTTTCTAAACTTTATTTTTAAAGGCACAAAATGCTAATGCTGCCGGGCAATCAACTGCAGCTGGGGATGCATCAAGGACAGCCAAGATCCTTAATATTCTTGCACTTGTCATTGGAATCATTTTCCTCATCATATTCATCGTTCTCAAAGTCAATTCCAAATAGTGAGGACAACATTGGTGGTGCCTGTGTTGGAATCTCAGTAAAGCTCTTGTTATTATGAACTTCCCCTCCTCCCTGCATGTGTGTGTGCACACAAAAAGGTTGTACACATGTGTTTGTGTATTGCCTACAAAACATCCCAGGAACGCCATTTTAATACACTGCTTGTGGTGGCGAAAGCCAAAATAAACATGATTTGTATAAGGAGAAAACGTTTTTGTTGTTTTCTTTAAAAAATAATAATAAACAACTCTACCAAATTTTGCCTTTCTCTGTGGCTCATGTGGGACATATATTATTTAGCATTATGGTTGTAACACTTTAGAAGTAAACTGTACCTTACTTCATTATGACAATAATATCATAACGATACGAGTAGTTGTATATTGTGCTACATTTACTTTATGCTGGTTAATGTATCAATATGTTGGAACAATAGGCAATTACTGGGAGTGGATTGTGTATCCTGCTCCACTGAAAAACAAGTTCTTATCACACAGAGCATACAGCATGATCATTTCGTGGATGAAAGGTAATTCCTGTAACCGGGCAAATAGATGTTGATTCCATCTTCCAGGAGATAATTGAGAGAGAGTGTGTGTGTGTGTGTGTGTGTGTGTGTGTGTGTGTGTGTGTGTGTGTGTGTGTGTGTGTGTGTGTGTGTGTGTGTGTGTGTGTGTGTGTGTGTGTGTGTGTGTGTGTGTATGGAGCTAAATCCAGGTCAAAAGTTTTGTTCATTTGAAAAAAAGATTTGAACCTGAAAGCTCAAATTGTGGTCTTGAACATTGAAAAATACAGCAATGTATTCAAAAGTTTTTTTGGGTTGAATATATTTTCAGATTCAAATCTTTTTTCAGTTCAGGTTTTTTTTTTCAAGTTCAGGTTTTTTTTCTTTCAGGTTCAGTTTTTTTTCTTCAGTTCAGGTTGTTTTTTTCAGTTCAGACTTTTGACCCTGATCTAACGTGGGGTGCGTGGTATCAACTGAGAGGGGCGTGTCACCATGAGTGACAGCATAACAAAGAAGCTAGAGGACCGTCCTCAACACCATATTCCTCTGTTTCTTTTTGAAAATATATTTTTCTGTCACTTTGTCACTAGCGTAATTTATTTTACTTCCAATCACGTGAATATGGTGTGTATAAAGTGTTGAATCATAATTCTCGCGGTGCCTGAAACTGAAAATATATTCAACCCAAAAAAACTTTTGAATACATTGCTGTATTTTTCAATGTTCAATACCACAATTTGAGCTTTCAGGTTCAAATCTTTTTTTCAAATGAACAAAACTTTTGACCTGGATTTAGCTCCATATGTGTGTGTGTGTGTGTGTGTGTGTGTGTGTGCGTGCGTGCGTGCGTGGTTTGTGGGTCTGACTCCCCCCCCACCCCCATTGTAGCCTGTGAGAATAGGTGAGATGAACTGCGCCTCGCATGGAAAGTGGACGAGAGCATGGGGCGCAGGGGCGCAGGGGCGCAGGGGCGCAGGGGCGCAGGGGCGTTGGAAAAAAACTGCGGTCAAGTCAAGAAAGCTTTCAGCTGCCTTCAAAGAATAAACAGGAAGTCATAGAAACAGTTACATCCTGTTAGATCCTTTCTGTAGGCTACTTGTAGATTACAGACCTCGTTCAGATTTATTCATGCATGTTTGTAAATATACAGTATATTTATGGGGAAATGTGCGTGTATCTGAATTATATGCTATCCTTTGTTCTTTTTATGTCTGCCTGTGAAACACTTTGATGATCGTTTTGATATGTGTTGTATAAGTAAGCTTTATTACTATCAATCACACAAGATATGTTTTTAGATTAAACCTGAGACTAATAGCCAACAATCTAGCGTTAAGTATTACAATTACACAGAAAAGTAGGATTTTCAACATGTTTGTTGTCAAATCTAAGAGCCAATCAGCTCTCTGATCTGGCGACAGCCAGGCGTTTTTCTCATGTCCTGGTCCATGCAGTTGTTGGAGAGAAACTGCGGCACCTGGGGCCCAATCCCAATGCCCCCCCCCCTAAGGCCTTAAACCCTGAACCCTCAGGGACTTACGTCACCTGCTAAATGGTTGAGTGTGAGAGACTAAGGTTTTGAATTGTCGTAAATACTGTACAAATGGGACAGCACATTGCTGCAACATATCACGCTACCATGAAGTCAAAAAATATTATGTACAATTGTGGGTATTTATTTTATACCTTTTACTCCCTGATTTAAACATCTTCCAGGCTCTTTCCTCACAAGATGAGGTAATTTCAAATAATCTATTCACTCATTTTTGTCAAAACAGCTTCAATGACAAAATTGAATGTTTGATGAATAAATCTGTGCAAAATAATCTCTATTCTTCTGATTTCATGTGTTTTTATGTTCAATATTTAATCCATAATGTTTCTGATTAAATAGGCTCGTTCGAGCCTGCGCCTCGCATGGAAAGTAGATGAGAGCATGCGGTAGCAGCAGGGGGCGTTGGAAAAAAAACTGCGGTCAAATCAAAAAGTTTTCAGCTGCCTTCAAAGAATAAACAGGAATTCAAAGAAACAGTTACATCCTGTAACAGGCTACTTGTGATTTGCAGACCTTGTTCGGATTTATTCATGTATGTTTGTAAATATTTATTTGTGTGGAAATGTGCGTGTATCTGCATTATATGCTATCCTTTGTTCTTTTTATGTCTGCCTGTGAAACACTTTGATGCTTGTTTTGATATGTGTTGTATAAATAAGCTTTATTATTATCAATCACACAATATATGTTTTAGACTAAACCTTCATTGCACAACATAAGACTAAAGACACAAGTCTAACCGGCATGCATTGGCTTTGCTGTTGTCACATGTAGTAGTAGTACCCACCGTGGGGAGAGAAATTCTGGCTGTGCATTTAACCCCTTAAGCACCAGAAATTCTGGCTGGCTCTAAATCCTGAATCTGAAGAGGACTTTAGGCCTGGTCTATTTTAATTATTTAATCTATTATATTTGAATATACTGTATTAATTAAAGACTATGAATCGGTGTGCTGTCCTAGACAGAGTGCTCCCCAGTAGAAATTCGTATGGAGAACAAATTCAGGGTTTCACCCCAGCTACACATCTGCCCATAAGGTCTTGTCACCTGTATAGAAACTTGTTTTTCCCTTATCCTCAGAGGTGAAGCGCATTGTCTCTCTGAGGCTAAGAAACAAGTTTTTGTGTATTCCTCCCATGCCGCTTGCAATAGAGAACTTTGGTGTTTTTCTTCTTTCAAAATAGAAGAGTTTCCCTCACACGGAGCTTTTCTCTCTCAAAAGTAGTTCAAGGTGGGTTAGAAGAGACGTTTCTCTGTGCTTCCTCTGTAGTTCCGCAACTTCCTGTTCCCATAATCAGACACACAACAAGAGACATGCAAGAGCTCTGGTTACTCTCCGACTCACAAATAATATCCTGCCACTCTTGCACAATATTGACAACTACTACAGAACAATAAAAAATGACATGTTTACAGTGCTATAACAAATGAATGTAATTAGATGAAATATTCTGTTCTTACATCTTCAGACAGCAATCCTCTGCTTGGTTTGTGAAACCTGTAAAGCAGGGAGGCAGCATGAGAGTCTGAAAGAGTCCTCTTTAAAACTCCTGAAGCGGGCTCTTGGTCCTGTAAGACACACAAATTGTCTTCCTGTCCAGAGGAGGGCACACCTAGTCTGGCCTGAAACAGTTCCCCCAGACATTCCTGCAGTATCTGTGATATAAAATTAAACGGAACAAACAAATGTAATTGTCCCTAAAGACATCAAATTCAAAGTAAACCCATTAAAAAAAAAAATAGATAAGAGGGAATTACAAGGTTAAGCTTTATTTTAAATCAAGATGTGCTCTCTCATCTCCAGAATTTCCCCAAACTGTTAACACTTTGAGTGTTTGTCTGTACCTTGAAGAAAAGCCTCTGGAAGGCAGGACTGGAGTCGGAGCTCATATCTTTAATCTTGACATGGGACAGACAGTGGAGCAGCAGCAGAGAGAAGCCTCCAACTGACTGGAGCCTCTGGTGACGGACAAAGAGCGTCTCCTCTGCCTCCTGTCAACAGAGCAATCATTTACTGTAACACATTACAGCTGTACAAAGACATACACATGCATCATTCAGTGATTAAAATACAAAATAAAATAAAAAAGCAGTGGGCCACATTGATTTCCCTGTACAATATGTTTTTACTTTTTGAAAGGAAATTAAAGGATTAGTTTAGTATTAAAGTTTTATGATTAACTGGAATATATAAATGAGGAAACGCAACAAATGGCCACTAGATTTCCGATGTGAGGGTCCTGGGACAGAGGATGTCGTACGTTGTACAGGTTATAAAGCCCTCTGAGGCAAATTTGTGATTTTGGGCTGTAAAAAAATTGATTGAATTGAATAGATTATAAGAGTTGAATGCTGTGTATATCAAACCTATCCAAATAAGCAGTAGATATGAATCAGTGATACACTGCCAATATTGTAATCTCTTTCATTTCAAGCCCATCGCATGAAATTGTTACCCACAGTGTGCAGGTGGTTTCCTCAGGAAGTGTGAATCTCTCTAAAGGAACCTTATACAGCTAAACAAACCTTATAACCTTGAGCCCATGCAGAACACCTGAAGGCTGTGGAATTGCAGTTTTTGTACTGATTTGTTGGGTCTGTTAGTCTGACCTCTCTCCCCTGTGAGCAGAGGGTGAACAGAGTCTTTTGTGTCCAGAGATCAGCAGGGCTGAACAGGCTGTTCTATAAAGCCTTTCACTTAGAAGACTCAACACTGAATTGCCCCTTGAGGGCTCCATAAGATGTAGCAGCAGCAGATAGACACAGCAAGCTGCTGTACGAGCTGTTTGCCTTTTTAAGGTACTGAGAAAGTTTGGTCGGAGTGCAGATAGAGGTGATGCTGGTTTGTTCCACTTTTCCTTACTTTCTGCTGTATTTAATACCATTCTCTCATTTTCCCCTTTAACAATTTTCCCTGCAGTATTTTTGTTTTTAGTCTTGATCCTCATCAATCATTATTATCACATTCAGTGGTGAAGGTGACTTATACGCTAGTAAGTAAAAGCAAAGAAGTATTAACAGCAAAATATACCTCATGATATATATATATATATATATATATGTCCACTAACAGTGGAGCTAACAATTTTACATAGTAATAAGTAGGTCACACAAAATACTTAATACATGCTTTGTAAGGCATAGTCCTCACTTTAGATGAGGTCACACAAAATACTAACGACTAGTAACTACCTGAATTAATTATGAATTGCAGTATTAATACGCATTTATAAAGCATATATTAACATAGTCCCTAACCATTAGTGCATATCTAAATCATTATTTATTTATATATATATATATATATAAATGCATGAATAATGTACATCTAAATAAGTTCTTAATCATTTACTAACACTTTATAAATGATGTTATTAATCATCTACAACTCCTTAATAATGGGTTTGTAATATATATAATACTTAATTTACAAATGGGGAATCCATCATTTAAAAAGTATGAAAACACAATCATGAAACACATAATAGACGAGCTTATTAATCAAGAATAAAACATTTATAACTGTTGTTATGAAATGTGTACTAATGAGTGTTAAGAACAATGCTTTACAAATGATGAATTAAGTGTTTACTCATACTTAATAGCGTGTAGTTATTATAAAGTTTTTTTTACAAGTGCTTTGCAGACAGTCACCCAGCACACAACCAAATAGAAGTACAACCAGGCAATATGTCGTCTTCAAAGATTCTGTGGTATTGGAATTATTTCTTACATCCAACTCTATGATATTTCGTGGGGTTTCATTTAATATGCGTGTCCACTTTGTTGGTTGTGTTATAGTGGCATCACTCGTGACTTTATTAGTCAGTTCATTATCTTGTTATGTCACACACACAATATTAACAAATTCCACTAAATTGTACTGAACAACATGAGGAAAATCTTAAATTACACTCACACAAAAAAAGCTCAAATTTACCTGATAAAAGAAGGAATTTCTGAAGGCGTTGTTGAAGTAGTTGTTGTTTGGGAGACTAGCTGCGATCTGAAGTGAAATGGCTGGAGTCTGTGGGAAAAGAGAACAATCCAAGCCTTTTTTATTACAATATTCTCACTGAAGCTCAGCCCATAAAAACAAAAAGCAATTATTGAAAGTGTGTAACAGGGAATGACACCAAGAAAACACAACAACAAGAATGCCAGTGAAAGTATTTCAAGTAGTTATTTCAAGATGAGATTTAAGGGATGAAATCAGCTAACTCTTAAAGGAAGGTCAGTTTAAAGCCCTAGAGCTTTCACACCAAACGCCAAGCCACCTTTGGTCTTTAACAGGGATTCAGAGATAGTTACAGGGTTTCCTGCCCAGGTACTTCAGGCTGCACAGAGGCTCAAAATTAAAATTATAAAAATAGCTTGGGGCCACTCAGAGCCTCAAAATGAAACTAAGAATAAGTAATGAGGTTGAAAATAACCAGCACCAACCAGTTTTAGATGATGCAATGTGTGCATCAGGAATAGTCCGTGCTGGTAGACCAAAAACTCTCTGGGGTTAAGGACTGACAGGTCCAAAGGGATCAGCTCTCCCTCACATTCCCACTGAGCATCGAGGACGTCTACGAAACCTTTGCCTCTGTCTGGACAACACACAGAACATGAAGGTTGACGTGAACTAGTACAGGCCATTACTTACTGTACAGTGATAGCTCCAAACTCTTGGGAGAAAAAATTACAAAAAAATCGAAATTTGCCATTTTTTTATTAAACATATGCCAACTGAGCGATTCGTGTAGAGACATCTTTACTTGAGTTTGCAGCTATGACTGTTTCAGACACAGGAACCTACAGTATGAACCACAAATCTGTCAAATCTGTTTTGCAAAAAACAAGGTTAACATTAGAGACTGGTTTTCTTTTTTACGTTTTTCTGGTTGTTGGTCCAAAAAATACACAAATACTTGAAAGTAATATCTTTATATGTTACACATGCAACTAATTAAACCTAAGGGAGTTATTGCAAAAATCTCATCATGCTTATTTCTAGCAGCTATCACTTCATGTTCTCACAAGTGTGCGGTGTTCTCATACTACGATCTGCTTGTTGACGCTAGTAAACCACAAGTTCAACTGAGGTTGGCTTAGTTTCACAGGTTGTGATCTTAAAATATTCGGCAATTTGATGATGAACCTGATGATGGCACTAGATGAAATGTTCGATCCTCAAACATATTTCAATTTATACAGTGGGCAACATAATTGTTCGTAGCAAATTTAATGAAACTTCATCCAAACAAGACATTTCACTTAAAACCACAAATGTCAAACTCGTGGTGGCATTAGAGTAAAAGTCAGAGGATCATCTTCTGAGGACCGTGAATGTATGTGCAAAATGTCATGGCAAGTCATCTAATATTTGTTGAGACATTTTAGTCTGGACCAAAGTGGTGGAAAGACAGACCGACACTGTTTTCCTTAGAATCAGGCCACTAGTGTGTGCAATAAAAAAAAGCTATTTAGTTACACCAGAATCTATTTTATTTAAACTAGCATATGCCTAAACACTTGAGGTTCACAGAATGAGTACCATCTTGGCTTTATTAGGGCTCTGGAAGCAAGAAAATAAGATGGTTACAAAAACATGTAGGCAGTGCTGAAATCTAAATATACAATACGTATAGCTGCATGAACAGAAACATGAATTTACAAACGTTAATTATTTCGGTAATGTGTAATTTAGTTAATTGTTGTGACAGCAACATTCATCTTTAACATGATAATGCTTATCATCACACTGTGGTTTTCTTTACAGCCATCTGAAAACCACAGGTATTATCTGCAGTCACTAACTGGAGGGAAGTGGTGTAGGTTTCTGTCAAGCTACAAAGTTGCATTTGGTGGAAACAGCATCAAACTTTTGCAAAATAACCACAGAAACCTCCGTGCATGCTTATGTGCACGTCAAACATGTTCTGAGTTATCATTCTACACTGTTTCTTCTCCACATCAATCATGTTGGAGACTGAAGCATTGAAAACTTGTTCACACAGCCCCAAGAAAAATTATGAATCTAAACTTATAAACTCTCTCAGGACCGCTCTTTCTGATTCCCTCCCGTACCCAAATGCGCCACAGGTGCACTAAGGGAGCATGGCCACGAAACTGCAGGGGGCACCTGACTAAGATCTGGAATTCTTGGGCTAACATTGGAGTTAGCGATAGCCCAATGCATTAATGTCAGATGCGGGTCACTGGTCAACCGTCGATATTTGAGGATTTGGGAGTGAGGGTTGAATTGGCCCTATTCACAAAAGTGCACCATAATCTAATGGGACCCTAATGGGATTATGCATGATTATTAAAAAGATACATTTTAAGAAAATATAAAAACGGTGTCCGACCTACCAGCAAGCTCTCCTCTAAGAAGCCCTGCCCCACAGGCCAAGCCCCTCAACTGTAGCTCCATCCCCTTTAACAGCTGGAACAGAGGAGAGAGCTCCAGCAGCTTGGTCCACTCCTCTTCTAGGAATTAAACGCAACATTGATGGATAACATTAATGTGACACGCCACATGTCACACTTTCTAACTATATGTTATTTTACATCATGGAAAACAAAAACAACCTGGAATTGTGGGGACAGAGATACTACGTGTCGGCTGAGCAGACTCTTTCATCGGCTGGCTCTCTGTTAGGAAATCAAGATTAAAATGACTCATTATCATTCGGGGGAAAGTTCCACATTTTGTGAAGGTTAGCATAGCTTATCGCAATGACTGGAAAAGGGGGGGGGGAACAGTTTGACTGACTCTGCTTGACAACAACAACCACTTACCAGCACCTCTAAAGGTCACAAATCAACTTGATATACGTCCTTCATTTAAAACCGGAGCGTAAAAACGACACATTGTAGTTTTATGGGTGTTAATATTTCACAGGCTGTGCAGTTACGACGCGATTCAAAGAAGTCCCTTCATCCGGCCAATAAATCGTTGTAAAACCAAAGCTTGTCGTTTTTATACTTTATTACATTTTATTTTACACTTCATTTGATTAAACAATCTAGATATAATGTGTACATTTGTGAGCTTTAGAGGTGCTGTTTGGATTTAGTTGCCTTTTGGACAGAGCCAGGCTGGCTGTTCTGCCATGTTTCCAGTCTTTATGCTGCAGCGCTCACACACAGCACTGGGGCAGAGCACAGCACAGGATAACACTGGGTGACAGGGGTGTTACGCACACTGCTGAATATAACAATAATGATAATAAAAGTTGTGCTATATCTCACCCTGGGAGTGAATGCCATTAGATGCGGTGTGTCTCTGTGAGTTGTGTGTCGGCGCTGAGCTGGCCTGCAGACCAGTGTTCTGGCATTGATCTAAACTGACAGGCTCCCTCAATGACTGGGTAGAGATTCCTTGAGAAACACAAACAAGCTAGCCAGAGAAATAGCCAATTCATGGAGAAACAAGCAGCTGTGAGGCTTTGTATTGTGAAGTTAGTGGTTCAGACGCAAGACACATTATTTTGAGTTAATACATTTACTTTAAAGTTTTGATTGAAACATATATTTGTTTTTTCATTGTAAAACTTACCCTAGTGGTTTTTGTACCTGCCATACTGTACTGTAGACAAGCTATGTCTTATTTTCAACACTTGTCAGAACCATAATAATCATCTGATTCTTCACTGTTCTCTCACCTCCTCCTACTACTATCTTTCATCTCCAGAGACAATAAAGAAACAGAACACCACTCGCCTGGAGCTATTGATTTCTTTCTCCGGCAAACATTGATGACTGTTTCCCTGCTCTATCCTGCTGCATTTTGTCAATGAACATACTTCACAATACTTCAACACATTCTCTGTACACACACACACTCTCTCTACACACATAGACGGGCATGTCATCACAAGGCTTGAGAAGCACATACCTTTCACTGCAGGCACAGAAGCGGTCCAGACTCTAGAGGCTATCTCTAACCCATACGCCTGCTTTGTTGACAAACCTGAAACTCATCAGAAATCACACTCAAAGGACAAGCCTGCCAATATACAGTATATATACATATATGTATTTTTATTGCCAACAAATCCCAACAATTAATTGATCCCATCTACAGTATTGTCTATTGAGTCAAAGCCAAATACATGGTTAATAATTCTACGCCAGAGCCTTAAAAACACATAAATGAGCCCCATGCGGACATACTTCTTCATTACAATAAACATGGGTGCTGTAGTTTAAGAGTCAGTCACACATACACTTCCCTGTTCCCTGCTGTAAATGCTCACTAAAGCATCAAAAGTATTGAAATATAAATACACTGAAAATAGTTGCCAACAAATGCACCATTTAATCCCGTTTCATGTGATGTTTGTTATATAGTCTGTGTCTACAGGGCCCATTTTGGGGGGAATTGAACATTTAGGTTTTATGAAGTAATTTTTGGGCATGGTTTTGGTCTTTTCATGGGATTTGTTGACAATAATAAAAGTGTAGAATAGCACAAGCCTTATCCTTTGGCCACAGTAACAGAATATGTGGGGGAATGTAGATAATGCTTCAGATATAGGGATTTACAGGCTCACAGAGTGCAAAGACCAGGAAATGTGAGCTGCAGTACAGTCATTTCAAAGATTGCATATCAAAACTGAAAACAGCAGACAATTTGTATAGATACCAAATAACACCATTATTCAATGAGGACTTGTTCTTTCTCTGGAAAATACATGACTGCTGTCATGTATTAGTACCCTTATCATGTAGTAAATATAGTACCCCTATCTGGTACCAGAAATGTGCTGATTGCAGGTGTTGGGAGAGAAGCTGGCAGGCTGTTTGTCTTCCAGGAGCTGGTTCAGTCTCTCCAGCAGAGGCAAAGCCATCTGTTGAAGTAAACCCTTAACCTCCACAGTCGGCCTGTGTCCACTGCACTGGACTAGACCATATTCCTTAAACCAAAAGTTCCCACACAGTACTGCCTAGACAAACAGGAAGAGGGGTGTAGCTCAGAATAACATCAATAGATTTGACAAAAACAAATATTTCTAAACTTCTTGAAAACTCTAATTAAGCACAATGTGCATTGGTCGTTCATCTCAGGTTTAAATAAACAGAGTTAATGATGCGTTAAAAGACATATGAGCCATAGACTTCCCTTCATCATATATGTAGGTTTCTTTGTATTCAGTGCTATGTATGTGGTGTGTCTGTGTGTTTTGACCTGAGCAGTGTCGGCGCGGAGTTGAGAAAGGTGTCTGACAAAATGCAGCGCAATAAGAGCAGCTTCCAACTCTGTCAGTCTGGAGCAACACTGCTCCCACAACTCTCTCTGTTGCAGCTCTCTGTCCTGGAGGACAAATAAACACAGGCTTGAGAGAGAAGAAGCATGAAGTCTTATTTACATATAGATGACAATGTTACAGAGTGCATCTCGGCTGGCATCAAAGTTCAATCACTAGACATTTGAAAGCTCTCTATAGCGACATGAGTCATATGTATTTGGCATTGGCGTGAGAGGGAAGTAAACATCTGACCTAACTGTGTCAGTCACCAATAAAGCCACAGGGTCAAAGAAAATACCAGAAATCCATTACTCTGACCATAGCATGGAGGGGTGAAGCCCAGTCTCCTCCTTGTGCTGTCCATTTTTCTTCGTCTTGTTGCAGCTGCTCCATACTCACATCCACCTTATCAAGGCCCGCCACAAGCTCTGAGTGCCACACACACTGCCGATCCCACTCTTGCTCGTCACCTAAACAAAAACAGAGGAACACAAAGACATGCTGCCAAGCCAAAAAAAATATTGAAAAATTATGTAAATTACTATACAACTGAAGGGTGCAATATGAGACGCTGGCATGAAGCATCTCTCTTTTGGCAAGCAATACATATAACCACAGAGCAGGTCATGAGTGTAATTTCCTTCATGCTCTTCATGTTGCCAGCTTGCCAGCCAATTTACCTAGTGTGAGGATGTGTAATACATGCGGAGGCAAGATCAGAGACAAGTAGGAGCGCTGAGCTGCTCTCCTTTGCGCCTCCGTCTGCGCTGAATCCTGCAGCTCCACGGCTGCTTCCTTCAGCTGCCTCCCTGACCACTGGACCTGCAGCAGAGTACACACTTGTACTTGGTTTGTGAAAAGTGGAGGCACATATTTGCATACTGACACCCAAAAAGAGGGACAGTCAAGACAGTCAAGGGAAGGAACAAAGGTTTGGGAGGCACTCACTCATAGAAAGAGATACAGTGACTTTGCAGTTTGTCCTAAACATAACCAACTTGCTTAGCTACTTGCAGTGCACAGCAAGAAATTAAAACCTTCTTTAGAATTACTTTCAAACAGTGGCGGCTGGCCAATAGAGGGCCATGGGGCCTGGCCCCACCTTGAGCCACACAAAAAAAAAAAAAAAATGATATTAATAATAAATTATACAAATTGTCAATATTTGTGTTTTTGAACTATGGAATGTACCCAATAATATGTGTAAAATATGATATCTGCGGTAAATATATGCATTTCCTGCTCGTCCTCTCCGCCTGTGTGCTCGACACGTCTCAGAACGCGCAGCTAGGGGGGCCAAACTAATTTGGCCCAAAAGAGGCGGGTCTATGAAGCAGTTTAGCCAATTGCTGATTAAAGATATAAATGAGTGACATACAATTTAGCCAATCAGCGTCTTCAAATAGATTCAGCTTTGGGCCAAACCGATTTAGCCCAAAGCTGCGCGTTCTTGTCAGGAGAAGTCTCTACAGCAGAGGTCTTCAACAGACCCCTAGGGGGTCCGCGGAGGTACTGCAGGGGGTCCGCGAAATTTTTGGTTGATTAGACAATTTTTTTTTTTTTCTTCCAAACATGAATCTGTCCATTGTTTTAATAGTTCAGTATTGTATGCAAGATAAAAGGTATGTTTATGCATGACAGTGGCACTAATAGGCCATCACTCATTTTCGTTTCCACATTTATGTTTAAAATGAAAATATCAATTTGAATAGCTTGTATGCATGATTATCATGCAATGGACAGACAATGTTGATATTGGCATTGGTATCAGTTGACAAGGTATGTTTCTAAATGGCAGTGGCACGGCCCCCCTACTCACTGTACTTTGCACATTTTTTAAATAAAAACATGAATATATGAACCTGTGTATTATTCGAATAGCTTAGTATTGAATGCACAATAAAGAGGTATGTTTATACATGGCACTAGGCCCAGTTTAATATAAAACACAATTATATACAATATATATAGTCAGGGGTCCCTGCTCCATCTCTCTATCAGTTTGGGGGTCCTTGGCCTGAAAAACGTTGAAGACCCCTGCTCTACAGGCGAGCGTGAGCGCCAGCGCGAGCACTACTCCTCCAAGACCCGTTTGAGGGGAGGACTTTGGCGGAGATTCTGCAGGCCAAAGAGCTGATCCCAGATCAGCCTGACCTCACAATCAGACAGCAGACTAGCGGGAAAGGGAAGCAGTACATGCGAAGCTTCTCTAGTAGCTGTACACCAGACAGGTTTGGCTAGCTGGATGCAGTCATGCTAATAACTTATTTAGCTTTTTAAAACAACGGGGACAGATCCAGTACGAGACAGTTAGGGAGTAAGGGATGAGGAGGTAAGGAAACATGAGAACACCAGGGCACACATGGAGAACTCTGTCAAGCTACATATTAGGCAAAGTGAACATCTGTTCTTCTACATAGTTGTCCTCAGTCTCATCTGCTTAACTTGGTCACGGAGGCATCAACATTTAATAGAGATGGTAAATTAACAGTGAAAACTCATAGCTTATATCTATATATGCATGTGTGTGTTTTATATTATACTGAATATTATTATACGATATATTATACTGTGTATATATATTCTACTGAATTCCCTGTGAGGGTGACTAAAATAAGATGTCCTGACGTGTTTATCAAAGTGTTATTTACTGCTTTTTTTCATATTGGAATAAATGTTAAATATGTAACTGCAAAGTAGTAATGCGTGTTTGATACCTTCATTTTTTTGCATTAAATCATACTGTGATGTTTGCTGAAATTGATTGGATGGCCCTAGAAAATGTTGCACCAGCCGCCACTGCTTTCAAATGCTGTTTTTTCCCAGCATTCATAAGTCCCCTTACTTATTTCCAAATGTTTCAAAGGCTCAAACCCTTTGAATCTCCCCTCCTTTCTTCAGAGCCCAAGCTACATAAGATATTTACAACCAAAACAGCAAACTGCACCACTGACCTGATAAGACTTTGTTTCTGTAGCTCTAAAGAGACACTGGAATAGAGCCGAGTCCAGATCAGAGAGAACATCTTCCTCCCGTTGCCTCTGCTGCTGCCAGTAAGTGTTTCGTACACAAACCTCTCTCTGCAGCGCCTCCACCTGGCATACAATAGCAACAACCAAGAGAAGCACATCAAGTTCGCTAAAGGCCATGTAACTGAATTCAATGGGCTGCAAAATGAAATGCTGGAGGATAAACATAACTTCACTTAACATAAAGACTTTAATCACGTTTATCAAGTTCACAAAATTCCCTCCTGCTGAAGTCATTGGGCTAAAAAGTAAACATCACCACTGTGGTCAAATGAAAGGTCTCTTGTGTGTATTCCTTTATGGAAACACCTCTCTGAATGACTTCCCCACCTGCACACTATCAGTTTGATCGGCCACCGTTAGCCAGTAGGAAGCTGTGACTGGTACAACGTATTTTCTGGACACATCCAGTCTGGCTCCAACCACTGGGGTCAACACCCCCGTCACTGGGTCAACAGTCTGAGATGCGTAACAGATAGCCACTAGGCCTGTGAAGTGCAACACGAAAAAGGGTACAACTTGCTTTGTTCTGTATTGTTAAATATAATTTAAAAGAGGATTAACTGTGTCAGGCGGATAGTGCAATTGTTTTCTTTCTTACAGTACCTTTTCCGTCAGGGTCCTCCATGGTCCCTGCCAGCGGTATTATACTCCCAGAGACAAGGTCTGTCTGACAACCCAGCACAGGCACACTCAGACCAGATCCCATGGGGTCAGGGTACTCCATCCCCAGCAGAGCTGGCACACACATATCTGAGCCTAAGAGAGGCATCTTTCCTGGTTTGAACAGCACAGGAGAAGTCAGAGAGTTAGAGTGGACGAAACTAAATATGAAATGGAGCTCAAATATTTATAAGTCTTTATGGCCAACATATTTATAGCAAGTTAGACAGTCTCGGAAGTCAATACTTTTCTAACCGGTATAGCAAAGACTTAGCAATTTTACATTCACTTGAGTTTACATCAGTGTTACTTTTGTGTTTATTTGGCTAAGATCAATCAACCTCTTTGAAAAGCAAAAAATACATACAGACAGAGGGAGGTACACGAAACAGGATTGTGACTGCAAGGCACATCTGGCAAAGCATATTAAATACTATCAGATGCAAAAATAAGAAACAGATGATCAAGCAGAGAACACGATAAGCCTGTCATGAAGGGCAGATGGGAAACGGCCTCGAGCAGATCAACAATATTTCAGTACTTGTAACGGGTAATGTAGGACCCAGGCGCAGTACGACGGACACCAGAGGTAATTTTAATTAGAGTTTTATTTCTCACAGGAAGCAGAATCACAGAGAACAGATGGCAGGATCTCGTGGTCAGGAACGGAAGGCTGGGTGAATTACCGGGGCAGAGGCAAGGCGGGGTAGTCCAAAAGAGGCAGGGCCGGTAACAGGGAATCAGTCCAAAGGGGTGGGCGGGAAAGTCTTGCATGGAAGCGGAGAACGATCTGGTGTGTGTGTGTGTGTGTGTGTGTGTGTGTGTGTGTGTGTGTGTGTGTGTGTGTGTGTGTGTGTGTGTGTGTGTGTGTGTGTGTGTGTGTGTGTGTGTGTGTGTGTGTGTGTGACAGTACTACGGCAATTTGACTATTGATGAGTCAGGAGCTAAAACAACTAAAATATATATATAAACACAGCGTCTACAGTGCAATTCATCTTTACATAATTTAAATCCTGTGAGACTTATATTAAACTTGCCACTTTTATGAGATAAAGCAGATCTCAGCATTGTGGGTAATGTGCTGAACTGTATCTCATGGCAATGTGATTACTATAAATGTGTGGCCTAAGTTTTTTTTGAGGTCATGGCATACATTTTGGAAGTACTGATGGTGTAATAGTTCTGTGTTTCCTGTATTCTAGATTATGGATATGGGTTACATATAGCTGCTTCGTTTCTGTGGAGGGTGTTTGCCTTTGGAAATGAAAGGCCATGTGAAAATTCGAAAAAAAAAGTCTAAGTGTCCCTGAGCAAGACACTGTACCCCTAGCTCCCCGGGCGCCTGTCATTGGCAGCCCACTGCTCCCTATATACAGGGATGGGTCAAATGCAGAGAAAAATGTCCCCCATAAAGGGATAAATATAGTGTAATAAATAAAATAACATTTTTTATCTAAAATATGAAATGCTCTTACTTTCAAAAACAGCACCGGCCTTCAGTAAATTAATTTCTATTCACATATCACAATAAAAGGTGTAAACAAGAAACAGATAAGCAAATGCAAAGTGGCACGTTTTTCTACTCATCAATGAGCAGATTTATGGCATTGATGACAAGCAGAGATTCAAATGAAAAGGTAAAAGGAGAAAAAAAGTATATTCTACTTTTAGGATAATCTGTTTTCAAGCACAAGCAAACGTTTTAGGAAAAGAGGAGGACAGACAGCTAAAAAGGTACAGAAAAAAGAAAGCACCTCATGTACAGCAACAAAGGGAGGAGCAGGAGAGAACCAACCAACCAAAACAAGGAAAAATTCCAAAAGTGACTTTGTGATGTGCTGCTCACAGGAGACTACACTCGCTGTCGTTTCCTCACCCAGAGTCCCGCCATCCTTCTGGAGACCTGCAGCCCAGTCCAGCAGGCTACCCAACCTGGTCTGCAGCTGCAGCTGGCCGTGCAGGCTCCGTCCCCAGGCCTGCTGGAGCTCTTTGGCTGCAGCTGCAAGATGATCTTGTCGACCGCTCCCTCTCTCGCTGCCCTGATGGCGCTGCAAGGTTTGGTCTGATCCCCACTCATCAGTTAGTGGCTTCAGGAGCTCCAATACTTTGAACATCACTGCCAGAACCTAATCGAGAAATGTTTTACTTTCACTCAAGACATTTGTTTTGTTCAAATATCTACTGAATTAATCTGTTATCTGTGTCATAACATGGTACAACAGACATACATACTATTCATTTATTAAAACTATGCATTAATACCTCCAGAAACAACTGCTAAATAGACTTTGTGGTAAAATTATTATGCCAACTGCTGTTTTCAAGGTGAAAAATGAAATTGTAATCTCAACTTTTAGGCCTAGGAAAATCTACAATTTCTTAATTTCGAAATGTAGTCAAAAGCATGTCAAGCACCTTGCTGTCTAGAAGGGCCTGGTATCCGCCTGCATTAGGCAACAGTTGCCCAGCCCGTATGCTGGCACCTCCCACTCTCACCAGCCGCCCACTCAGAGGTTCGATAACGGACTCTGCCAGCAGAACTCCACCTACTGGCAGCACAGCTCCTACACAGAGCACAGTTAACTCATTGAAGGTGTGGTAACTTCGACACAGGCTGTTGTGAGGACTCACCAGCAGCACTAACCTGATGCTGGATCTAAACTGACCCCAACAGTGAGCACAACATTCCCCGTTCTGGAGTCTAGCATGGGATAGCCAGTCTGTATGGGCTGCAGCAGGCGGGTGAGGGGACAGACGTGCACCCCTCCTAGTGGGTAGACTAGTCCTGTCTGGGGGTGGATGGTTACAGCCAGAATGGGCACTGGGACCCCTGTGTCAGGGTCCGCCATGGGAACTCCCAGCTGCAGTCTCTGGCCTGGTCTGAGGCCTCTGAGCCGAGTGTTGGGCAGAGGCTGGTCTGAATGGCAGGAGGTTGGGTAAGGAATGAAAGGAAGGAGAGGACTGTCCCACTTCCTGTTGTCTCCTGAGAGAAGCACAGGTTAGTTTTTTCAAATGTCCACAAACTACTGTGGCAAAAGAATGTTGTGGTCTTTCCCAACATTGTCCCCTTCTGGTCATCCCCTTTTGATACAATTTCCAAGAGTTATAGCTGTAATATTATGCCTTTTCCTACAGTTGCTATTTTAGGTATAGTCTACTTCAGTTATTAATTTCTTCCACTTTTACTAATACTTTGAAGTAAACAGAGAACAGGAATTTAGTTTTTAAATGATATCCCCGGATCTAAGAACACATTTCAAAAACAGATATTAATATTTTTGATTAATTGTGCTGTGGCAATATTCAATTTCCTGTAATATATGAACTTCTTAAACCTCTAAACCTCACTACAAAACACTTTAATATACTGTTATAGCATGTGTATGTGACCAGTTATCCACAATGTAAAAAGAAGTACACCAGTATTTTGCTTCCATCGTTGAATGCCTTTTTCCTTTTCTTAATTTAGTCCCCCCCCCCCACAAAAAAAAAAGAAAATGCACAAGCACCCCTCATGTTACCTGTACATGAGTCGGTTGTGAAAACTAGAGTAGAGCTGGCAGGATCATAGGCCACGTTGCCAGCTATGGGCATAACTCTGCCGGTCTGTGGGTTGAGGAAGAAATCAGGTGGCACTGCCATGGTGTGGCCGCTGCTCAGCAGCATATGGCTGTGAGCATTTGGCCTGAAGAGGCCTGTGACTGAATCGCAATGAAGTGCCCGGCAAACACGCAGAGATCCATCAGGACCTGGAGTGACGCAGGAAAAGAGCGATCATCAAACTGTAAATGATTATGACAGTCACATGCAGGTGTGGACAGCTTTTCATGCAGATTTTTTCTTAAATGGATTGCTGAAGTGTAAAAACTTGAAATAATTATGTGTCTTTATCATTTATGTGCACCTCTAACTCTCCCACTGTTGGAATATCCTTGTTTAAAATGCTAATATGACATTTGATGCGCTAATTGTTGTAGTTGTGAATGTTTTTACTACTGTGAAAACTTGATGTGTGTCCCTGAATGAAACTGGGAAAGTGTAGGTGTATCTGTATGTTTTCAGAATAGAATTGTGTAATTCTTTTCTTTTTTATTTGTTGTTGCAGTGCACATTGTTAAGCAACAGATGGTGCTGTTTTACTAAGATTCAAGGATAGAGTATTTGAAATATTTAAGTAATCTAACTCAGGAGAGTTGGACTCACCAAAGATGTGGTCCTTGGTCAGCACGGTTCCAGTGTCAGGGCAGAGCAGCTTGGCCCCTGTACCCTCACCCAGAAACCCCCAGGCCCCCTGACGCTGGCACTCTGCTGACACCAGCTCTCCCATCTCCTCCACCAGGGAGGTCAGCCTCTGGATCAAACTGAAGATGGCAAAGGACAGATGGAAGATGTCAGGGGATTTACTCCATTGCGCTTGTTGTTTGTGTCACTTTGCAAAGGATAAGTGGAAGCTTTACTTTTGTTGGAGATTGTTGTTATAAACCTTGGACAGTAGTCTGGTGCACTCTCTGAGCTGAGCTGTGAACACACTGTGAACCCTCTGCTGGGCCTGCTGCTCTCGCCTCAGGACCTGGAGAAACCAGCAAAACAGTCTCACCTAATGAAATATACTAAGTCAGCTGATACAACTAGTCGATTTATTGATAATAGGTTAACAGAAAATGGATCAGAAACTATTTTGATAATCGGTTAATGATTTTAGTCCCGTTTCATGCAAAAATGCTAAACATTTTCTAGCCCCAGCTTCTAAATGTCATATTTTGGTCTACAAAACAAGTAATTTGATGGCGTCACCCTGGGCATTTTTCACCTTTTCGGACATTCTTATCAATTAACACCAAAATAATCTTTCGTTGCAGCCCAAGATAGATTGTTGTCTCTTTAAAACCTTCTCTTTCTCTTGATATTTCACTGTCCTTGTTATTAGAATAATACATTTTTCAGGAAGAAACCAACCATCTAATCTTTATAATTAGATTATATAGATAGAGGATGTACAGATGTGAATGTCATGTAATGTAAACCTGCAGCTGACTGTCAAGCAGTGTCCTCAGCTGTGAGGCCAGAGTCTTCCGTCGCACCACCTCCTTCTCCACCTCCCTCCTCATCCTCTCGTAATCGTCTCCCATTCTCTCCTCAGTGATCAAGCGAGGGTGGAGTAGCTGCAGTTTCCCAAGCACTCCCTGATATAGCTCCTTTACCTGGATACACAGAGACACACATATGAAAACAAAAGGACTGCCGCACAAATGTCTTCAGAAAATCGTTGAAATCAGATCACACCATCCGACCCCACCCCAATACAACTAGCACGCACCTAACACTGGTAAGACATGCACCTTTGTGGGGTGACACATGGGTGTGATGTGTGCCATCTCCACTTACATCTTAATCACCTCAGCTGTCCTGAGGGCTGTAACAACAATCTCTGTCTCCTACACTGCAGCCAGCAAATGCAGTTCAACTTTTTTGCGTGAAGTGAGTGATTGAATTGAACTAGTGCTTGTCAGAAATGAGGGTTATATGAAGTAGACTAACAGTCGGGCTAGAATATAAAATGTGTTTTGACTAGAAGATCAATACCGCTTTCATATCTGTACAGTAAATATGAAGCTACAGGCAACAGCTGGTTGGAAACAGAGGGAAACAGCTAGCCTGACTCAGTCCAGGCAAAGGTAACAAAAGCCGCCTACCAGCACCTTTAAAGATCAGTAAGTGTAAGAAAGTTGCTGCGTTAAGCAATAATCCCTCTTTAAACCACGAATCGTTTTTTACACTTGTGTGGATTGAACAAACTTAATTAGTGAGATTTTACAAGTACCGGAGGGCAGATTTTGTTAACTTCTGCCAGAGCCAGGCCAGCTATGAAATACATTGCAGCCAGGGGCATCCTACTGCATTAACTATTCATTAAACAAGAATTTGTAATATAGGATATTAATGTGTAATTTTATGTGTAAAACAGTCCAAAGGGGAATGCTTTCTGGTGTCCCTGGAAAAGTAGGACAGCTCAGAGAAAAGAATAGCATGAATCAGAGAAAAAGAGGGTCAATCCTTTCACATACTGAATGTTTTTTTTTGCATTTAAACTAAGAGCTACAGGCCTCAGTGGTGAGCTGTCCCAGTCGTGTGGTGACAGACAGACTCTGTTTGATCAGGAGGCTGTAGAAGGTGTTGCTGCTGAATGCCTCCAGATCCACCTGGTGTTCATAATCCCAGAACTCTTCCAAGGTGTCTGCACAGACTGTAAAGAAAGTGAAACACGACAGGGACAGATCATTAGAATATAAAAAACACATCCCTTATATAGTGAACCTTTAAGAGCGAGCACAATAGGCTGCCTGTTGAAGATCAATGAACTTAGACCGCGTGGCCCATATGTACCTGCATGTTTTGGTACATCCGCTCTAGTGTTTACTTTCACGCTTTTCTTAATGTATGCACATCAGAAGCTTTGATAAATCATTTCACTCTTTGCAAGCGAATAGCTGACACTTGTTTCTCCCAAGGACATTTTGGAAGACCCTTTTTTGGCCAAAGCATTTTATAAAGGACTGGCGTAAGGGAGGAAATGTTACATGTTCTTGTTTTAATAATGGCCTATGCCTTTTTAAGACACTATTGAACAGTCAAATGATAACTCTATGTAGCAAGGTAAATACTTTTATCGTGCAGCAATTGTATAAAAATGCAACAAAATAGTAATTGGAGGGGATTTCCCAAGTCCTGTGACATTTGGACTGTTGTCATTTTTACTGTTTTTCACTGCACGTGATATCATGATTGTGACAAGAGCCTTTTCAACAGTAATTGGTTGGGTGGGAGCAATGCCCAGGGGTCACTGTCAGCGTTACATAAGAAATCATAAGGGTCTTCAACTGTGTCAGTCTTCTTGTGTACGTCTGTGTGTGTGTGTGTGTGTGTGTGTGTGTGTGTGTGTGTGTGTGTGTGTGTGTGTGTGTGTGTGTGTGTGTGTGTGTGTGTGTGTGTGTGTGTGTGTGTGTTATGTGTGCACACTGCAGGGGCATTCATTGATATGTTGCAGATCATGTTTGAATATAAGTTATGTAACATATTGGCCTTTAAGCTTTCAAATGAATGAGCTGAGAGGTCATACGTGTGTGTGTGTGTGTGTGTGTGTGTGTGTGTGTGTGTGTGTGTGTGTGTGTGTGTGTGTGTGTGTCTGTGTGTGAGTGTGTGTTGTCACAGCCACAATATTGTACCTGGCTGAATGGAGTCTTGTGTCATTCGAGCTTGATGGTTTCGGTGAATCTTCCTAAGTGAGATCACCCTTGAACCTTTTGATGAGTAGTCGTCCATGTGGTAGGCCAACTGCAACAAGCGATACCGCGCTCTGATTGGCTGCTTCTCAGGCCATCCATATTCACGGAACAGGATCTAAATATGGGATAGATGAATGAAAGTGAATAAGTGATACTTTGAACATGTGATAGTGTGTGATAGAGTGTGTGTGTGTGTGTGTGTGTGTGTGTGTGTGTGTGTGTGTGTGTGTGTGTGTGTGTGTGTGTGTGTGTGTGTGTGTGTTTGTGTATGTACACTAACCAGCAGTGTAACACATATACAGAGTATGACCACAGCTCCAAATAGCAGTCCTCCGGTCACCAGCCAATCTGGCCTCAGTAACAGGTTGCGTCTCTTACTGATTCCCACCCTGGTCACATGACGAGGGATGGTGGGGAAGAAGGGGCCGGGCTCATAACACTGGCCGCCTGCAGGCATCACCCGCACGTACTGAGTAAGAGAAGTTAGAGAGCAGAAAGTGAGGGGATATTTGACAGTTTTTTCACTATTCAGGTGTTGTAAATTCACATTAATGTAAGAATTTGCTTCAGTTAGACCTAAATCAAGGAGTTTGTCTGTTTATTACTTATAGTTTATTATGACTATAAGTGGACGGACTAAAGCAAGAGAGCAGATCTTTGTTTATGTCTTGCTGTCTAAGGAACAAGAACTGAGCAAGGTGTGCGAACTTAAAGATGTCTTGTGAAATGTTTGAACACTAGTGGTGCTCCAGAGCAATATTTTGATTAGCAGGTTCCTCTTCGGTTCGTTTTAAAGTTTTCTACCATCAAATGCATGAGGACGCCCTTGCACGTCATAGGTAAATTGGTGACTTGATACACACCTGTCACTTTCACCTCAATCTCTCACAGAAAAAATTTTGTTAGGCATCAGCAAAGCAAGCAGTCAGAAAAGCAGTTATATTATTTCAAATGTAGTT
Source organism: Leptoclinus maculatus (assembly GCA_032191485.1). Lineage (NCBI taxonomy): Eukaryota > Metazoa > Chordata > Actinopteri > Perciformes > Stichaeidae > Leptoclinus > Leptoclinus maculatus. The sequence continues at coordinate 11,984,968 of JAVDOI010000014.1, read as the reverse complement.
ACCAAGTGTTTGTGCTGATTGCTGCTCAGTGTAAAAACATATACACCAGGCTGGCTAAAGACCACCGCAAAGAAGCTGGGAGGAGTCCAAGACAGAGTCAGCTCTTCTTTTAGCTGTCTGAATGCGCCCCAGTCGAAATCGCTGTTTGTGTTGTACAAGTTGTCACTGCAAGACATGAAGTATTAATGTAAAGTAAGTAAAAAAATGCAGCGAAAATGGATATGAAAATCTTGTATGCCCAGCATTTAACTTACAGATCGTACTGAGGAAAGAGACGTGTATCCACAGTGAAGAGTATAACGTCGCCCAAATGGAGACACGTTGTGGGGTTCAGAACTCCAGTTACACTTGTGTCTTTCACTTCTTCCTTGGTATCACTCTTGTTTCTCTTCCTGCTGCTGGAATTCATTTCTATTTCTTCGCCACTGATATTTTCAACTTCGGTGACCTCCCACAGAACATCAGAATTTCTTCCTAAAAAAAATGACAGCACAGGACCCTCATCGTGGATCATTCATTATTATTTGTTTAAATGAAAAGAAAAAGAAAAAGGTTTTCTTTTGACAAACCAGCTGAGCTCTGAGTGTCCCACTGTGTGGTGACAGGAAAGAGTTGCTGAAGCTCCTTTGGGAGGCCGCTGAGGAGGCCGAAGAAGCCTGCCTCTGCAAATCAGACAATAAGGTACAAGATGTGTGAGACAAATAGAGAGAGAGAGAGAGAGGACAGAAAGCCACTTTGGGTGTCTTTACCTGTTGTCTGAACAATGTAGACAGCATGTGAGGAGTTGAGATGATTGTTACACAGAGGACTACCCTGGGAGTTAAAAGATGTCTCCAGCACGCTACCTGAGACGCCTGTCACCTACACACGCATACACACGCATACACACACATACACACGCATACACACGCATACACACGCATACACACACACACAATAACAGTGTTTACCATTTATAGGTCACTGCAACAAAAGAGACGCTTGTCCTACTTACTCCTTATCCTGCGATAAAGACGACATTGTGTGAAGGTTTTGTATATGCCAGGTAATGTAGCTCTAACTATTCTTTGTTTTTTCAATGGCAACATTGTATGGATATCATAAGCAGAAAGAACACTTCTCGGATACAGTGGGTTTTTAATTGACCCAAAAGCATGACTTTCCTTTATTTTTCTTTTGTGCATTAATATGTTGCTGTGTGTGTTTATACAAAATTTGCAACTGCCTTTGCTAACCTGACTTTCATAGCTCCACACCAGCTCCATGTCTCCATTGGACTGGCAGTTGAGTTTTAGCTCAGTAGCTGGCCTTCTCCTGCAAAGGCCTCCACACGCAGCTCTTCCAGGAGGCTCTCTGCAGACACACAGACCTAGCTCCCCATCATAACCCCGGTAATCCTCTGCCGATTGACACACCTGCAAGAAAGCAACCAGTGCAAAGCTAAAATCAGCTAAATGCTTTATTAGTCAACTATAATCCTTTTTGAAAACAAGCAAATATTACTTATCTTTTCTCTGCTTGGACCAGCTTTTTTGAGTGTTTTTATTATTATTTAGAAATCATATAAAAAGTGACAACATTTTCAACTCATGCCCGGTTTGAGTGTGTAACTAGGTGTAAGGTCATTTGTACCAAATACTGCTATGGAGGGCCGTGACAAATGGGTAGTACACTGAAGGCCTTGCTAACTGACAGTCACAGGAAGCAGTTGCTGGTTACATATTAAGTGGGACTAATACAAGCCTCTGCTAGATAAACTATTGTCAGGTTCATGGAGGAAAGGGCAAAGACATCTAGGTTGTACTCATTAGCCTTGTCTATGAATGTAGAGTTTGTTTTTTCAGTGTGTTCTGTAAACAGATCACAGTCTACAGTCAAAATCCTCAAGCATCATTCAATCAGATCATCAGGAAGAGTTTCCTGTTGTTTTGTGAAAGACCATGCCAATTACCTTTGCTCTACTTTAGTGTGTAGGTCTACAAATATTTGGGATACAACTGCACAAAGTCTGACCTGCTGCCTGCAGTGAAGTGACCACTGATATCTGTCCAGACAGTCTCCATACTGTGTACGAGTTCTTCCGTCTCTGCAGACATAGTAGAGTTTGTGTACACACGCATGTCTTTTGTTGGTAGGTTGGTAGCCGATGGTGCAGTGGCACTGCCCATCACTGGTCTGCAGAAAAGGCAGCAGAGTTAAAAACATCGTATTGTATAATGCTGCATGCAGTTCACAGTGTGGTCCGTTTGTTACCTAATTTGCTAATCTGGTCATTCATTCATTCACTGACAAAGCATATTAAACCATATCTATCTGTCTTCTTTCTTTCCTTAATTGATCTCCTCATCTGTTTTTCCTTCCTTCATTCGTTCCTCCCTCCCTTCCTTCCTTCCTTCCTTCTTTCCACCATTCATTCATTTATTCATTCCACATTTTTTCTCACAAAGACCCATGCATCAGTCAGAGAAAATAAATCTAATTGTCCTTATTAAGTGCTGATTAGGGGGCTAATCACCAGTGCAAGCTGCAACAGACTAGGAAACAAGACCCAACTGCGAAGGAATTTGATCCAGAGCTCTTTCAGCAACAGATTGTAAAGTCTAAAGTTTCCTCTCAGTGAGGAAACTACTCTCACATGAGTGTGCACAATGTTTCCTAGGATGCAAGAGTAACATAAAGAAAGTCAAGAGAATAAAGGAGGAGATTAGAAGATAAGTTTGTGTTGATATTAAAATGGTCACATAAACACACTTTAGAGAACACAAAAGGAATGACTGGGTTGATCCTACTGTACTATCAAGTGAAAACCCTTTGTCACCTGGAAACTCTGTCCCTCTCCCAGACAGATGCAAGTGTTGTGACCGGAGAGAGGCTGCTGAGCCTCAGGGCCACAGGGAAGGGAGGCAGACAGGCCTGGTCTAGGACAGAAGTGGTGAGGAGGACACTTCAGACAGCTGTCAATGGACATAGCACCAGAAGTTGGCCCATAGGTTCCCCTGGGACAAGGGACTGGAATGAAGTTCCCCAAAGGGCAGTAGAAACCTATCAGAAATAAATACATATATATATATATATATATATATATACACATACACAATACAAATACAAAAAGTACTGGCAAAGTAAGTGTTCTGTGTCTGTCACCAAAACCATCTAGAGAAAGTACACGAAAGAGGTTTGTGAAACTATTTGTTAACATTTTCAAATTACTGATTAAACATATGTAGAAAAAAAGTAAGGTCAAGATAGCTTACCTGGCTGGCAGGATGGCCTCTCCTGGAACTGTTGACTCAAGTTGTTTCCATGAACCAGAGTGAGAAGCACAGCATTCAGCCACCACACACACCTGTAACTCTTGCATCTGCATGTCCTTATCATGGTTAATATGTCCACCTGCTGAAGTAAGGGGCTGGTGCACACGTAACCCAGCTCTTTTCCAGACTCAGGGAGACATTTTGAATTCTTTATCCAGGATCTGTTAAAATTCGCTTGGTTGCGTGCCTTGTTACGGTCATAGCCAATGAAGTAGTTATGAAGATGGTGTAGCAACCTCACTCCCTTAATAATAAGCCTTTCCCTGTCTGCTGTAGTCCTGCACATATGACCTGATCTGTCTGTTGGTAGACAGAGCTGCGAGGTAAGTAGTGGGCTAGTTAGTCTGCATAACTTTCAATGGCCTGCTGAATGATTTATGAGGCCTGTGAGGTAAGGTGACAGTGACCGTGGAAAGTAGCGGGGAAAACAGAGAGTACAGCTGCCTGGTGCTGCCGGGGTCACATTACTGCATTTGTTGTTCTCAATCCTACCATGAAACTGATTAAAGATTTGGCTTATGAGATACATCAACGCAGCTTTGCTTTAGAGGTGTCTTCTAAGCACTATGTGCATCACAGCAGCTGCTGAATTCACATTGAAATTCACACATCAGGCTCAGATATCTGCTCTGATATAGTACCTGACTTTATGCAAGACAGCTGCAACTTAACTTCTATTCACATGATGAATATTATAACTGTTCATCTGTGTTTACGTGTTGATAATAAGACTTCTGTCAAGGTCTGTGTGACCCACAACTGCAATAAATGTCTGTTTTATCTGTGAGCTGATAGTGTATATGCAGTATAACGTGCAAAATGCATAATGTATGCATTTATTTATGTAAGTGACCTGCATATGCTACAAACATGTTAATATATTTGGTTAAAAACAATACATATTTGACTATATTTTAGTTTTTTGTTTTTCATGAAAACCTCTGCATACCTGTGAAATAACCAAGGTGAGATTGTTACCCTTTGTTCCATATTCAAATCAAGCAGGGAACCTAACCCTGTATTATGCTGTGCATTCATTAAATATAGTTATTAATAGAGTTATGGTAATAGTTTCTACAACCATAAATGTGTCATTCATGTGTGTGTACAACAAGGCTTTCTGTGGGCACATACAGTATGTTAAAGTTGCTATCTGTTCAACAATAAAAAAAAAAAAACGTCTTACTGTTATTGTATTGAAATAAATGTTGGACTTTGGATAAGTGAAATAAGCCACATATTTCATCACGGTAGCCATGGACTTTGACCCCACATTGACGTCTCATAACTTACCCAACTGAACAGGATTCAACTTTCACCTACACATCCATGTCACATCGCACTCACAAATACTCTACAAGTTAACGAGACCATGGACAGAATATCATTGGTGAAGCCGTTCCATGCAAAATGTAGAAATGTCACAGTGTAAATGAGCATGAAAACTCAATAATGCACTTAAAGTTGTCTTGTAAATTGACTTCTTTCTTGTTTTGCTGGTTAAAAAAAAGAACACAGAAAAACAGGTTTTGCATAATCAGCAATGTCCTGACTTGCAGCACAAACATTGATTTGTAAACTGTTTATTGCATCCAGAACAAGCCTTAGTAATCAAGGCTCCATGAGAATTGGATACACTGAGTTGTTACACAATTGAAAACATACAAAACAGAAAAACACACTTCAAATCTTGCATAATGCTTAAAGAGCCACATCAGGCAGTGCGGGTCAAACAAGTGACCCCAGTGTAAATACTGATATAATTCTAGTTCCTGGCAAAGTGGGTCTTTGACGTAATAAGCCTGGAATCCAGTCACATTTCCAGTTGGCCGTGGACACACAAACTTGAACTTGTTGAACCTTTTTTGGTCGATCTAATACACTTCTTCCTCATTTTTACTTTTTCTTTGGAATAAGGGTGCAAAACCGCTGCTGAGTTGGCAGCAATCTTTCCATATCATTATTATTACAGTGTTCTTATCTTTTGGCAGTGTTTTTATTGTTATTCTATCATGCTTCTCATCACAGTACTTTCTCCCTTTGGCACACTATCTTAAAGTGACACCTCCTTATTGACATAACATAATTCCCTGAAATCAATGCTGCAAGAATGCTGTTAAGTTTTATGAAGGTTTAACAGTGGACTCTGTTTGTGTGTGTGTGTGTGTGTGTGTGTGTGTGTGTGTGTGTGTGTGTGTGTGTGTGTGTGTGTGTGTGTGTGTGTGTGTGTGTGTGTGTGTGTGTGTGTGTGTGTGTGTGTGTGTGTGTGTGTGTGTGTGTGTGTGTGTGTGTGTGTGTCTGTGTGTGTGTGTGTGTCTGTGTAGCTCTGTGTGTGTGTGTGTGTGTGTGTGTGTGTGTGTGTGTGTGTGTGTGTGTGTGTGTGTGTGTGTGTGTGTGTGTGTGTGTCTGTGTAGCTCTGTGTGTGTATATGTGTTCCGTCATCAGTGTGACCCTCCACGTGTTGACTATTGACACAGGCAGAGTTTGGGCAGGCTCTCTGATAACAAGGGCCTATAAGTTGGATGAGAAGAGAAGTCACTCTGCATACCCCTGATCCTCAGGTAATGGCTAGCCACTTCTTCACATATTGATCTTCTTCTTGTCTTCTTTCTTAGACAGAGAAGGGAATGTATGTCAAAGGAATTAAAGATAATTTATTAATCCTAAAATGTTCAGTATTGAGTCATTTGTTTGTTCTAATGTTAAATGCTTATGTACGTCTTTTCTTCTGTCCCTACACAGAAAGTTAAAAATGCATCTAAAAGCTGCGATCTTCGCCCTGTCATTCTTGACAACTTCAGGTATACACTGCTCCTCAAATATTGTGAAATAGCCTTTATTTTGCATTTGTATATCTTTTTTTCATGTATGTTTTTTCTTTATCTGCAGCATACCGACTCCCCCGTTACAGCAGGGAGGCAACCTGGACTGATTCAAAGGCCAACCAGGCTTATGACAAGACAGAACCCAAAAAAGATGTGGAGTAAGTTGACTAAACTAAACTAGTTAAAGACCAGAAATAAATGTGCATCCGTACACTCTGATCTATAGAGAACAAATATCAAAACATGTTCTAATAGAGTACTTTTGTGCCTCTTTGCTCAGTAGAATCTACAAGACCAACATTGACAGCAGTGACCTTTACGACCCAGAGGATCACAGCAAAAACCCTGTGGCAGAGGAGATGCAGCACAAACTCAACATGGAGTCGGAGCGTCTGCGTATCCGTCTGCGCCAAGAACTGGCCGAGCTACAAGAGAGGTTGTCCCCATCTCCCGCCCACCTCAGCTCCACTCTGGCCAGCATGAGGGAGCGTTTGGCTCCCCTCACCCAGCAGCTCCAGAGCTCTCTCAGCAGCAACACCAAAGATTTGTGTGGCCAGCTGAGCCTCTATCTGCAGGGCCTGGAGACAGCAGAGGTCCAGGCAGAGGCCAATCCGGCTCTGTACCAGGAAGCCTTCCACTGGATGAGCCAAACACTGGAGCACAGCAGCTCCAAGGTGGCCGTCCTCATTAGCGACTTCCATACTAAATCCGTCGGGGTGATTGAACATCTGAAAGAGATCAGTGCTAGTGCGCAAGAGGCAGCTAAGTCAGAGCACTGGCAGGAAATTAGTTCCAGGTTGGGACAGGAAGTGAGTTCGCTGAGAATGGAGGTACAGAAGAGGATTGGGGCTGTTAAAGCAGAGCTTGCTGCTCTGCTAGAAACTGCACGGTCTGGTAAGGCTGAAGTCACAGCCAGTATGGAGCGGTTCTGCCAAAATGAAGCCCTGCAGAGCCAAGTTTTTCAGGTCCGAATGGAGAGGCTGTTTCAGGGGCTTGAAGAGGAGTTGGAGGTCCAGGGACTCTCAAGCCTGTCTCCTGCTTCTTCTTCCTCCTTGCAGGAGGATTTCTCAGTTAAACTTTCTGCTCTGATCCAAGACATTATGCACTCAGTGCAGTGACAGAGACAATTGTACATTTTTGCACAAAACTACCAGTTAACTGCTCTATGGTCCTATTATAGTGTATAATTTGACATGTATCCACATCCATACATTTGGTCCGCTATTGTACCAGCAGAGTAAGTAGCCTGTAAATATTATGTGTTTGCTTTTGATTGATGTACTGTATTTCTTTCATTCTGCATGTGAATAAGTGTGTAAATGTCAATATATGTTTACAGTGCATGTAATATCAACCAGTGCTGCGCCAACCAGATTTCGAACTTTATTTTTAATATGTACAGAACAGATCTGACTTATATACTGCAGATTATGCAGTATGTGCATTGTGCTAAATATATATATAGGTGTTTATATGTATATAACTGTTTTAAGCAAGGGGATTCTGTACATGATACCCAACATTTGGTAAGACTGTCAGTTGGCATACTTGCGAGCCATTATAAAAGCAAATCTACGATAACATGCCACATTAAAATGTTCTTTAAATGCTTACATAGTTCATGTTTCTTTTTTAGACAGTTCAGGTGTGACTGTTCCTTTATATCCAATAAATGACTGACAAATGCAGATGCAGCAAGTATACACAGAAGAGTGTATATTCATTGTCACCTGACAAGAATATTTGAGTATCACTGACAAATCCCAACATTATCAGATTTTGTGTTCTCACAATAAACATACAATTACAATATGGTACGAGGCGAAGATCATTTGCCAATTGATCTGTCAGTTAAAGGCATGGGGTGATCCTCCCGCCCAATAAAACTTCTTGAGGGCGAACCAGCCACCCAGAACCAGCAGAGCAGCAGCAGCCGAGCCGAACACCAACCCCACGGCGAGGGCCGCCACATTCACATCTTCTCCCTCTGATGCCACGTCATCACCTGATGCACGCAGGGGGAGATTCATTGAGATTGCTTTTTTGTGTTGTCTTCCAAGATCTTCTAAGATATTGAAATGTATTTATAATGATACATTTGATTCAAATATACTCACTGTAAGCAGATGCATATGGCCTCTCTTTAGAAGGGGAAGATAAAAAAAGAGAGTCAGATAAAAGGTAAACTTTGTATCATGGTTCACTGTAGTAGTGTTTTTGCTTTGTCTTACCTTCTCCGGCAGCAGTGTAAAGAGGTCCAACTGAAACAGTAGCCGAGTTTCCGCTTTCTCCTCCAAAAGGAGTCGCAGATCGTTTTCTTCTCTTTTTACAGGCCTGATAAACAACACACATTCAGTTGGGTTTAGTTGGATCTATGTTATATGATGTAACACTATGGCTTCTCTAGAAGTTTAAGAAATAACTAGTGATTTCATTTTATGATAAAATAGAAAACTGTACCATGAACCACAATGTCCCTGATTCAGTTATCTGGGTCAGTTATCTAATAAGACCATTCAATACCTCAAAAATACTGTATATTCACAAATTTCTAGTAATGCTTTTAGTAGCAACTTTTTAAATGAATCGGATGTATTCAATATTTCAGTGTGACTTACTGTCTGCTTAACACTGTGGACAGAAATGTTCTATTTCTATATTTTTAAAAGGGTAAGTTATATATATGATATATGTATCATACATATCTCTGCCAGAGAAATACTGGCATGGGATACCTTTGAAAACGGCTTTAGCATTTCTTTCTCTGATGTATTCTTGACATCTCAACTTACAGACAGGATGTCTTGACATTTGCTGGGCTCACAAAGTCTCAGCATGCAGTGCAAATAGATGCTGGACATTTCCTGGTTGCGGTGCAGAACAAAGCGGAAGGCCTCGAAGTTAAACCAGGCAGCCATTGAAAGTCCATTGCTTGCCACAGATGTCCTTTGGTCCACTGAACAGCTATAGAGAGCAGAATTATTTAGATATAGTTTATATTTTAAAATGTGTGGAAGTTATTATTTTTTTCCCCCGTGTAAGAAGCTATACTATTGAAGTGTGCGTCCATACCCTGTGAAGAAGTTGTGCTGCTCACTGTTCGCCATGTTGTAGGCAGTGGGAGTGCTATAGCAGTGATCCAGCAGTACATGGAAACTTAAAAGAGGACAGCGGGCCAATGATTTACTGTTTGCAACAAGAAAACTCTGTGCTCATTTTAATGTCAATATTTGTTTTCCGATAAGCAAATTCCCTATAAACATCCACTCATCCAATTGCTAATTACTTACTTTCCTGTGAGGTTAACAGCCTTGACCTCCACATAGATCTTGGTGCGTAGCTCAAGTCCTGTAGAAGGTACCACTAACGGGTAGCCATAGTTAGAGTCCTGAAGAAATAAGAAATCAGAGTAAAATAAGTCAATAGAAACAGCTCTATGGTGTAGTATGTCTAAGGTAACTGGATGCCAACTTACATTAAAAACACTCATCTTCAGTGTATCAATGAAGGTCCCATTATTATCGCTGATCGCCACGGAAACTGAGGAGCTAAAAAAATCATGGAAAAGAATTTCATGTATTTCATGTGTTGCCTCGGACAAAATGCAATAGGGTACAGTGACATAAGGTAGTCACAATGGGCCCAGTGCACACTAGTTATGAAGCACGCACGCACGCACACGCACACACACACACACACACACACACACACACCATATATTGTCTCGTTACACGATTAAATAGAGACTTGACATTTGACATCAGCAAACATATTATCCAACAATCATCATTATATGAATGTATAAGACAAAAACACCAAAGAAAATAAGACATTTTTAATTTAATTTAATATTTGTTGTTTATTCATGGTTTCTATAGTTAATGTAGAATAAGCATATAGTTCTGTTATTGCTACTGACTATTTGACCAAAAACAATTAACATGTACTGAGCATAGCAAATGGCACCGTTGCAATGTTGATGTGAGATCTAAACTTGTGACTTCTAACGTGTATTTTCAAGGTGGCAGTCTTGCACGGGCCTGATCTCTGCCCTACAGCGCCCCTACTCCATGCGCCCTTATGCAACTGCACCTCCTGCACTGTCTATATGGACACCTCTGCACAATGTAGGCTCATTTTAAAGGAAGGGCAGTTACTCACGCCGCAATCTGTGTGTTGTTGATCAGGTACTCCAGCGGGTAGCGGCAGGAGAAGTGATAGTAGAGGTCTGTGGAGTAGCTGATCATCCCCTGGTCAGATCTGGGTGTGTCAATGAACCCGGTGATGATAACTGACTGGATACTTAAGAAGTTGCTGAATGGACCATTGGGGTCCGGGGCCTCATCCACAATCTGAACAACACAACAAAATAATCATTGCATGACCTTCCTCTATACTGCCATATAACCCTAAAAGAAGTGGCACAATGTGTCCATTAATTCAACATTATTCTACATCCTCCGCTAGACACCTTCTGACCTGCAGAGACTGGCGGCAGGGGTTATCCTGACTGTGGTTAACAGGAAGCTGGTAACGGATGATTGGAGGGTTCACACTGGTGTCGATAGAGCCGTGGCACTCTGTAGCGTTGTGGTTCCCGTTCAGAGCCAGGTCTGTGGTGTTGAAGCCTGCCCACTGAGCCGTGCACAGGTTGATCTCCAGGGTGATCGTCCTGGCGCCACAGACAACTGTCAAGTCTGAATTGTCTATGAAAGAAGGGAAAGGGGAAAGCGTGAATGTTTTGATACTGCAAGTTATTTACCAATCAAAATTTACATTTTTTTTTGCTGCAGTGACAGAGATGAGGAAAAAGTCCATTACAATAAGCATTGTGAAAAAGTCATTTTCACAATTAGTATTAGTCGCCAATTACCGTCTGCTCTGATATTTGCAGAATACTAATACAAAACAAAAGCATCTGGCTCAGTGAAGGTAATAGTTTAACCGACCTGGGGTTCTTTCATACTCAGACGAGCAGTTGTAGAGACACAGAGCTGGCTGCAGCAGCACAACCAGCAGAGGGAGACAAAGATAGAGAATCATGCTGTCTGGAGGAGGCTCAGTTCGATGGATGAGTCCTGTCCTTATACAAAGAATAAAAAACTAAATCAACAATAATAAAAACACCAAAATGACACTGAAATAACAATATCAACTGAGTCAGAGCAGATGTGGGACAAAATATTATTTAGAAAAAGCCACAAATTGGTCAAAGTACCATTTTTGTGTGACTATAATTTTCAGTATCAAAAAGTTGCAAATGTTTTGCTTTGCGGAAACTGTTTATGTTTATCCTAAAATGATGTAGTTAAAATCAATGAATTTTAGATATAGACAGTTTTACCTTTGCTGGTACCTGGTGTCTCGTGTGACAGAAGAAGTTGTGCAGTGTGGCTTTTATAGTATTTGACAGCCTCAAGACACATAAAACCATAGAGGTGTGACTCTCAAGCCCTTCCTTCAACTAATTATGGCCCCCTTCACATACACACACTTTCTCCACGTTTCTACCGTGAGCTCTCGTTTGGGCGGCAGCAGCTCCTGGCAGGGATCACTGTCAGATTAATGAGATTAACCCGGCAGATTAATCTGTCACTGGGATTTGACATAGATCCCTTGGGTTAACAACACCTACTGTATCAGGTTGCTTTCCATCAAAAAATAAATATTGAAGATGATTGTTAGTTGTTGGCTGGTTGTGTTGAGGTTTAAAATTGTGTTAAGGAAATGCATTTCACCAAATTCTTCCCTTGATCAGCACTCTACTGTTGCATGGTATTGCTAAAGTAATGACCAAAAACTTGCAATTCAATTAATGGAATTAAATTAATAAAAAATTATTATATAAATTCTGATTATACTGTATCAAAATCCTCCTTAATTGATAACTGTCATACTGAATTACAAATAAATTACAAATCTACTTATTCAGAACCAAAAACATCAACTCTTGACTCTCAAAAGAAAGACGTATATTTCCTAAATCATTGTGTGGAGATTCACTGTCTGGAATAAAGGATTACATTTCTTGAGAATGAAACACCTTGAATGCTTGAAAGGTGATGCTGCTTGCCACAAGCAATGAAGTCCACAGTCAACCAGGATTAACCTTTAACAATTTCCCTTGCATGTCAAACCTCTCCTCTATTGTCTCCATTGACTTGCATTACAGGTAGTCTCTTTAGGCGACAACTGCTGCTGCTCAACTGAGAAGCCCCATTGTTCCTCAGAAATATAGAAGGAACAGGAGCATCAGTGCTTTTGCCGAAGTGCCCATGGTGAGAGAAGACGTTTGTTACACTATCCATAGATGTGTCACTCTTTTACAATCTCTGAGTCCTCGTCTGCGTCAGAGAAATGTACCTTCTCGGACACTTGTTTTGAAACAACTTTCTTCTGAACTCTCACATTCTCCATTTCTTTCCCCTCGCTCTGACTGCAGGGTCAGAGATAATGTTTGGATGGAGAAGTCTGGAAAATAATGTCCACCTGTCCATAGGTCGATTGGTCTGCATAAACCATAACTAATCCATAAATGAAATAAGCATGTAAAGTGCTAACAGCACATCATTTATAACATATTGCTTGTCATCAGTCCCCAATGAAAACCATGTATCTCAAATATTAGGGATTTGGGTTATTCACTGTAAGGATTATGGTGCGATGATGGTTACCGACATACAATCACATTAGAAAACAATGAAAACAAGGCCCAGGGCAGGACACAGATTTAGCTGTGGACGAAAGAGGATACACTGGGAAGTTTATGAGGACATAGTACTGTACTCTGTGGGCATGTACAGTAAAGACGGTCATTAGAGTAGCTAATGACCGCTCAGGGTGTGAATGTAGCATGTCAACCAACTTAGCAAATATGTTTAAAAACAGTTGTAACACTCCAATGTTGAAAAGGAGTTTTTGTCTAAGCGTACGTTGTTATGAAATATGAATCAGTGAATGCCTTTCTATGGTACCAAAACAGCACTGTAAAAATAATCCACTACAAGTGAAAGTCCTGCATTTCAAATAGCTTCAAATAGCTTCAATCTAAGTCTGTATTATAAGTTTTATAAGTATTATAGGCAAAATGTACTTAAAATATTAAAGCGTATACTCCTAATGCAGAACAATGTCCATTGCAACTACCGGTAATATATTTGTAGATACAGTATGCCAATATTATAGTTTTAATACTGATGCATGCATGCATATGTAGCATTTTCCTTTTGTAACTGTTCAATTCAATTCAATTTATTTTGTATAGCCCAAAATCACAAATCACAAATTTGCCTCAGAGGGCTTTACAATCTGTTCACATATGACATCCTGTGTCCCGGGACCCTCACATCTGTTGTAGCTATACTTTATATAAAGTTGGGTATTTCAGTCGAGTGGTTCTCATCCTAGGGGTCGGGCCCCTCCAAAGGGTCAAACAGAGGGGTCGTGAGATTATTAATGGGAGAGGAAAGAAGAACAAAAGTTTCTGCTACTCAGAATTATTATCATTTTATGGATTTATCTTACTTTTACTGAACAGTTATATAAATGAAACCACCTGAGACGTTTGGAGGGGAAATATCTTTTTGTGGAACAACTGGAAACAAGACAAGGAGCCACAACAAGACACAGTTTGGTGTTTTTATAAGTGGCCGCAAGACAAAAAGATCGGGAACACACTGGTTAAAACTTTTAAGGTGTGTTTTTTATTTAAAATCTTAAAAGTAACTAAAGCTGTCAGATAAATGCATTGCAGTAAAAGAACAATACTTCTCTATGAAATGTTGTGGAGTAGAAGTATATTATATGAAGCAAAGATATTCAATACCATTACCCCAAAATGTTACGAAAGTAAAGTACTTGAGTAAATATACTTTTCTTACTTGTCACGACTGGTGTAACAGTCGTTAACAGTGGACAGTAACAGATTCATTTCAAAAGTGAATGGGAGTTGCTGCTCAGCCTCATTTCATCAGTAGTTTGGTGTCATCTGCTGGCCAGAATTTGTCAGAGCTCAAATGCCTCATTGTTGTCTGCGTCTGATAGACTCGTGATTCACCGGCGGTGAGGATTGCAAGAGACACAGCTTCCTCCTCAATGAACAGACAGCATTGTGACAGTACTAAGTACTAAATGGAACAAGTACCCCTTAAATTCAAACACAGTTTTACTTCTACGGCTTTAGCCTGAACAGGTTTGGGTCTCACAAACATGAAAACAAACAGCAATGGAGTGCTGCTGTCAATAACTGCCTTTCAAACATAACTGACGCGGGCCACTATTTAACCCGTCAGCCTTTAGTTTTATGGTGGACAATTCAGTCTGAAGATGTGGCTGGATTAAATTGTAAAATTATTATTATTATTATTATTATTATTGTTTTTGAAGCTTAATCCATGTGACTGCTCCAGACTTACACAATCACTCATATTCTGGAATTGAAGCTGCAATGTCTGGAAACCAAACCAAAGCAATGGACAGGAAGCATGGTTCTCTAAAAAAGTCCTTTCCTCTTCCTCCTCTGCATGCTTTCCTGTTCCAATCTCTCCCTCTGTATCTCTTGCTATGTCCCTATCTCACTTTCTGCCCTTGCTGTGTCTCTCCAAATGGCTGTTTTCACAGTGAGTCCGTTTCCTTTCAAACACTTACACTGGCTTTGTATGAGATGTGTTTTAACCAACAGCCACATCAGACATGTGGTGGACAAACTGAATCACATGACATGAGACCAGCATGTTTACCAGACATAGAAAAGGAAAGGTTGATTTGTACTTTTAACATGCATCTTTCAGTTTTTGAAGTCTTGTTTCTGTTTCTGTTTCTGCTTTCTCGCTTAATTCCCCAGACAGCACTCAACCACTGTGTGTGCGTGTGTGTGTGTGTGTGTGTGTGTGTGTGTGTGTGTGTTGTGGAAAAAGAGAGATCCTCATTCTTTATTTTAATACAGGGAACATGATGCACAGTGTTAGCACAAAGAACTCTATTCATCCCCTTATAATGTCATTACTATATGTGAAATGGGATTTTGCTAGTAAAAGACACAGACACACAAATGCATACCTCAGTGATTTGAGTTTAGATGTAGAGGGGAAAACAACAGTAGCTAAATCTTGGACTATCTCACTCTTGTTTTTTTCCCCCTTCAACCAGACGCCATAAGCACGCCTCCACCAGACGACCCACTTTAGACTGGACTGCCTCTATCCTCAGTTTATCCCAGGGATTGAAAATCTCTAAAGTCTAAAACACGTTTATATAGGCAACTTGATTTAAGGACATGTTGTGCATCACAACCGGGTGAACATGTAGAAAAATGGATTTTATGAAGCTGTTTGGCACCGTTGTCGCCGTTTTTCTCCACCCTGGATCTGCGTCTAAAATAAATGGTAAGAGTTTTATTTCGGAGGAACGAAAAACTCGAGAACTTTTTAAACTCTGACGAGACGATGTAATGTAGTGTTTTTAGTCAAAGGAAATACTTCAACGTGTTTGTACCGAGATATTTTAAAAAATATATATATTTTAAAAGTTTGCATGCGGCGCTGAACGAGTCTTTGTATTGGCACGTTTTATTGTCGTGTTAGTGGATTAAGGTAACGACGTTGGTACTAGAACGACCGTAATATAAAGAAGCCTGAAGCAGACAGTATGAACGTTACTGTAATTATAAACAGTCACACAGCAGCACGTGACGTGGTGGGAAATGAACATCAACAGGGTGTTTGCGATTCAGATCACTGATTTGAAGTCATAGGGTCGCATAGTTTTTCTAACTTTATTGCTGTAGTACAATATATATGCTGCTTAGACAGGCTGTAATAATAGTAATGGCCCTACTAACTAGACCCAATATTTACCATTATACAACAGACGCCCTAATCGTTAAACTGGCTCTATTTGTATGTTATCTGTAAAGGTAAAAAATAGAAATGATAAGAAGCATTTTATTCAAAGATAAGATGATGAGATTTTTGTCATTATTTTTGTTTATTCTTTTTATTCTTTTTTTTCACGTCATAAGCTCACATGTCTTAACTCTAATATGATTTTGTGTTGATGAGTCAGAAGCAATAAAAAAGTATGGGAACCACTGTTTCAATATATTGCCTGTCTGCTTATAAATTGGCATATATTTTGAAAAAGAAACCTGTAAATGATGCAGGTACAGGGGCCTTTCAGACAATCAAGATGCATTGTGTAAAGCCATAATTGTGCGACCTCAGCAAACCACTGCATTCCAGAAGTGTTCAGGCTCGCATATCTATAAATCTGTCACAGTGCAACACATAATCAAAACTATTTTGAATGGGACAAGACCAATCTAGAAAAACAAACAACTTTTTTAAGCCCTTAAAAATATAGGTTTTGCACTGTAATTTATCTACCATATGGTTAACCATTGCCGGAACATGTGGGAAGACTTTGGCAAAAGATTCTGGTTTCTAATGTGTCTGTGATGCTTCAGGTTGTTTATAGTCATTATGCCACGTGGGTGCCATGGGAATTCTTCAGAAAACGAAAATAAAATCGTATTATTATCATCATCTTGTTATCTCCCTGATGCTGACTGTGGTGTCCAGGCCAAAGGATCTGTCGGCGCGGGACAGAGCGCCCATGCTACAAGGTGTCCTACATCCAGGACAGCAGGCGGAGGCTGACCTTTGAGGATGCCAGGCAGGCCTGCAGGTCGGATGGAGGCGACTTGCTCAGCATTGAAACGGAAAGCGAGCAGCGACTGATGGAGAGGTTCATACAACAGCTGCAGGCTGGAGATGGAGACTTCTGGATCGGGCTCCGCCGCAGCCCGCAGCTCTACAGGGCAGGGACCACAAACCCAGGTTGCCCTTCGCAGTACTATTGGCTGGATGGAAGCAAGGCTAAATTCAGGTCTTTCTCATTTTAGAAAAGATTATTGGATTAAATCATGCATGTGTGGGAGTGATGGAATGTCTGCAGTCCTTTGCAAGAATTTGAGAATGAGAAATTCAGATATGAAGTAAAACTATGCATGCAATACGAATCTAAACTTGTGCATCTTATTTGCTGTAGGAACTGGCATTGGGATGAGCCATCGTGTGGTGTTGAAATGTGTGTGGTTCTGTACCACCAGCCCTCTGCACCACCCGACGAAGAAGGTCATTTCTTGTTCCAGTGGAACGATGACAACTGTAACTCCAAGAACAACTTTGTCTGCAAATACCCAGAAGGTGAGCCAGTAAATCACAGAAACTGTGCTTTTGTACCAGGCTGCGCAGTGCTGGGAATTATTGACTTGAATAACAACCATAAGCATATTGTTTTACTTTAAACACTTGAAACCTCTGAAGATTTCTCAGGGCTCATTTGATGTTGTTGAATATTTTCTACATTCTATTTGTAATGATTCTTCCTGTTTCTATTTCGGATGGGAAGCGGTTCTCGAATGCTTGCCTATTTTAGCTGAGTGAAGTAGCATTGATTACATATTTTTACAAGGATTGGATGGCTGAATTAACTTACTTTTCTCTGTCTTTTGCAGAAAAACAACCAGTATTTACTGAGAAGGGGAACAAAGCACATGCAGGTACAACATGTACTTGACTACCACGCACATTCTGTCCCTGCATGATGTTTCTATGATGTAGGGGAGGGGAGGGGGGCGGGGGGGGGGGGGGGGGGGCGGTATATTCTGATGAGCCTGCATGTGACACAAAGAACTAGGTTGTCTTATTTCAGAGTTTGCATGTGATCGAATCACCAAACAAGAACATTCAAACGCACAGAACATGGCATTTGTAAAACATTAGGCTTTTAATATTTGAAGCCATACTCTCATGTATTTGTTTATTGTTTCTTTTAATCAGTTAGAAATCTGCAATGGTGAGATGCCATGTGTCAAAGTTCTGCTTTTCATACTCAACTGATTATGTTGATTTGTTTTCTGGTTGCTCCAGTTCCATCTCTAAGGCCAAATGTGTTCTCAACTACAGAAAGTGATGAGAGGATAAAAATAAGACTACCTGAGTCATCAGGTAAGAAAAGAAAAGAAAACTTAGAGTTAAACCCCTTTATGTTTTCAGGGAAACTTCTATAAACCAATGCTTTAAGTAGTGACAGAATCGTGACGTGCTCTAACTATTCAATGATTAAGGTCTATGTTCTAAAGTCATATTAAGGGAAGTTATATGCCAGTAATGTTCTGTCCTTTGCAGTATCTCTCTCAGACAACAGCCTGTATGTTTCCTACATCCTTTATGCAACTATTCCAGCTCTGCTGCTGCTGCTGATCGCAGCTGCTGGGTTCTTCTGCTACAAACAGCATGCTAAGAGGTAAAAGAAGAACACGTTTCTGCATGCAAAGTAATAAAACGAGATTTTAAGAAGCATTTTTTTTAAGAGATAATGTATTTTTTTGCATAACTTTATACATTTTTACTCAGTTTTAGCCAATGTGAGACATTTCCTGTGCACACATTTCCTATTTGACTTATAAACTTCTTGTATATCTTTGGTCTTTGAAAAGTTTGTTGTTCAAAACATGTCTGGGAAATTCTTACTTTATGTGGCCTTTAAAGAGGTAATTTCACTGATGAGCAGCATGTTGTGATGATTGCATTGAGCTCTTCAACGTTATGTCTTTCATATTCAGGAGGAAAACAGAAACAGAAAGCTACCCCAGCAGATCAAAACCGTGGATGTCAAAAACAGCTTCACCTAATGCCGTTCAAGGACCTTACGCCTTTAGTGACATTACCAAACTGCCTCACACTGCTCTGGACAGCAGCGTGCCGGCAGGCATCATGACAAAGTACTCCTGTGCTCCTTCCCAGGACTCCCAGTGTGACGATTATGAGAATGTGTCATCCGTGGACAGGGGGAGCGGCTTTGTGACCAATGACATCTATGAGACCTGCAGAGCTCAGAACCGGCAGGCTGGTTGGGTGGAAAATGAGATCTATGGATAACACTGTTGATGCCTAACTGATCTCTGTGAGTGTCCGTCAGCCTCATACCAGCTATCGAATATGACGCAGCTAGACAGAGGAACACAATGTTCTCCATCCTTTTCTTCCTGCACACCCTACTGGTTACTTGTGTTGTGCAGGATTACTTAACACGTGGCTGTGTCGGCCTGGATTTAGACCTATATATATTCCGTATAGCGTATCACCTGTGTGTATCTTCAGTGTGGCATCCTGAGCATCCAGCAACAAAAGCTGTAAGTCAGATAAAGGCTTAAAGGCTTTTGTCACCTGTTAGATAACAATTAGTGCCCCGAACTTCCCAGAGCCCCACCAATAGAGTTCTGAAATTGTTGATGAAATTGTGACTCTGAGCACGGCATATTTTGGACTCAAGAGTAATATGAGTTATATGAAAAGTATAATATATTTTAAATCCTTTTAATAAATAACAAGACCTGAAGTCTGCAGCCATGCTAGCAGCTCTGTGAGGCTGTGCTAAGGCACAGCAGTGCTTTTAGCTGAATGCTAATGTCAGAATGCTAACACGCTCACAAAGGCCAATGAAAACATGTTGATCTTTTGCAGGCATTATGTTTAACATGTTCACCATCATAGTTTTGTGTATTAGCAAGCTAAAAACGGAGGGGAATGTCATTAGTTTTGCAGATATTTGGTTTTAAGTATTATATGGTGTTTAAGCTAGGGTAAGGGGATCCAATCCAATAGTTGTTAAGACACTTCACTTAAAACCACAAATGCCAACCTTATTGGCGCCATAACATTGATATGTATTATCATGAACAAGCTCTCTGATAAATTATGTGACTTCACTGCAGCACAAAGGCTTTGGTTTCAAAGAGGCATTAATGAATTAAAATAAGCATTACTGAGTCAGGTCAGGTAAGCGGTGCAGCAGCGCTGCTATATTTAGCGTAGTGGATTTCACTTTTAACCCTGAGAATTAGTGCAAATTTTGAGGACCCACGCAAGGTTACTCATCTTGTAAACAATCCAGACTTAAACAGCCATTTTCCAAGCACGTCACTAGATATTATGAGACACAAGGACAAAAAGATCCTGTTGTCTCTCTACAGCGGTGGAGGTGTCCTATTCAGGGACTTTTCTCACCCTTTCTCTAATCCTGAAGTGTAAGGCTTCCTGTTTGGACTCTGATGTCTGAGAACAGGACTGTACATGCGGAAACACTGATGACAGAACTCTGCTGACCCCAGTAAACCTCAAAGCTGTGGCCTTTCTCCGACTCCACCTGACTGTGTGGGAAACTCAACCCTTCCACTGCTCTGACTTTTTAATAGAGACCAGTTTTGAATATGTCATGGATTCATTCAACAGTGTTTGCTTGTAAAAGCATGTGCATACCTTATAAATCTGTAAAATAATCATGGATATACATTTGCTGAACACAAATGCCTGTGCTATTTCTGAGTGGGCTGCTGGGTCTGTGTCTTGGAAAGATGTAGCAAGCCCAGTAAGGAGAGGCTGAGCGTGTTCTTCGAGAATGTTAGACAGGAAATGCCAAAAGCACATCTGGAACTCTTACATTCAGGAAGTCCATGCGTGACAACGGAGGCCTTCGGAGCGCTGCTCTCCCTGCCCACTTAGTAATCCACTGCTAAACTGTCACTGAGGAGAACAACTGCTTTGTGTGAATGTGCTGAATCTCAAAACAAGGCATGATCTTTGGGTGTCAAATAAAGTTTGGTTTCAAGATGTTGTGGTTGCATTCCTGATTCAATAATGGGGACATTTCTGTGTGACGTTAGATGTGTGTGAATGAAAAATGCCTGTTCCTAAAGTACAAAACTTACTGTACTGTATGTGAAGCCTTGCTTCAATTGTCTATGTTTTCCAATAGATGGCGCTGTTAAGTAGCTGACCAAAGTGTCTTTGTTGCTGATAAAATATCTAGTTTCACATGAGGTTCTGCCATGTCACATTATATAATGTTATATATGATAATATATGGGATTTTTAATGGCAGTTGCACATTTTTCTGGATTGTAAAAGTAAGTAGACATGCTGTGAAATGTATTTTTCTTTCAAACGTTCAATACTTATTATTTTGTTTAAATATTAGTTTTCCTTTAATTCTTGCAGACCACATTACTTGTGTGCAAGTAAAAATGGGCAGTTTCAGGCTGATTTTGAATTAATTCAACCCTTTCCCCCCCCTTGTTTTTTTCACTCGCAACAGACTAAAAAGCTTATTAAACACCTGCGGGGGGGGGACTTCAAAGTTACCGATGCGTGCAATCAAGCAGCACACGCGAGCAAACAGATTTCAGAATAGCAATTTTACCGGTTGACGTAAGAGGTGGGTCTGGTTGTCTTGGCAACCAATTGGCACTGAAGTGTGGAGCGGCCTCGTGGCCCCGCCCCCTGTACAAATACCCCCATGGCTTTGACGTCAATACACGTCAACCGGAGAACATGATGCCTCTTTGCGAGTCAACTCGCGTGCTCTGTGGCTGATAGAAAGGTGCCTCGAGCTGAAATATTATCGCTCTATTGTATTGGAGAACGTGGTGTGTGACAGTCCTCCAGGGTTCAGCAAATGGCCTGCTTCGTATCGCCGCACTGACGGGGGGAGAGTGTCGCCACAAATTGGCGACACAGAAATCAACTTTGTCTATTTTTAATGGACACGTTTCGAGCGGCGGCGGCGGCAGCGGCAGCGGCGGCGGCGGTGGGCGGTTTGTTTTCCTTTCGTCTTTATCTGTAAGCTTGCTCTAGCAAAAGCCCCGCGTGAGCCCCCCGCGTGTCCCCTGCTCGTCTGGCTACCGTCTACTTCTTCCACAACCAGTCCCATTAAGAACAGCATGGTCATGGCTGACACTGTGCAAAAACCGCTGAACCGGGGTCCCGTCCGAGTGGGCTTCTACGACATCGAGCGCACTTTAGGAAAGGGCAATTTCGCTGTCGTGAAGCTGGCTCGACACCGAATAACCAAGACCGAGGTGAGTGTGTCGGTGAACTGGTTAGCCTGAAAGCTAACTTAGGCTACTGTTCGGCTGAGTTACATAACTTTATTGCACTAGTTGACACCCCAGATATTGACTGCAGATACCGAAATGCTGTCCACATCGTGCACTAATAGAAACTTGGATCAGGTAACTGTTAACTGCCGCCGGGGCCACTTGGCTGCTCCAGTGCGAGCAACAGCTGGTGTGTTTGAATACCTGCAGGTACAGGAGCAATGTCTCACTGCACCCCCCCCCCCTCCTCAGCCAGCATCACTGCCGGTAAGAGGTCTGACCAACCAGTGCTGCTGGGAAACGCAAACTGTAAATATGCACTCTTTCTGTCCTGCGCCAGACCAGCACCATACACCTGCACTTCTTTTTGGTAATGACCCAAGACTGTGCCACAATGTACCAACTCAAAAAAAGTCTGGCTGCTGTTAACATCGCTGTTATCTGGGGCATGCATGGGTCGGTGGTCCCATTATGTAATCCAAATAATGATTTGATTTGGTAGTTTCTTGTGCCAGCAGTGCCAGAGCTTTGTGAGGAGCAGGATGTGCCTGACCAGAGCTCTGTAATTGGAAAGCAAAGTGTTCTGCACGCATGCATGCGGACAGCAATTCACTGACACTGCTCTGGGGGGGGTCTTCACTTAGTTTTGGAGACGGGTTGATATCGCAAACACTGAACACTCTCAGGCGATGAAGCATTGAGCACAGAAGGAACAGGGCTTGGGTTTGTCTAATAGGTTTATGTCAGCTCTCTACAGAGAGGCGCTTCTTCACCAGTACCACTGAGTGCCATGCCTTTCCATTGTAATGACGGAGACACAGGGAGTACATGTAAAGAGTGTCCAGTGTGTGTGTGTGTGTGTGTGTGTGTGTGTGTGTGTGTGTGTGTGTGTGTGAAGAGAACAGAGGGAGTGATAGAAAAATAGGGCTGGGAAAACACAGTTGCACACTTTGATCTTTGACCTCACGGGGCCTCAAACTGTTTGTCGTTGAATGTGAGCAATCGTGCTGCACAGAAAAACAAAAAATGTACGTCATCCAGACAAGGCCCCTTGGTTTAATCTATGTTAAATGAATAACAAGGTCGGAAAAAATGCCTCTGTTTTGGTGTTAATCTGGTTATTAGAGCCTGTGAAGTGGCACAGCGTTAGTCTAGCCAGGTAATCTGCAACCGTGTGCCACTAACAGCTATGTTGAACGCAGGTTTTAATTTCAGCCTAACATGACACCAGGTGATTTCACTAAGTGGCTGCACCGCTCCCTCAGCTGGCGCGGTATCGAGGTGGAATGAAAACATGCATGTTGATGCTGTTTTTTTTTTTTAGGCCACTGGTTTGGTAGAGGTCACTACAGAGAGAGCCACTGCAGCGGCCCATGGCTGGAGCCAAGCTGTGTGTTTAAGTGGCCACGGTCAGCTGGAGAGTCAGGCTATCAACTTTATGTGATGCCATCTGCCTTGTGAATTTGGCAAAAGAGATGTTAACCTGGAATGTGTGTGTGTGTAAAGAAAAGCAGAGTTTAATGACGCATGAAACCACAGATCTGATGCGTCTTTGTGCATATTCCTCGATAGGTGTATCTGTGTGCATAACCTACTTTTTCTACTTGTGCCTCCTGCGTGTTATACTGACCCATTCATCCCATTATGTACATACCTTGAGGGTTCACATAGTGCTGGCTCATTCCCGTGGGGTCCTGTCAGTGGGTCGTACTTTTATCCATCTCTGGTCACAGTATTGTCCCGTCCAGCCTTTCTGCTCTCATTACTTAATGTATGAGCTAAATTCCCCTGTAAGTCATTGTCCTCGAATGACGTTGTGCCGGCAGAGTACACAAGAACTATTATGTTGTGTGTGCGTGCGTTTAAGTATTGTTGACAATGTAATCAGTTGCTTGGCTCAGATCTTTTCATGCTAAGTACCCTGTAATCCAGTAGGCTAGCGATTTTAAAATGTTATGCCCTGGAGGTCTCGACTTTTAGCTGGAGTGCCATTAAAAGATTTGGATTTCTTCACAGGATGTGATGGCAAATTGCATACCTGTTTGTACTGTCGGTAGGGAGATGATAATGGAGTGTTCAATGTATTGAAACACCCATTACGGCACATAAGTGCTAACTACAAATATGCTAAATAGGGTTAAACTGGGTGTCGGTGAGATTGAGCTGTCCGACTTCACTTTAAGATTAAAACCAAACATGAGGCTGTCTTCAGACTATTTATACCGCTGCATTAACACAGCAGGAATACCAACTGCAAAAATACAGCATCATCTAGTGGAAAACATTGGACGTGGCTCAACTTTTGTTGCAACACACGCAGTGTAGCCAGTCAGATAGGCAACAGGGTAATTCTGATGTTTTTCTCAAGTAAAAATGGAGGATAAGATCATTGTCACTAGTTTCCAGAGGAAAATCCTGTGTCACAGACAGTATTACATTATATGTTGGGTTTTGGCAACCAATAAACCCTTAAACCCTTGTTTTATTATCTGACCTAGGGCTGCAGCTAACAATTATTCTCATTATTGATTTCGCAACTTCCCAAAAGCCCAAGTTGACCTATTCAGAAAGGTTGTTTTGGCCGACCGAGTGGTCCAGAAGTGAAAGACATTGAGTGTATCACAGAAAACCATCAAATATTTACATTTAAAAAGCTGGAACCAGATACTTTTTTTTGTCATTTTTGCTCTCTGTAAGAGTTTTCTAACCTAGTCTAACAGCAGTGCGATTGCTGAGAGGCGAACTGGGGTCTCCTGTTGTTTACTCCTCCAGCTTGGCTCACAGACACTTGGAAACACTTCAGATCACACTGATGAAATGTTGTTTATGAGACCGTCTGAAGGAAAGATGTTAATATTGCCTCGTTACCCACCGGACATCATTAATCAAAGCCAAGAGTGTTGAAGTTTTGAGCGTGTCCATTTACACATGTACGTGTCATTGTGGGGTGTTTGTGTGTATCCAACGAGGCCTGCTGTACCTTTTTTATGTGATATTTCATCTTGGCTCAAATTTCAAGAGTGTTTATGATGAAGGTCTTCTGCACGAGCTGTATTTAAGTATTTATCTTGTGGCTCAAAAGCAGTTCTCTGAAAAGAACAGACTGTCTCCCTTTGCTTCTTGGAGAATATTAAACTATCTCTACTAGTGTGTATGCGAGTGTGTTTCTTTTTTGCCCATCAAGTCTGATGAGCCCGAGCAATGATTCTATTGTATGCTATTGAGAAACTGACTGATTGGAGTTGTATTGTTCTGCAGGTGGCCATTAAGATCATCGACAAGACCCAACTGGATGCTGTCAATCTGGAGAAGATCTACAGAGAAGTTCAGATCATGAAGATGCTGGATCACCCCCACATCATCAAGCTGTACCAGGTGAGCTTCTAGCTTCACTACCTGTTGTCTTTTGACTGTTTAGTGGGGCTGCCTTAGTCTCTCAGCGTTCACTGATTAAGACTACAGTACATCCTGGTTTTATCTGGGCTCTTGTGCACTTTTTGTCTCTGTAATGGTTTTATCTTTTGTAACTTGTTATTCCCCATGTTGTAATGCTGTGCAAAGACCAATGGTTTCATCTGATTTTGGTTTTTGTTGTTGTTTTTTGTCTGTTGTCAATCAAGAGATTTTCAGGAGATTTATTTCTGTCTCGGGTCTTTTTCCTTTGACCCATCTCATGACAACTGCTTGTAGAGTGTTACTGTCGATGTAGCAGAGATGTTAGAAGAATGCCACCATACTATATATTTACTCCAGTTAGTATACAGCACACACACACAAACTTGACACTTGGGGGAAAAATAAAAAATGGTACAATTACGTAAAAGCAATAATGACTCTTCCACAAGGCTGAAATCACTCAGATTTATTTGTGCCTCACCTGTCCTAAGGGGTAATAACGAGTTCCACAATGATAGGCCAGTCGTAATTTAGCTCAGATTAGTCACTTATTTTATGGCTCAATAGCCTGTTGAAAATATAGTGAGCAGTGAGGACATTGTCTTTTACATTTGCCAACAGAAACTATCCTGAGCCCATCTTGGGTTTGACTAGATAGTTTGCAAAAAAAGTATTAATTTGCCAGGAATTCATTGAAAAGTAGTCCAACTGTAGACGATTGTAACTAGACGGGTTTGTGCAACAGATGAATGGAGATGTCTTTTTGAAGTCTGAGTAAGATCTTTGTCAGTCTTTGTGAAAACAGCCCGCGGTCGAAGAAGGCCCTGCAGAGAGCAGGGGCAATAATGTAATATGGAACTACATTGCATAGTAATTTAACATCGCCTCTCTTGCTAATCTGTGAGCAAACCCGTTTCCTGCAGCACAATTCACCGCTGCTCCTTCTTAATCTTCTTCCCTGGTTCTTCAGCAGTCGAGGTGTTTAAGCACAAGACCAATCCAGGTCATTTTCTAATGCATTAGCAAACAACTGCTGCCTAACAGAACCTGCCACCGCTGGGTAGTTTAAGATATGAGAGCATAGTTAATGACTGACTGACATTCGGCGCTGTGTTCATCTGTGTGTGTGTTCTGCACCGTGTGAAGGTGCTGCTGGTATGCTTAAAACTAAGTGTTAGTTATTGAAGTTTGTTAATTAAATGTTTTATTAATTTGCTGGGACATCAGATCTGACCTGTACTGCAACACCAGGCTCTATTTTAGCCGACATGTTAAAATCGGATATGGATCTATACTTTTTATTGACTTAAAACATCTTATTTAGGCCAGAATAGATTCATTGCTTGTTAGAAACAAATTATTAGTTATTGTCAGTGTTCTGACTTTATGGGACCTTCAAAAAGTATTTAATTGAATTTGGGGACACAGTATCCGTGTTTATTTGCACAATGACTTGGCTAAAACGACCCAACGTGAAAGTCTTCAGCAACTGCCTTGAATACATCTTCTATACGTTTTTAAGGATGTTATAGTTTCTAATGTGTATTGAACTTAAGGGCTTTGTATAGATTTTGTGTACGTGATAAATGCCCAGATGTATACTAGATGAGCAAGAATTTCTGTGCATTAAGTGTGAGCTTAACGGACACACTCATTCACCCCAAAATGCAGTGCAGCTCTTCAGACTGTCCAATGGCGGACTGTGAGACGCTTTAAATAATTAACCGTTGGATGAAATAATTACAAATGATGGTGAGTGACGTTAAGGTACCCCTAATGGGAAAAACATTGGAGCTCACATACATAACTTCCTGTAGAAACACACATAACACTTAAATATTTAATTATTTTAATTTGCCTTAAACTTTGACCGGGAATTCTGACTTTGAGTGGAAGAGGTAATGTTGATTTACATTTTCATTAAACATTAGCTTGGACCGTTGACGTTGTGATCTATACAGTCTGGTAATGGCACACTCATCGTTAATGTAGTATGTTAGTGTACATTTTCCGACAGACCCACAGTCTTTCTCTTTTCCCAAAATGCATTGCACACCATGGTTTCTTACCAGACTGCCAAGATGTCTATCATGGTTAATTCATAAAATTTGTGGAACTTACAAAAAATCTTGGAACTTACACTTGTGTTATGGAGATGGTGTGATGTGTGCTAAAAGCATTGTCATGTAGTTGTATGCATGTCCAGTTGTGCGAGGACAAGAGCTCATACATTTGTACGTGACTCAAAAATAAACTTGTCTCACTTTGTTGCCGTGATGTCTTCCTGTCTGCCACAAAATAGCCCAACTGCCAATACCTCAACAATTTGGGCAATTCAGTTGTATTACGTAAGCCTTTGGGGTCCTGTTAGTTTGTTTAGGGGAAGTAAATGAGTGTTTATTATCATTACACAACTATGTGGCACTGCTCCAGCTTTCTGCTGTGTTATTTTGGTGTTTGTCATTATTTCCATCCAATCAGCTCAGGTCAATTAGTAATTTCCTTTTCTAGTTTCATAAACTGGCCCAAAGGAAAGCCGTAGCTAATGAAGACGCACACAGACGACAGACCCCGCTGTAGTTTGTCATGTGTGGTGTGAACTCTTTGCTCACAGTCTGTTCCGCTTTTGCATCTCACCATCGTGTGACTCTCTCGGGGTGTTCAGCTTTTCACTCTTACTCTAGTCCCTCTACAAAGACAAAAGTTTTAAACAGTCAAAATCACCACCAGATATTGTTTTGATAATTACAAAACCACTCTCTAGCTATCAATACTTTTCAATACAAAATGAGTGCCCGTGAATATCAATCACGTTACAGGAAATGCTTGAATAAATTGAGGATATTGGACGGATCATGACCCTAATTTGATATCCTCCACGCTACAGTTATTGCCCACATTGTTAAAACCATTAAAACAATTACATTTAGATCTATAAATTATGCATTTACAGTATTGAATTGAAACATGAAACGATCTATCCTGTACACAGCATGTGTTTCACCACTGGGACTACAGCTGCTCTTCCCCATGACCTAATATTCAGACGGGATCAGTCGAAAATGTTACTTTAGATGCTCTTCAAACCTTCCCATCGGCAGTGTCAGACCGCAGAAAGTGCAGCTTGCATTTCTTCAGACTGTATATTTACTTCTGTTATGATTTATTACATGACAGAGAATTGGCTTCAGGTATTTCCCTCATAGCAGTTATTCAAAACTACTTGCCAGGAAATGCCAGAACATACTTACGATGTAATACTGTATACGATGTATAATATCTGCTGTATTGAAGTGGTGTAGTGATTATCGATGGTACAGGAAAGGCATTTGCTGTTGAGCAGCTGCAGACATGAAATATAAATGGATGTGTTATAGTGTAGCCAGTGCCACAGGGCCTGCAAGGTCTTAAACACAGTATTAAGATCCTGTTGGACTTCTACTTACTTCATACTAGCGCATGAGGCATCATATTGGCTTGATACGTGACATTGCAAATAAGGGTGGGTAGCGAAGCTTCTTTTTGGTACCAACCGATTATTTACAACTGTCATGTATCGAAATCTGGTTTGCAAATCTGTTATTCTTTTAATATTCTTGTTGTCTCATTTGTTAAAAGGAAAGTTCCGTATTAAAATGAGAATTATTCAAATTTTAGTCTTTTTTGTTTTGACAAGATTATTGTGCAGCTGCTTGTGTTTTGACTACAACTTTGGTGTCTTTTGTTAAATGGAAGTGTTTTGTAGTGTCGGCAAACTGTGTCGGCAAACTCTGGTATAAAAAACTGTAAAATGACACCCAGCACTACTTTAAAGCTGTAGTGCTGGACTTTTACATATACATGAATGTCAGTTACATTCCTTGCCAAACGAGTTTAGACAATGCTGATTCAGTCTATAGCCGCCAGGGAAAGCTTTGTACTTTGCATTATATTGAAGTTGAGGTGTCTGGTGTCTGTGACGACTTTCCCACGCTGGCACACGTATGCCTGCAGGTGAGCTGCCCCCCAGGAGCGCTCTCTTCAAGTCCTCCCATGCACATTTTGATGTTTTTTATGCAGTGACAGCCTAAACTGGTTTGTCCGTCTATACTTCTCTACGGAAGTAATCTGTCCCACTTTTTTTTTTTTTTCAAATATGGTACAAATGTCCACTTGCTTTCAAGGATGAACTGATTAGGTTTTGGTGGTCAAAATTTAAGGTCACAGTGATTCCATGGTGGGAAAGGTGGGCCGTCGCTACACACATGCTGGCTAGAGGTGGTGCATCCAGAAACAAGCGCATCTGCTGCGCTCGCTTTCAGCTCAGCTGGTCCAAGCTCGACGTAAATCGAAATAGGTTAAATGCTGAAGCTGTGGACAACATGTTTTTCCTACACAGTCGAGCCAAACACTAGGCTAAGAAAGACCGTATAGACCTACGGTTACAATTTTGTTGAAATGTACTGTTTATTTAGCCTATATCTTCCCAGTACTGTGGGCGGAGGAGAAAGAGAGCTCTCTGACAGCTTCTAGCTGCTCCCAGCAGCAGGATCAGCATCAGAGAGCGCCGAGGATCTCAGTCCTCACAAATGTGCTACTATGATGTTGGCGGTTCGCTGGTGGGGTTCTCATGAGGGGTTTGGTGAGTGCAGGTAATAAAAAAACCTGACCTGCACATCACTACAGCACATAATGCATTTTTTTCAACCTTGTAGTTATGCTTGTATTGTCAAAAAAATACTTAAATAATTGCTTCAGATCAGGTCTTAGTTACGGGAGACACGGTTGAGAATTAGCCGTGCAGACTGCTGGTGTGTCTGTAGACGAGCAAGTAAAAAACACTTCTGACTGGATGGGAATGACTGTTTTACTGTGTTTCAATATAGCGCCAATATTTGCGGGGACACATTGGTTCGTGACCTAAAAAGAAAGTGGGACAAGGCCTTAAAATGAGGGGGTCAATGATCCCTTGGTCCCCCCTACTTCAGGTGCCCATGTCTGGCACACGCATCCATTTGGACTCAAGGATTAGCTCATTAGGATTTGGTTGGCGGAGGCATACAACTGCGAGTCGGTCATTCCAGTTTGACTTTAATCCTTCCTCTGAATGCCAAGTTTATCTTTTTTATCTGGAGCATTCATTCACTCCGGAAACTGTTCTTGGACACTTCTAATGATATTGCACCATACTCCTAGCTGCTGCTCCATCGCTACAGTTTCTCTTATATGATAATTGCTCTCACTGCCAGAGGGGGGAGAAATGCTGCCCAAAACATCTGCCGTGTCTCACAGATTTTTGCCCAAACCTTCCCGGAGCTATATATAATACGTATGAAGGAACAGTTTAAGACGGCTAATAGATCCACGACAGACAACCTATGAAGATAGTGAGCATCTAGCTGACTGTAAGATCAACAAACAATTGAAAGATATCACCATGAATTAAAAATGGACATAACTAATAACATGAATAATGGCTGCATTCCACATAGGTGTGTGCCCTGCTATTGTACATGCTGGATTACTGGCACAACTGAATGAGACGGAGCCATCGTTGATACTATTATTACACCTGTGTTTTTCCTGCTGTGACGAGTCAAAATGTTCGCTGTGAGAAAAGGTTTATTTCCCAGATTGGATGCTGTATTGGCTCACAATGCTACTTGTTTTGATTAATGAAGTAAGCCTGGGTATATGTACTCGGTATCGTTCAATCAGTTGTATTCCAGCTCCACAATACAGAGAGGACAAAATGTGCTTGTTACACAACCCCCCCCCCCCCCCCCCCCCCCCCCCCCCCAAAAAAAACAACAACTGGCTATCATTTCTTAAATCCATGAATCGGTCAATGTAACAGATGGAAAATTGATCATAAACAATGAGCGTGGGATTTCTACTGTGAATGTCTGGCTCGCTGTGTCTGATTCATCCTCCACTCCAACTGATTCTCCCCTCCGCATTTAATTCTATTCATCTCCCGAGTGTTTCTGCTGCTAAATCGGTTCTCCTCCTCCTACACAACACAGCGCCGTGTGAGGGCTGAAGGGCTTTAAGTACCGTTCAAATATACTCGGCAACACCAACTGTCCACCTCCGTTCTCTTACATGGACACCATTTTTAGACCCTGGACCATTCATGCATTTTGTTTTGCTCATGACGCTGTTGATGCCAGACTCTGCAGTTGAACCTCAGAGAACAACATGTGGACAATTGTGTGATATTTGGGTTATTTGTATCTGTTGTTGCAGCTTCCTTTTATTCTAATTCTCTCTTGTTGCAGGAGACTGTAAACCTAAATCATCTGGTGATATTGCTAATGAAAAGTGGTCTTCTGTGTGTATTCACTCTCCCACTCTTTTCTCCCCGTTTTTTCGTCCTCTCTCAGGTGATGGAGACGAAGAACATGCTTTACTTAGTCACGGAGTATGCCAAGAATGGGGAAATCTTCGGTGAGTGATCTTTTAAAGTACAAGATCAATCTGAACTCAGTGTCTTTTAAAATATTGCCCCACCCAACTCGTACATGTCCTCTCCTTGTCAGTTGCACACAAAAAAATAATCTGCACCCTTGTGACAAACAAGGAAGTATGACAAGTTTTATTGAGTTTGCGTTGTTCTTACACTTATCCCGGCCTCAATCTCAAAGGTCACATGATTGAAGGAATGATCCTGATGCGGCCCCTGTCATGTGCTGCCAGTGATTGCTGTGTGTAATGTGCTGACACCCACTGCTTGTGTAAGTCACTGAGGCTGTGAGTGAACCTCAAAGAGAAAAAAAAAGCTTGATTTATTACCGTATGTGGTGCAGAATCACTTTCTGCTCACCGGTTTGTTACTCTGCAAGATTACTTTCCATATGCCGGTCAACGAGGTCATTCCTTCATGTTCATTGCTTAGTTACAGAGCATTTGGATTACATTCTGAATACTGTCTGTTAAAGTTTTGTTTTGCTTTTAACTTAAACTGTTTAGGAGCAGATCTCCAAAAAAGTAGCAATAAAAAGGACCCATCTTTTTAGCCACCATTTCACAAACACATTTGTACACGGGTACAGCTATTAGTTTACTTTACTTTTATTTGCACTGTACAAACAACATTATAGCTCATTACAGACATGAAACATGTGACAGGAGGAGTCAAGAAACTGTAGACAAATCATGAGTTTAAAAGTATTAATGGAAAAACATGAGTAGACAAAATACAATACACACAAAGTCCAACAAAGTGAATAAAAACATTTGGCAGAACATGAACTGAGCAATGCTGCACCAATCTGATTGTAATAAAAAAAAGATAAAATAGACCAAGATGAATTTAACACCTTGATTTAAATATAATGACAATTTGGAATTATAGCAAGCTCCTAATATGTAGGCGCTCTGTATCTGTGCGCCACAATAACTTAGGCAAGCTAAGCTAAGCTTTAGTTAATATGTGTTTATTAAAATGTAGGGCTGCAATTGCAACTAATGTTTATTTTCATTATTAATCAATGTGCCTATTGTCTTGATTAATCAACTAATAGTTTGGTCTTAAATGGGGAAATACAATGTGTGTTGGTCAACCAACACACAGATCCAACAATAGTCAATTTACTCGAACAGCACATCCTCACATTGCGAAGC
The DNA here is from genome assembly GCA_032191485.1 of Leptoclinus maculatus. Lineage (NCBI taxonomy): Eukaryota > Metazoa > Chordata > Actinopteri > Perciformes > Stichaeidae > Leptoclinus > Leptoclinus maculatus. Next base: position 11,951,891 of record JAVDOI010000014.1, on the reverse strand, counting down.
TTGAACAAGGGAATGTTTGGCAGTATTACTTAAGAAATGACTTAAAATCAATTATTTAAATGTTTGCCAAATCATTTTCCTGACAATCAACTTATTGACTTAGCACTAAAACTGATTGAGTCAAGAGGAGAACACCACAAATCAAGCTGAAGGCATGAAAACGTATTATTCTTGACTTATTATTCTTGACTTATTATTCTTGACTTTCCAAAATGCAACAATCACATTAAACGGTATTCTGAAACTCGCTATATGAACAGTCCAAAGGCAGCCATCCTAATAGAAGCCAAATACACACATCATCAAAGCGTCTATGATTCATCCTGGCTGCCTGAAGGTCTGTCATAATCATTTTGAAATGACTAAAAAGGACCAGATGTTGCAGTTAGGGTGGAAGCAGATCAGAGAGAAAAACACACCTTGCCTTTTTAGGACCTTTGGGACAGATAAAGGGAAAAAAGTATTCCTTTAGTATAGACAATCATTTCCAGGTTTTTAACAGTCAAAACTTAACCTATAAGGAATTAGGCTCAGGCTTGCCATATGAACATAATACAAGTTTCACACATACACACTTAATGTGTACAATGTATACACACTGTGATCTCAGTCCAGGACAGTGGACACGAGCCACAAGAAATGGCCTCTGAAACTGCAAATATATTATTTATTAAAAGTATAGACCTGTCTGATGTGGACAACCTGCAAGTGGATCACGATCCACATAGATTATTGGCCTCACCTATTAGACAGTCTGAGAATGTTTGCACTTAGCTTACTCCCAGACACAGTAGCCGACAGGGTAACTCCAGTAAAGTAAACTTAATAGTCGTGTGTGTGTGTGTGTGTGTGTGTGCATTTTGTGTGCGTCTTTGTGATTCTGAGGCCAGTGTTCCACTTGTGATGTTGACTCAGCAGCAGCAACTCCTGCTCCTGTGACCCAGAGAGAGCTGTGACGCAGACGCAAGAAAACAATGAATGAGAAAAGAGTGTGGTTAAAAATGAGAAGGAAGTACAGAAATAAAACGGGAAAAGACTCTTCTATATCTGTGCATATGTTACTGCCACTTCAGCTAAGTGTGGTTAGACCAACGGGCGGCTTCTGTTAGCCTCCCATTGTACAGTATACTCTTAAAGACATTGTGGGGGGAAATGCTTACTTGTTTTCATGCAGAGATGAGAAAAATCATTGCCACTCTCGTAATTATCTCATAAATATGAAGCTACATCCAGGAAAAGCTAGCTTAGCTCAGTACAAAGACTGGAAGCAGGGGGAAACGGCTAGCCTCACTCTGTTCACAGGAACAATGATTTCCATACTGTTTTTTTAATACAGATTTGATAAATGAGATATGCTACAAACGTGCTACTCAGTGAGCTTTAGAGAATTTGTTTCTCTTTCTGCTAAACTAAGCCAACTGTTCCATGGCTGTGGCTTTATAGTTAACAGATAGTTATGCAAGCTTTATTGATCTCATCCTTTAACTTTTGGCAAGAAAGTGACTTTGTGTATTTCCCCAAATGTCAAACTATTCCTTTAAATAACCAATCATGATTGGTCAACCTCATTTTCCATAATCCATAGATTTTGTTTCCTTGGATCATCTCACGTTATGATAAAACCATTGTGTCCTGATTCCTCGGACCCAACTGCCCTGATTGCACAATGTAATGCAGTTATGTAAGACAGTTATATGTCATCATCTGCTGCAGCAGTAGCAGCTTTGACTAAGCCAGGCAGACGGCGACTGTTAGCTGCAGCGCTAGACTAGTATTACAGTATTCAGTCTCACAAATTTAACGATCATTTCTGATTTCCAAATACGCTTTCTGGAGATGGATCAAGTTTTCCAGTCATGTTGCACTCAGGCGAAATGGCGAAGCTGCCAAGCCAGATCTCCAGCCTCCTCCTCCTCCTCCTCCACTATCGCCCTCCAGAGAGTCGCCTCTGCTTTTCTGACCGGCTGAATTTCTCAAGTCTGCTCCTGGCCATAGGTTACAAATAGCGGAAGATGTGAAGATACTCAGTGAGACAGTGGATGAGCCTCCGATTCTCTCTTCAGACCAAAAGGTGTTTTGGAGGAGCAGCAGGAGTGGTGTGTGTATATGTGTGTGTGTGTGTGTGTGTGTGTGAGCGTCTGCAGCCGTAAAGACAAAGAAGCGGAGCTGGGTCTGGCACAAGGAGGCGGAGAGTGACTGGTTCATTTTCGCAAAAAGGGGTGGGTGGGCACAGTAATGGGCACAGCAGAGGCATCCATGCCAGCTTGTTGATGTGCCTTTGTGTCTATCTGTCAGTCTGCCGCTCCACAGTCTGCCTCAACACCGCAGTATGGATCAAACCTGGAAATTGGGTCAACCACAAATAAATCGGGAGTTGCAGAGAGGAGAGCAGAGGCAGGAGGGGAGAGAAGGCAGAGGATAATAGAGGCGAGAGCAGGGGACATCTATTTGAATTTGGAAGGTGGTGGGGAAATGTAGGGCATGCATATTTAAGAAAGCACTGCTGGAGAGAGGGGAGTATTATAGCTGGCAGTGAGTAGAGTCACTCATGCAGATCTCTTCTCTGACTGATGGAAATGGAGTGAGACGGGGAGACTGTTGACTTCAAAGAAATACTCAAGCTGTTTTTTGAGACGCATTCTTATTTACTTAGGCTGTCGGCTTCTATTTCACCATAAACCATCCATCATGTTTATTGAGTTTTCTGCTGATCTGTTAGCCGCTAAGGTGTGGCTGCTTTGACTTTGATGACCAAATCCCATTCGATAAAGTTGATGTCTTCTTTATCTGGTGATGAAGGGAGTAGATATCCTCCCTTTTTAATATCTACAACACATGTTTCCAGTGGAGGGACATGCAGCATCTTGCATGACAGCTCTCAAGGATCCACCCAATTGCAAGAATCAGATGATTAGATGTCTGCACAAAGCATCAGTCCGACAGTAGAATATGTAAACTAAAGTAAATGGGTAAACAGAGCTATAGCCATCCATTTAATTCTTTTTTTTAATATTTCTTAACCACCTCCCTGGTTACTCTGCAGCTTCCTGGTTCCTGCATTCACCTCATATTGTATAAAGAAAACTGAAAGCCAAAGAGTTAAAACCCCCCAAAAAATGTATTTGCTGCGTTGGCATTAATCATCCAATATAGGAAAGCAAACCAGGGAAATGCCAAGGACCCCTGAATTGATTTGATCAGACTTTGCCTCGGGGACCTCCATCTGAAAGAGAAGATTGGTTGTTAGATATGATCAAGACCAGAACTCTATAGTTGTCTACTACAGTTGAGGGTCACTCTTATGACTGTTACTCACATTCTTTAGAGAATCAGAAGTTGAAGTGTCAGTGTCTCGCCAACTAAATTGCAATACGTTTGATTGATACATTTGAGTTATGGGTCATTTAAATAGCTTCCTCTTCAACTAACCTAAACATCAAGTGAATGCAAATTGTTAACCACTAAATGCACAATTATTTGCAGTTATTCAAAATAATAAAAAAAAACTTTCATAAGCCAAAATTATAGCCTCCACTACCCAGTGTGACAGACGCTGGTGAGATGGAGGCTTTCCTCTATGAAAAGATTAAAAGACAATAGATGCAAATAGATAAAACAGAGTTAATTAATCTGCCCATTGGATACTTTGGCAAAAGGCTAGTGGCTCCAGTGTGGGACAGCTATAAGAAACATCCCCCTTCCACAGTCAGGGTAAATTGCAAGCGGGATGCATGCACAGACAAAGCATCTCATTCACTTATCTGCTTGGCTGATGTCAATGCCAGCAACAGGATAGTTTTAAGAGAAAGCAGCTTTAAGTCTGCACACTCCAGGGGCTCAAAAGACAAACTTAAGAGTTCCTCAAAAACAATGGGCCCAACAGGGAACTTAAGGTTTACATGCAGGCTGCAGCCGGCGGGCATCCTTCGTAAACCTCATTATGAGGGAGTGTTGATCAACTGGCGCATGACCAAAGTCCACATGGCAGCAAAATTAACCTTAATAGTGGAAACCCTTACCTTTTGTCCAGCAAATCCTGTTGGAAGCATCACAAACATAAACTATTAGTGACTCGTGCCTCACATCGTCTCTCAAACACGCTGCACTTGTCATCTTGTGATGTGGCCGATTGATAGCCAACCTGGCTGCTGCCCACTTGCACACCTCGTACAGATCAGCCTCAATAGAGTGCAGGCAAAGCCTCCCCGCTCATGGAGTTGCTGGGCGTATACTCTGGGTTCTTTTTGCGGCTGCGACAGGATTGGTGTCTGCAAGTGACGGCTGGGCATGCTTTACTCCAATACATGCAGTGCAGAGGGTATGGGGGTCCTTGCCTGGGATGGTAAAACCACAAGCGGCTGTGCAAAGGGAGTTACACAACATCCATAACCTTACAACCAGCATTCCCCTGATACATTGGTAACCGTGGTAGCTAATGATTTACCTTGACAGCTAGCAGTAGATATAAACGCACAAGCTCAACTTTATGTGCTAGCTTCTTAGTTAGGGTAGTACGAACGAGGTAAAAGTCCAATGTTTATCCCGACACCAGATAATCCAAATCCGGAGACTACCTTGATGGCTGCGTCCGTGCACGGTGGAAAATCCAGAAAACGGTACAGCTGGAGACTTAAAGGGATCTTCTCAGGAAAGAACACAAGTATTCTGTGTTTGGGGCAAAATAACCCATAAGTTTCAGGCAAAACAAACGGGGTTTGTTTCATTTGAGTACCTCTTGAATTAATACTTATCCCATGGAAGAGAAAACTGTCACAAGCTGCAGCTGATCCTTGGCAGGATATAACTTGGATGAAAGGGCAGCGTTCACCTCTAGCTGGCTCCAGCCTAATTTAACCCTAGAGGGGGTCGACGTTAAATCACCACCAACGTCTGTCAACATGCACATAGATGTGACTTTAATATGGCTGTTGTATTTAAGTGGTTTGGGTATCAGTTACTGATGTGGAAACAGTAAGTGTGTGTTTGCTCTCTCTACCCATGCCTGCCCCACGGTGTTATCTGAAGTCCAGCCAGAGGTCTAGCCAACAAGCCAGTTTGTACCCATGATGTTTGTCCCCTCCAAACCTGAGCAGCTGTTAAGAGACTTCTGTCATCACCGAGCTCTCAGAAGTGGAACACAGTTGTTGAGCTGTTTCCTAATACCCCTATGATTCATACATGTTCTGCTCGCTTACCCAGAATGCCGCTCTGCATGCCTCTCTGTGCTGAGGTCCTTGCCCTAGCCAACATTGTATCAGTGGATTACTCATCCCTCCACTGGGGCAACATACCGCATTGTGTGCGTTTGTGTGTGTGTGTTTGCATATACGTGTGTGTGTGTGTGTGTGTGTGTGTGTGTGTGTGTGTGTGTGTGTGTGTGTGTGTGTGTGTGTGTGTGTGTGTGTGTGTGTGTGTGTGTGTGTGTGTGTGTGTGTGAATTGCTTAGACAGTAATGGCTTGTTTTTTCAAGTGCAACTGTAGAACAGGCTGTATTAACACAGTGCTGCTGTTCATACATATTTAAGTTTCGTTGTGTTGTTCAGCATTTGGTTTGTTGAGCATTTCAGTGTTTGCTATTTTTGGTGGTCTTCTATAAGAGCAAACTGAATATCTTTGGGTGATGAACTGTTGGTTAGACCAAACAGGCAGTATGAATTTGGCAGACTAAACACTTGGAAATCTTCACTTTGTAGACCAAATGATTAATCAAACAAATAATGTGCAGTTGCAGTCGTAGATTTCTTATTCTATACTTTTCCACTAGGTATGGCTATTGCAGGGCGTAAGAGAATAACTGCACATGCAAGTATGTTAATGTTTTGGTCAGATGTGGTCAGAACAACGTGATTGGGTTATGCCGGAATCATTTGTGCAAATTTTGACCGTGCGACAAGTGCTTTGGGTAAATCGACCAAGAAAAGGAAAGGTTTGATCCCAGAACGGTTACTACTTTAGAGTCCCGTTCTCCTAACAGGTGCATACTTGGAGCTCCTCGACACATTCCCTTCCCCAGTGTGTTTTTTGATTAGCAGCGTTGCATGAAAGCCGTCCTGGTCACTGAATGGCCTCCTCTGTGGAATTTGCCAGCCACTATCTAATCAGGTTTTCTCACTCTGTCAGATGTTAGCTATTCATCAACCACGTTGTTGACGTCAGAACAGCGTCATCCACCTTAGATGAGACTTAATAGTGCACCTTATGGCCGTTAGTCATTTTTTATTGTACAGTCTTTGTCCCAACACACAGATGACCCTGAGTTGAGACAATATAGAGTTGTTAAGATGAGGTGTTTACTCGCTGGCCTCAGGAAATGTGTTGCTCCACTTTAAATATCTCATGTTAAGTTGACAGCAGAATGTTTTTTTGATGTTAATGGGCTGTGAAATTTGCTTAGTGTGACTTCTCTGTGCATCTTGACGGAGGCCTAGTTTCAAAATTCTGCTGCCAATCTTAAATTTACATAAACGTGTGTGCACACCGGGGAAATCAAAAACAATGTGTGAAAAGAAAAAAAGGAAAAGATATATGATATTTCTAACAAATGCAAAGACGAGGCAAAAAGTCGTTTTTTAATATCTCGAGCAAACTAAACTGCAAGTCCCTTTCAGCTTTGTGATTACAAAAATGCTCTTTTATGAGATTTGCCTTCAGATAATTGTGTTGCTTATATTTTGCACACTCTGTTTGCTCGTGTATTAAGTTTTGTTGGCTGGGTTTGTTGTGGTTGTTGTGTATTGTCGCCAGGTTTGGTCGGTGGTCTGTATCCATGCCAGCTTGAAGGAAAGCCAACACCAGAGTGTCCTATCTTGTTTGCCACAGAGTGTGAAATAAAGAGTTCGCAAGCTATCTGGACAGAGAGGTGTGAAGAGGAACCCCGCCGACAGCAACAAACACCACACACTGCAAAAAATCATGCATCATGTTGTAGAATAATCTGTCAGCTGATAAGTGAGTGCTGAGTGTGAATGGTTAGAAAAACAGTAAGGGTGGTGTGAGAGCAGACAATGAGAGAAAGGTCAGTGATCTGGATGCTTGGAGAAAGAATACAGTACAATTTATGACTTAACCCCCCGGAGAATACATAGACTTTGGTTTAAAGTGTCTTTCTGAACAAACTCAGTCTGTCTTAATGCTCACAGCTTGTGTTTAGCAGAGAAACAGATAATCAGATGTTGTTGTTTCTTATTTGGTGAGAACCCAGGTTGATATCCAGACTGGTATCTTGTTTTTTCCCAGTAATTGTCAAGTGCTTCTGTATGTCTATGTGTACACTGCAATCATACACTGACTACCTCCCACTAACCCCCCCCCCCCCCCCCCCCCCAACTCACACCATGTTCGAACTTGTGCTAATGTGGACACAATGTAGCAGAAGACCAGTTCTCAGAAATCTCGTCCCCCGGCTATGACAACACAGTTCCACCACTGTCAACTACTGCCTACACACACACACACACGCACACACAGGGTTTCTGAAGAAATATTACATTACTTCCACTGAATCCCTTTACAAAGCATGCTGTAATGTAGGGCAGCTGTAAACTCCTATTGGCACCAGGCCTGCACCTCATCAGAAGTAAATTATCCTTTCAACACAACCACCAACCAACACTTCTTACACCTGAAAAGAATGCAGGAGTTTTTCATTACACTATACTACTTCTACCATGTTTGAAAGGTCCAGAGAGTCATGCTATATAAGTCAATGTATAATTTGACTTGCATATACTTCTAACATGATTAATCACCTCTCTCCACCATCTTTGTTGCCGTCTTTCTCTCTCTCTCTCTGGCTACAGACTACCTGGCAAAGCACGGCCGTCTCAGTGAGCTCGAAGCCAGGAAGAAGTTCTGGCAGATCCTGTCTGCGGTGGAGTATTGTCACAACCGCAACATCGTCCACAGGGACCTGAAGGCGGAGAATCTGCTGCTGGATGGCCACATGAATATCAAGATTGCAGGTACCGTAACAACTTTGTGCAGGAGAACCCGTAAACTCACTGATGGATGAGAAATGCAAGATGTCGTCAGAGAATCATTAAGTTTTGATCTATCGCCTGCCATGATCTCAGCGCCGGCGTAGCTCAGAAATGTCTTAACTACCTGACCGGTCCATTTGCACAGTGTTGAGAAGTGGTCGGAGGTTGCTTGCGAGATAGTTGTTAGCTGCAAGATGCCAGGACAGACGTCTTAAAATCTCAACGAGAATCCAAAGGCGTGTGCCTCCTTTTTCCAATTCATGATCAGAGGAGATCACACATCCCAACCCAATAACCCGTTACTTTGACAACATTTAAGATAGTGGACACAAAGAGGAAGAGGCCTATAGGTAGAGAGTTGAGACTAAGCTGGAGGTCTGTTTTACAGGCTTCAAAGTGAGATTATTAAGCAACTGGCATTTAGAGCTGGCTAGTGAGAATGTCACCCTACTGCTGTTTCCTGAAGTGGAGAAGGGGGAGAGGCTGGGAGGGAGTGGGGGGGGGGGTGAGTTTGGGTTTAATTGGAGGAGGAGAGGAAGTGATGAATTGGATTGGCTACTTTGGAGACAGGGTAGCGGGTGAGAGGATGAAGGGAGGATGAAGGGAGACTGATGAGGAGCGGTGCATAGCGGGGTGGCAGGGCTGCAGCTGTGACAATGCTCTGAAAGAGGACGAGGTTTACCCAAGGCTTAGTCAGAGATGATGCTAAAATCCATCTAAGATGAGCTGATCACATGACATACAAATACAGGTGTGAAAAGATACCAGACACAGCAAGAATGGCCTCTTGTCCTCAGAGGCCTTAATGTCATGGACCTCAAATAGAGATTAAAATCATTGTTTATTGGTATGATAGATGACACTTAATGGGGGATAAAATGGCAGAGGAGCATCATAGTTAACCCTCATACGAGTGTGTGTGGGCAGTGTCTTTTCTTTGTTCGAAAGGTGAAATCGAATAAAGGACAAATTAGACAGAACTATGGAGAACTGAGTGTTTCACCTGCATCATACTGTCCACTGTTTCTCAGAAGGGTCCAAGATGATAACCTGGAGCTGTTATTACCACAGCAGTAATTTTCATAAACATGTCTGACTCACAGCCGATTGTCCGGACGGCAGATTAGATTTGAAGCAGGAAAACAATGAACAGAACATTACCTGGCTTGTGATTAGAGAAAACGTCTCTGGAGAGGACATCGGGAGCATTCTGTACTTCTCTTACCCACAACAAGCTCTGACTAGTTTGGTAAAAGGGACATGAAGTTTAGATCTGTGCAGTACGCAAGAAAGACTCACTTAACATTGATGTCAGTTAAGATCCTCCATCCACCCTTTTGTGAAAGAATGGTAAATGTTTTAGCGTTCATGCTGGGTGGGCTAATTTACATCTACAGCTGCATCTGATGATTATTTTCATTATCAATTAATCGGTCGATTATTTTAGGTGTTATAGTAAACACACAAATCTGTGCTGAAACTGGCGTATGAAGGATTATACTCTCAAATCTGTGATTCATCAATATTTTCATACCTGAATTTGTTCTTACACTGCAAACACATTTAGAACTGCCTCAGACCAGGCGTACAGACAAGTGACGAAGGCCCGGACGACTTTCTTTAAGTAAACGCAAAAAAGGCTTTAATAGACAACAGTATTTCCATTTCATCCCCATCAATTAATGTCATAATAAAGATATATTATTTATTTCAAAGTTTCTATCAAGGTTTTCGAATGAAGCTTAAAATATCTGTTGTCATTTTTGATGAAGCCACCACCCTGAAAAAGAAAGTATTTTATTTTATTGTGCTTATACAAATAAAATGTATGGTGCTGTTAGATTGCTGCATGAGTACCCAGTTATTACAGAAGGAGGGATAAGTGGGAGAGCAAACACCTTTTTGACCGCAGTAAAAATATATATATTATTTATTTATATATAATATTTATTTATATTTTTGAAAGGTTAAAAGCCAACAAATATGGATTGAAACAGTGTTTTGTTCGATAAAACATGTTGGGAATTTTAGAAATAACATCCCACCCATCACTGGAATCTAATTCTACAAATAGTATACTAATAATATAAGTGTGTAAATTGACCTATTATTATGTAAACAATGTAAAAGCATCAAACCTCACATTTTTTAACCCAGCACCAGTGAATGTTTTGGGGAGTTTGCTTGGTGAATGACTTGAACAGTTAATTAACTCTTTCAATGTTTCTAATAGTTTTCTGTTGCTTGACTAACCAGCTAAACGCGTCGGCACTAGTCTGCATATGCGTGTCCAGACAGAGCGCCTGTGCTTCTGGGTTTGTCCTGCAGTCCAGTGATGTCCTCCTGCTTTCTAAAGGCCACCTCTGGTCAGCCTGCATGAGGTTTAACCAGGCAGCCAGTCAAAGAAAGGTCATGCTCATGGTGGCTGCAGAGGAGAGGGAAAGTGGCAGCGGGGGGTGCCCTTCATGTTCTCACTTCAAACAGCCCCATTATGTTGCAGTTGACAGATTGAAGGGGATGGAAAGAGAGGAGGAGAAATAACAAAAACAAAAGTGAGTTGCTGGATCAGAAGAAAAGAGAAGAATGTCTTTGTGGCTCAGAAGAAAAATATATATTTGTTTTGTTTCTATGGTAAGAAATAAAGAAAAAGAAACAACGCAAAAAGGGTTTAGGATAACCACTTTCGCAAACATTCCTTATGTCATACATTCTCACATCAGAAAATTGTTAGCAGCAATTATAGGTTCATTCATTATTATTTTCCAAGTTGAAACCTTGTCTGTCATTGGAAATGCACCAAACCCTAAAGGTGTTTCATGCTCAATTAGATGATGTAGAAAGTACAAACAATCTCCAGATCAAGGACATCTGTTTGAGAAACTGTTTCTAATTTAGTTTTTGTTTCCACAAACAAATGGAAACCACGAGGGAAAATATAGGTTGTCCTTCAAGTCTCTAAACAGTCATCCCTATCTTTCTATGAACGCTGTCTAATGAATGTGTCGCAAAGTGGTCAAATACAATCTCAGATTCCATATAAGATACTGCGCACTCGCTGCAGGCATTATAACCAAATATCTACAAATTTTAAAATTCACCATGTGACAACGATGTGATTATGATAAGTTTAAGTGCAAAAGAAGCAAATAGAGCAGAGTCTTGGTAACATTTGTTCTACAGGAATATCCATCTAAAGTTTGCTAGAATTAGCCACCAATGTAAAGTAAATACCAGACACCAAGTACGGTTTTGTCATCAAAAACTAAGTGTATGTTCCTGAGAGAGTTTGTGTTTCATTGCTTATAGATGAAATTCGTTTGTAAGAGAAATAATTACCAAATTCTTCTTTCAAAAGTTACATAGTGTTGCGTTACTCAGTCCAATGGCCCTCCTTCATAAGAGCTGAGGTTTTGGGAACCTGATGCATATGAGTGAAGAGACGGGAAGGCATGATGGGAGTGCATCCTGAGCTGCACCCATAACCATATCGGTGCTCATACCTTATTGGAAATGACACGGTAACATTTGGGACTGCTGGAGACTGGTCTCTTACTGCGGCATGATGACATCATTCATACACTCGTCATACCCACACCGGTTCATAAGCCGTTAGCCGCAGTGTGACATGTTTAGGCTAATATTACGCTAATCATTTTGTATGCAACACACACACACACACACACGCACACCAAAAAACGCTCCCCCACCCCACCCTTCCTGCTGAGCTATGAGTGCAGTTAGTCGCCTGCAGCGTGCCGAAGCCTTTGACGTCAACCAGTCTGCTCAGTATTCAGCTCCATGAAATGGGTCACAGCTTCTGACGCTAAACCAACTGCACTGCTCCGCCTGCATCTCACATCTCACCTTCACAGCAGCATCAGACAGTAAACGTACTTGTAACGAACCCCACTGTGACGCTCCGCTTTACCCTCCACTTTATGTCAGCCACACCTGCTGCCGACTGCACTGCAGTAATTAAATGGATTGAATACATGCGCTCACGTACAGTGTCAAACCTGCCATTTACCTAATTCCTAAATGTACTTTCCAGTGAATGAGGATTCCCTGCACCTTTTTCTGTACTGCGTTAACTGACGGGTGTCTTTACTATTTTGTCCACCCCATTTATGTCATTGAGGTTAGACTAAACTTCTCTGTATAACAAAGTGCACTTCAACTGCAGACTCCCAAAATAACCGTAAGCGTGACTCAACATCTCTCTAAAACAGTTCCAACGAAATTGAAACATTATGACCGTCACACAGGGAGGACTTATTGCATGACTGTTGTAATAGACTGCATCATCGTTTAGCGTTAGCGTGGTGTACCTAATGAAATAGCCACTGAGTAAGTAAGCTGAATATCTTTTGGCTTTGTTCATCGGACAAAATGAGAGATTTGAAGTGGACACTCTGTGCTTCAAGAAATTTAATTGTCACTCTTTTCTGGTATTTTGTAAACTACACAATTATAAAAAAAGATATATATCTGCAGATTATTTGATAATTTAAAGCTGATGCCGGCATGTGAGATGATGTGTGGCTGCTAGCTGTGTGTATACATTTGTCTTTGTTAATTGTGAAGCACCATGATAGGAACAGATTAAAGGAAAGGAATTGGTTGTAAGCCTAAAAAAAATAAAAACAATGTTTATGCAACTGTTTTGAATTATGGAGGGATGGTCGGGGGTGGAGGGTTAAGTGAGCTGCTGATTGTCTGCTCCTGTAGCTGTCAGCTCCCATGACATCATCACAGTGTCCCACTAATAATGAACAAACCAAGCATGGAATTATTTTCCTTATCCTTGATCTGTTGATTCACTTATTTTTATTCATCAGTTAATCATTTTGGCGGAGGTGAAGGATCATTTACTGGAGAGGGTTTGAGAAAGAGGGAGGTGGGACGAGAGGGAGGGAGAATGATGCGTACTAATACAAAAAAAGGGGTTGGCTGAGTAATTGCAGGCACGTAAATTGGCTCTGTGTAATTTGGCAGATATTACTGCAGCTCTTAGTTGGATTTTAATGAAAGGCATAAGTGAACTTCTCACCATTTTGTGTTTATTTGTGCTAATTCAAGTCAGACTTCTCTCTCTTGTTGTTGTTAAGAATCAAATCTGAGTTTTAGTCAGTCTACAGACCAATCAGGGCACAGCATTGAGGACCTCATGTCAATCTCGTGGGGAGGTTACCTCCTACAAAGACCTGTTTCCTCAGCCTACAAATATGTGGATCACAACTCTGTCACAAGGCATCACCCTCCTCGGTTTTCTTTTTGCAGTTAACCACATCAATCACCGCAGCTACACTGGACGTATTCACAATGTGCCTAACCTCTTTCCTTTTACAGTCGCAATGAATACTTACAGTAAAGGGCCTGTACAAGGACTTTTATCTTTACCTTTCCTCCCAACCCTCCCTCCCCCCCACCAACTCCCTGCTGTTTTTGCCCTGTGTAGACTTTGGATTCGGCAACTTCTTCCAGCCTGGGGAGCCTCTGGCCACATGGTGCGGCAGCCCACCGTACGCTGCTCCAGAGGTCTTTGAGGGCCAACAGTATGAGGGTCCACAGCTAGACATCTGGGTAAGATGATTGATTGCATGAAGTAGACCATTGTACCTCCATTATTTTTAATATTATTTGAATAAATACAAGGACACATGCATTGAACTTAAGAGTCTATCTCTGTTTATCTCTTCTTGTGTGCAATATTTAATTTACTAAGCCACAGGAAATCAGCTGATGCAATTCACTTTTTCTTATATAGTATTTGATAGACTATATCTAAAAATGGTGATTGCCCAAACACAGTTTGTAGTCTTCTGTATATTGCAGTCATTTACCATATTTTTGTGTGTTTGTGTGTCTTTGAGTGAGAAGGACTGTGTGTTTGTAGCATGTACGTTTGTGAATGCAATAATCTGATAACCTTTATTTACATCCAGGCACCTCTGATTGATGTATCTACTGCCCTGACCTTGTTCTCTGTGTGTGCATCTTTTCATGTTCACAGAGTATGGGAGTGGTGCTGTATGTGCTGGTGTGTGGTGCGTTGCCCTTCGATGGGCCCACACTGCCTGTACTTCGACAAAGAGTCCTAGAAGGACGGTTTCGCATCCCTTACTTCATGACTGAAGGTGAGAAGAGACTCCCTGGGATACTGAACACAAAATAAGACCAAAGACTATGCCCACCAACTCCCACCCCCTCTGTACCTCACATTCCTGTAAATGTACACGCCTGGAACATATTTGTGAGATGCCTTTCAGTCTTTTTAAGCCTCCACGACAGCAACAGCATTATATTTTCGGGTTGTACATATGTCATCCTAGTCTCGTGAATGCGATATCTCAGGAGCGCCTGGAGGGAATTTCATCACATCTGGCACAAATGTCAAATTGGATTTAAGGATGAACTGATTTTAAAACCCTTTTTTGGCCATAACTCACAAATTCATACGCAAATTATGACACAATTTCATACAAATAACAAAGTCAAATCAATTTTATTTATCTATCCAAATATAGATTTATATTTATTTCACAATCTGTACAACAAACATCCTCCTCTATCCTTAGCCCCTTGATTCGGATGAGAAACAACTCTCAGCCTTTAATATTATCCTCTTCTCTGCAACAAGTTGCGAATCTGCAACAGCTCATTGTACAGAGGGTGAGAAGGATTATCCAAGAGGGATTTGATTTTGTCCCTCGTCCTCCTCACTGCCTCCACACTGATCACCTAGCTGGCCTTTCTTAACCGCTTGTTGAGACTGCTGATCTCCAAGTGTTGATGCCACCACCACAAAGAACAGAGCAATGGCTGGGAGCCTGTTGCACACACTGTCTGCTCTGTAATCTTACTAAAGAGGGTTGTGAGTCCAGCCCAGTTGTTTTTTACTGATTTGGACCCCGAGTTACTTGTGTGAGTCCACCCTCCTGACTTCCTCTCACTGGATGACAACCAGGACAGGAAAGACTCCTGTTCCTCTGGTAGTCCACCAAAAGCTCATTGATTTTGCTGATATTGAGCTTCAGGTAATTGTTGTTGCAGCATGACAAAAATATCTCTGAGTCCTCTGTGCTCCTTTTGTAAATACAAAAACCTCTTAAGTGAAGCCAGCATGTTCTCACTGAAAAGCATTCACTGGGATCATACATGTCAATGGAGTGACAACTTAAAAGTGTGTCTCCTTCAAAGGCTTTACTACATATTACATATATTATGAGTCCGGACAGATATGGATGTAAACTGCAACTTGGCTGGTTGTTTCGGAGTTTATCACGGCATGTTGTCTAATGGAGGCAAAAATCGGATGAAAATTCTTGTGTTACTGCTGCTCAGATAAACAGATCACGCTTTCCTATTTGAGTCACCGTGCTGATGAATGTCCACTGCAATTGGTCAGGGGGGGGGCATTTCATTAGTGTGAGAGCATCACGCTCGTTTGAAGGGGATACAGTAGAAGACACTGTCATTGTCCTCTGTAATGTGTGCATATGTGCGTCACTGTGTATGTGCATGCACGCAGGCTGCAGAGTGAGTCAGGTCGGCTAACCGTCTCAAAGCAGCCCCGCTGTTAGCGGCTGTGCTAGCTAACTGGCAGCGGATTAATTCCAGAGCGGGAACTGTTTATGTAACCTAGGGAAGAGCCAGTGAAACCTTCCAGCTGTCTGTCTCTAAACAGACTCTGTCTGTCTGTCTGCGTGTCTGTCTGACTCACGCTCTCTATGTGCGATACGTCTTCCTGTCTGTTTTTCTTCTCTTTTACCTCTCTGTGTCCCATCTGTAGCACTTTCTCCACAGGGGGTGTGGTGGGAGACTTTAACAGATTTGCTCAGGACCTTGAAACAATTGGGAAGTAAGGGGAATGTAGGAGTGTAATGTCATCTCCGTGGCCAGATTGACACTCAAGCCCGCCTCCCCACCCCCCAGTCCAGCCTCCGTTCCCTGAACAAGGAGAACAGAGTGTGCTGATTTTCTTTTCTCCAGAAACAGTCCATCTCATCTCCTCTCACCGACCAGCGCTGTGGTGCACAGCACAGCCTAGCACAGGGAAACATCTCAGCGCTGTAAACGTTCTGGTCTACTCCCAATTTACTGACTAAGTAACAGCAGTAGATGTTGTCTTATGTCTCCCCTGCTGTCGCATATTGCACAGACCTGGAAGCCAGTCATACAGAATAGCCTAGAGTCATATTATCCAGAACCATTTGGTCTACAAAATGTCGAAATTAAAAGTAGAACCAACGTTAATGGCCCCAAACGCGATAATCAAATCAAAGATATTCAATTAACAAAATGGCCTTCTGTTGCTATTTTAATTTTATTCGGCTCCAATTGACTCCTATTTGAAAATAAAACACACACACTTTGCCTTGTGAAGCTGAGCTGCTTGTGGCATTTAGTTTTTTCTGTCAGTCCACCAAACCAATCACAGCCCTCACCATCAGAATAAGGGTGTTGTTTTTGAAATTCAAGTGAAATCAGGTGATGTTTGAAAGCTATGAATTGCAGTTTGTGTTACAATTCATTTAGAAATGTCCATATTTAGTGTTATGTTCATATTCACAGTGATGCATTATTGTTACATCTTATATTTATTGGTTAAAGTCTGTTATTTTTAAGCTCATGTGTCTGATAAAGCCAATGAAATTGAAAGAATCTAGTCAGCCACAGCACCTACTCTCTGCCCTCCAGCTTCTTGCAACACAATGTTGTTCTCCTTCATTTGGGGGACTTGGTGCAACTCTACACCACTGGGACATTGCAAGTGTTAACTGGGATGGTTTTGTGGTTAAGTCATGATGGTGTAATGTACTGGCTGAGAACAGTGTGTCAATCAATCAGCTGGCAAGCCGGCGAGACGGTTATGCAGTGCAGACCCTTTTACATAGTCCGACCTTCCCTGGTGGTTAATAGCTTTGAAAAATGTGTTCAGCTTCAAACTGTTGCTATAAACATGGCTGTAGCAACAGGCAGAGCCCGAGTAACTTCTGGGTCAAACTAATTGTAGTGTATTGTACTGTATTGTATTTGAAGCGTGTTGTAACTTAGCAGCTGCCCAATCTGCTGAGATGCCACAGCATGGGGCAAAAGTGCACTGAAGAGCGCACTGGTTTTCTACATAATGGGGATCGAGTTTAGTCGGCTGAACCGCCAGGCACGAGGTAGAAAAAATGTGATGTAGCAGACGTTAGTAGATCGGCAGGGCAGCTGGGAAGAATGTGGAGCAGGGAGTTAGTGTTGGCAGCCATGTCCATGGGCTTATGAACGAGAGCTACAACTAACAAGTATTTTCTTTGATGATTAATCTGTTGATTATTTTCTCGTCACAAAATAGTGAAAAAGCCTAAAATGACATCCTCAAATGTCTTCTGTTGTCCACAACTCAAAGACATGCAGCGTACTGTCACAAAGGGGTAAAGAAACCAGAACATGTTCATTAAATGGCTGAAATCAGAATTTTGACCGATTCAATTATCAAAATATTTGCTGATTAATTTATTAGTTGACAACTCATCGAATTGTTGCAGCTCTATTATGAACCGCTCTCCCTCTCCTGATTCTGTGACAGAAGACAGGATGTCTGTGGACATTGAAAGATCAGCAGAATAAGGGAAGGTGACCTGCTGAAGGTTCTCAATGTGTACAGACAACTCTTTGTAAATTATACAATCTCTAAAAGTTTAATAACATTTACTGTAAATGACTGACCTGTTAAGTTTATTGCTTTGACTCTAAATTGTCCAAAGTTATACTAATCTAAAGAAAATATGATTCAGTTATAAAATGTATTTCAAAAAGACAAATTCAGTCACTTTTTTGAATTTTTTGAAATATTTAAGTTTAATTTTCAATCAGTGAAAACTCTTAAGTAGAGAATTCATTTAAAATACATATATCTCAATACAAGTATTTTAGATTAAGTAAATAATGAACAACTGTAGGACCTATTCTTTGAGAGCACACCTGTTTTGCTTTAAGACTTTAGCAGCAGGGTGTTTGGGTAAAGATGCTGTGTGGTGGGCAGGAATGCAGTGCAGGCAGCAGGGGGGGCAGGCAGGCCAAAGAGGCACAGCCAGGGGAACTATAATCCTGTTAAGAACCCAGCTGTGTCTGACGTCAAACTCATCTAGCCGCGAACTAGAGGTGAGGAGCTCTCATTAGGAGGGAAGGAAAGGAAAAAAAAGAGTGTAGATGCGCTGCTTAGAAGTGACGGCAGAGGAGACGGAGAAAAGAATTCAGCCGATTTTAAGCTCCGAAGTGTTATTTCTGCCCCACTTCACCTGGGCTACTTTGACAAGGACACGATGCTTTATGGCTCAGTTTGCTTCATCATAGCTTATACAAGAAGTGCTCTGCGTTATCGAACATAAACAACCTCTTCCTCTCCAAAAAGTGGTGATCCTAAGGCTATGAAAACCTTTCTCACATTCTCTATGGTTGTTCTCTTCCACCCGCCGCAGACTGTGAGCACCTGATCCGCAGGATGTTGGTACTGGACCCATCAAAGCGTCTGTCTGTGGCCCAGATCAAGGAGCACAAGTGGATGGCCCTGTACGCTCCCGTACAGAGGCCTGTCCTGTACCAACAGCCTCTGTCTGCTGAGGGCGAGGCGGGTGTGGGAGAGTACAGCGAACAGGTCCTTCGCCTGATGCACAGCCTCGGCATCGACCAGCACAAGACGATAGAGGTGAGGACTTAGCCGGCTTTATTTATGCAACATGAAGGGATGAGGTTTAAAGGTCAGAAAAAATAAATATATCCACTCCATTAAACAGTATTTCTGTTTCATTGTGACGAAGAGGCTGTCATTTATATGTAGTATATTCTATGTGCCGTCTTTTCTTTTAATAGTTTCTGTGTATTGTATTTCTTATCTATACTCTGCTCTTTAGCTGCTGCAATAATTCCACACAGGCAAAGTGAAATGAAGTATTTTCTCTGTATATTTTAAGAGCTTTAAGTATTATTATTTTAAGTAATCCACAATGGAAGGTGTGGTTCGGCAATGACGTCAATTAAAGACACCGCCATTTATGTTGTCTGTCATACTTCAGTCTCTTCAGAACAAAAGCTACAACCACTTTGCTGCTATCTACTACCTGCTGGTGGAGCGTCTCAAGGCCCATCGCTGCAGCTTCCCCGTTGACCAGCGACTCGACGCTCGCCAGCGACGGCCCAGCACCATCGCCGAACAGACTGTCGTCAAGGTAGGCGACGGGGGGGGGGTTCTGAATAATGTGTACAGAGATTACATCCGCGCCTCCCTGATCAAAGCTGTATTATTCACACCTGCACCCACGAACAAATAAACGGACAGACACGACCCATTCATTTCTTTATCCAGCCAGGTTCTGTTCTCATCTGCTTCCACCCAGCGTTTCTACGCCGAGCCTTGATCTCAATGTGTCCCCCTCCGTTACATTATTCATTATTTTATTTTCTTTGCACACTGTCTTTTCTCAGCAACACTTTCCTTCACCATCTAGGATCTTGTTTTTGTCTCCTTACAGATTCAAATTAACAGCAGCTAGATTTAGTCGTAATTACAATATTATCAAGGGTGTTAAGTATTGGCCATGAATTGGAGCAGTTTTCTTTTTTTTTAAGTAATATCAAAGTCTCTGTTTTCTCCGTCTCTACAGCCGAACAGTGGTTCAGCCCAGGTGGGTTTGCTTCCGCAGGGTGTTCGTCTGTTGCGCTCCCCTGCTGTGCCCCAAGCCTCCTCCGATGCCTTCACCTTCCCCCAGACTGCATGTCTCCTGGAGCAGAATTTCATGGTGGAGGATGTCAACACACCCAAAGTAAGTCCAATACCAGTGAACACAGCCGGAGGTTTCAGGGGGGGGGGCGTTTTGATTGTGCGTTTGTCCTCAACTCACTCACATTAGACTTCTCGAATAATGCAGTTATTATGGTCATTTTCAACTTGCAAGTATGTCCAGAAAAACTATCCCTGTGAGCGTGACAGTGATACACTTTGATAAGCATTCCCACTTACAATGAATCAGAAATGTGTGTCTGTGTGTGTACTCCTTTGAGGTTTCGAGCGCTGGGTTGCCCTGTCAACCTGCCAGAGAGCAGCTGACTTGTTCTCTTATGTAAGAACTCAGCCAACACTCACATCAGACAGGACAGCTGCCTGTCCTGCATGGCTTCTAGACACACACACACACACACACACACACACACACACACACACACACACACACACACACACACACACACACACAGTGCCCTCACACTTTCTCTTTTTATTTGTGCCAACCAGCAACCTTTTCCTTCAGGCCTGTTGTTGAGCTGACGACAATTACAGAACACAGACACCAGTGGTCTGATTTGACGACCTCACTCACCTGCAGGGCTACACACACACACACACACACACACACACACACACACACACACACACACACACACACACACACACACACACAAACATCCCACCTCCTCTCCTGGCTCCATTAAAGAGTGGTGTGTGTGTGTGTGTGTGTGTGTGTGTGGCAAGCAAGCAGAACAGAGACAGAGTGTGCGTTATCTGCGTAAATGGAGCCTGGTTATGTAAGCGGTCCTGTGATGATGATATGACCTAATGCGAAGCTGAGTGAACACACATGGACAGGAAGCTGCTGCGTTGCTTGAGCGATCTCGCCGCTGTGACCTCCTACCCATTAGCCCAACAGCTCATCTTTTCTTTTTTAGTTTTTGGCTTTCTTTTTACTCTACATTCAGCTTCTTCTCTCTGCACTTCTTCATCCTCTAACCTCACTTTCCCCTTATGACCCCCACCCCTTCTCTTGGTCTATTTCTCAGTCGTGTGTGTGTGTCGGTTGAGTAACAGCATTCCTATCCCAGCTCACTACAGAAAACAGATGGAGAATTGGGCAAAGTTGCTCTTTCTAGACCAACACCAGGCTTTCCGGTTACTGTGGCCACTCATGCAGATTATCTTTGTCTGTGTGTGTGTGTGTGTGTGTGTGTGTGTGTGTGCGTGAATTTATGTCCATGTGTGTCAGTCACACAGCCCTTTCAGTCAAAGCTCACTTCCTGGCCCTGCATTCCTTTATCCCCACCCTCCACCAATACACCAACACACACAGGCCTGCTTGCTGTAACAGACACACACACACACACACTCCCAGTATGAGACCGACTGTGATGAGTGGAGGGACAATAGAGAGTAACTAATGGAGCCCTCGTTCTCAGTATGGTGGTCTCCTTTGTGCGTGTTTGTTTAAGATTGATTTGACCAACGGTGTTGGATTCTTTTAGCTTGGAGCTGTTTTCTTCAGTCTTTCTGTCCCTTCTTATCGCCGCTCCTTGTCTAGGTGAACGGCTGTCTGCTGGACCCCTTGCCCCCCCCCACTGTCCTCCGCAAGTCCTCCACCTCGTCGCCCAGCAACATGATGGAGACGTCGATCGATGAGGGCATCGAGACCGAGGAGCCCGACACGGAGGATGAGCCGCCCCACCTGCTCTCAGCCTATCAAACGGCACGGTTTGGCCAGCGGCGACACACCCTCTCTGAGGTGACCAATCAGCCGGGGCCTTCGAACCAAGGTTTGATGCCACCTGATCAAATACACACGTTTAGGGTCCATCACATGCATCTAATGCTAAAACAAAGCTGTTTTGATGAAAACCATTTTGTCCCCCAGGTATATTATTTGCTATAGGCCACAACCCCTCCATGGGCAGCATGGACTCCGACATGGGCTACGACATGGGTTCCATGCAAAGTGACCTCGGCCTGTTGGACGATCCCCCATCCCTCAGTGAAGTGGCCAACAGCTCCGGCCCCGGCATTACCCCGACGCCTTTCATGAGCGCTCGGCCCGCCAACCCAGCAATGGCTGTCCTGACTTCTCGGCACAGGGAGGCGCACAATCGCTCCCCAATCAGCTTCAGAGAAGGCCGCCGTGCCTCCGACACCTCTCTCACCCAAGGTCAGAACCACCATTGTTAATTTGTCAGTTCCTTCCTCTATATCCATCCATTCTTCACTTCTCTTTAGGCGCTCGGACTACATTGACGTCATACTGGGTTAAGTGCAGGGGTGAAAGTAGATTAAAGTTCTTGCCGATAATACCACCTAAACCTTCTTCCTCCCACCTCTAGCTTCATGCGTCACTGAACACGCGCATTACATTTTTTAACGCCTTAATGGTGTAGAAATAGATTAGAAACACTTATATAATATATAGCAACTCATTTATTTAACCCTCATCCTAGCAACTGGGGTCCCTGCAGACCCCAGAGGTATATGTTTTGATATATCTCACAGGTGCTTTATTCCATCATTCCAATTTTTCCATGACTGTCAATTGATTTGTTGCTAATGACTTAATATCAGTGTTTTCTGTTGCTGTTTTGATTAGTGCTTTTTTAAATGATGATTTTAAATACCAGTGGTTTGAGGTCCTAGGGGACCCTAGTCAAACGCAACCAAATGCAGAATATGCAGTTTTAATAGATACAATAGGGTCCAGATGTTAAGTATCAGACGATGTCTGAGGGGTAGAAGCACGCTGTCAGTCATATTGAAGGAGGCAGACACAGATGCAGCAGACACAGATTTCCTCATGTGCTCTTCCTGTTTTGCAGAAAGATATTCTGGGACACATAAAAAAAATCACTGTCTAAAGTGGAAGTGAACAAGACGGGTTGAGAGACATGCTTTGAAATCACCGATCAGCCGTATATACACTAAGTTTCAATGAGGTGCCAGATCCGACACGTTTTCTTAAAGCCCAGTCGCTACGAGCTGCAGCGAGTTTGATTCATAAAGTGTCAATGTGCACGTCTGAGGCTCTTGGATCCACGGAGCACCAGTCAAGAGGAAGAGCCGTGATTCTCATGACACAGACGCAACGCTACCGCTGCAGCTGCACCCTCACACCTTTCTACACGCACGTACTGTGTATATATATATATATATATATATATATATTCCCTCTCTCTCATTAGCTCCCCCTCTCTTTCACACACTTGTTTTCCCCCGTCTCTTCTTCCTCTCGCCTCCCTTCTCTTTTCCTCTCCAGTGTCTCGATGACTATGACGGTGATGATTCACGTTATGAATCACGGACGGATATTTTTGAAGGTTTCAGCCCACATATCTCACTCTCTTCCCCCTTCTCTCTCTCCCTCTCTATCCATCCTTCTCTTTTTCACTCACTCTCCCGCTATTAATGCTTATTCTCTGTCGTGCTTTTCTTTCTCTTCAAAGTTTCCGTCTGTGGTAAAATCAATAAAAAGATTTGAGAAAGGAAATGTTCACTCTGCGGCTGGCAGGATTTGTCTTCACTCCACATCAGAGAGAAAGAGGAGCCAAAATACAAGAGTGAATGTTTAACAACCTCTATCTACCATGTTTTCCTTTACAGCTACCTTATTCTGTGCCTGCTGGTTGTGAATCACCTGTGCTTAAGCCAAGTAGAAACTATTATTAATTAAAGATTAAAAATGTTATTTCCCGAGCACTACATTGACAGCCTGCACTGTGCACTCTGTTGGTATTGGTGGTTATTTATTTTTCAGTAATCCTCTTTTGAGAGTGTTGATGCAGTGGATTCTTTTTGCGTCAGACTGCTGACTACTGGTTTTAAATAACTCCCACCATCACGGTGAGTCAGGTCCTATCGTTCACAGTAAGAGCTCGTCACCACTGGATGGGTCTTATCAGAGCCACTTGCTGTTGCGCACACACACAAACACACCCACAGTGGCTCATGACGTACATCCGATCACATTGTCAGGAGGGGCGATGAGAAGCGCTAACCGGTGAGCCAGTTTGCTGACGTCAGTGAGGATTTAGCCTGAATCCCTGAGAGGATCGAGCTGCAGATATCCCATTATGAAGAGAGAGGTGATTCTGTTGATCAGCTGCAAGAATCCAAACTGACTTTGTATTGTGGGGATTTGATCATGCTCTTTAGGTCTGGTTGCGTTTAGGCAGCACCTCCAGAACTTGGCGAGGACCAAAGGCATCCTGGAGCTGAACAAAGTCCAGATGCTGGTGGAGCAGATGGGGTCCGGGGAAGGGGCCTCCATGGGCCCCCTGGGACCACAGCACCACTTGCACAACCTCCTGGAGGTCAGTCTTAATGAATAATCATACAAAAACACACTCATATATTCTTCACTCAAACCCATTCAAGATCTTTCTCTTCCCAAACCCGTTATCAGTCAGCTTTAGTCCCTCTACTATCCTCACCCTGTGTTGCCTAGAAAAAAAAGGAAAACGGGCACCCAAGCTGTTGTATAACCCCAAGAGAGGCAGCCAACTGTGGCTTGTTTACTGTCTCCCGTCCCCCTGCGGCCTGGAGCCTAGGCCAAAGTGAATGCAGCCATTGTTGAAGTCAGTCAGACTTACCCATAGTAGTGACTGGCACTCAATAGGCCCAAGCTGCAATCACACACAAAGACAGGCACACATACACTAAATGATGCACACACAGAAAGACAGCAAAAGGAACCATTTAAGGAAAAATGTCTACTCTTTCCTGTAAAAAACCACCAACTCAATGGTAGAAGCAGACAATATCTAGCCGTTTTCCTTTTGTCCATCTCTCATAATGCAATAACGTCGCTCTTTGTTGGTTATGATGATCTGGCTCCATCAACCTTTTAATTTGCTTTCATTTCATTTAACTACTGTGTAATCCCTGTGGTACATGCCATTTAGAGAAAGGCATCTGGCCGATCAGTCGCCACACAGGCATTTGGGCAGGAGACAACACGGGTAATCCAGTTAGACCACATGATGAAGCACCCGGACCCTGACACAGCTTTATTAGGAGAGGAGAGGGCATCTGGGATAAGTGTGTCCACATACATGTGTGTGTACATGAACATAAACGTCCCGTGTTCTAATGCTTTATGTTTTTGATTGAAGGGTGAGGCGTCCAAGCAGCAGGAGGGCCTAGCTTTATACCAAGGTGGGCCGCAGCCGCCTCTCCTGTCCCGCAGACAGAGTTTAGAGACACAGTACCTCACTCATAGACTACAGGTACAGTCCAACGCCAACTTCACTCACCTGTCTTTCTCACTTAAGCCAAACGGCTGTTTTTGAAAAATATTCAGTGATATCATTTGAAAATGAAATGGTTATGGGATCTGCCATGATGCAACAATAATGAAACGGTTTGTAGCAATTGTCACCATGGTACTTATCCTGAACACAGTCATCAGTCCCAATCTCTCTTCTGCCCCAAAGGCCAACGTCTTGGCAAACAGTCCTGCTAGCTGCCAACTTTTCTGTCAGGACGCTCGAAGTTTAGAGCAACAGCTGCAGGAGCACAGGTAAATAACACTGTATATGTCTGCTCCACACATTTCCTTCTCAGTGCTTTTCTCTTTTGTTCATTCAGCTGTGGTGACGTTTCACTGCTGAAAGATTATATTCGGGGCAAAAAAATAATTTGCTTAAATGCAAATAATTCGAGTTGGTTATGGATTGCACTCCACTGACAGAGCGGCACTTTTTTTTAAACACCTAGGAATGAAACTACAGCAGGTGTCAGAGCAGAGCTACACTTACCTTGCCTGATCAGACTGAAATGCCATTTTGTTTTGTGAGTTATAAAAAAAATCCATCCCCTGTACAGTTCACATGAACGGGGAGATTAGTTATATAGACCAAAACCGCTTATGTACTAGGCTCTAAATATGTTTATTTCTGCTGTATATTTGGCCATTCAAACACGGAGGTCAATGGGGATTGACTCTCCTTTGGGGCTGGCCTCAAGTGGCCATTTGAAGAAGTGCAGTGTTAGGCACTTGCTAACTGCGTTAGATTGGTTTCACAGCACTTGCCCCTTGGGTAGCAGTTTGGTAGCAGCTGTCAATGCTTTTCACATTGATCAAAAAAAACATGTCAATTTAAGAGTTGTCGTTTCTGTACAGCTGTGTCAATCTCATCCATGCCTTTCACCATTTTTGTGTTGCTATTTTTCTTGAATGTAGTTTTGTGGCAAGCTAGCTATGTAGGAAGCAGGTGTCCCCATTCTTAATGCCATCGACTAAGCTCTGATTGGTTGACTGTTTCTCCAACTGTCAATGAGCAAAACGGGCCTATTTCAATTGCTGAACAAATTGACAGCGATTATACAGGACAGAAACTACCATTTTTGAATTCAACGTTGTCTGCAAGCTTTTTGTTCGTCCTTGTGTTGATTCAAAGTGTTGTCTTGATCTAAGTGGGATCTACTGCGATCCCCACAGACTGCACCAGAAGAGGATGTACCTGCAGCAGTCGCAAGGCATGGGGCTGCCGGTGTACTTCAACCAGATGCAAATAGCTGAAGGATCCTACCCGACAGGAGGCCCTGCTCTGGACCCGGCGGCGTCTCAAAGTTCCCCTCAGGGCCCCCCCATGTCAGCTGCCCACCAGCCTCAGCCCCAGCAGCAGGGCAGTCCTCAGGCCTCGCCTCCCTTCAGCCACCCCCATAGCCTGAGCCCCTTGATGGAACCAGGCGAGGGCCTGGTTTATGATCCCTACATGAGCCACCACCACTACACCCAACACCTGCCTCCTGGATCTCACCTGCACCACCAGCTCCACCATCCCCTGCCTCATGAAGCCTCTGCCAGCAGCCTGGGCTTCAGCTACCCTGCAGGCTGTGAGCAGCAGGCCTTGGGGCCTTCCAATGAGGGTCTTCACCAAGATCGGTATGAGTTCCCACTGGACCCCGCCCTGTTGCCCCCGCATGCTCCAGGAGAGGCTGGGATGTTGGCTGGTCCGGGCCAGTCAGACGGCCTGGGCCTGCCTGACCTGCAGGGCTCTTTCCTGGACAGCGAGATGATGGAGACCGTGGACTCCCAGCATGGCTTCGTACTGGTCAACTAAAGCCAGCTGAAGGGGTTATTAGAAAGCAGTATTAAGCAATGAGAACCTCCGCAGCAACAAGAGAAGAGTGAATGGAGATATAAGTGGAGGCCACAAGCGTAGCAACAGGGAAGGAAAAGTGTTCATTTCTGTACGACTAATACAAACTTAATTTCTTAGTTGTGATAAATCTCAGACAACCTTTCTACCGCAATCCTCCCTTAGCCCTCTTCCTTTCCTCCCTCTCCTCCTCTGTTCTTGTTCTCATCAGCTCTGTGAGGCAGGAACAGGTCCCATGTGTGGCACGATGTGAGCTTCGCCGTACTAACTTGGCGAGGCTGCTGTTGTCATGGACGTTGTCACACCTGTGAAGATTGGGGGGGTGCTGCCAGAGTGCAGCATTTCACCAAGAAAGAGTTCGGAAGTGAACTAATTTAGGACCGACTGTCAGGCAACCATAAGGACAATGGCTGGCAGTGTTTTTTTTGTATTTAAAATAGGACACCATCTACATCAATAGACTGGTTCTCAAAACACTTCGGTGGATTTTCTTTTTTAATCATTTCAGTAGATAAAAAAACATCAACAGAAAGATGGCCCTCATTTATCATGGTACCAATGATATCACCTCAAATTCAAGTGTTTAATGTGATGGCGATATTTATGAGGTTTTAACACTAACATATACAACAGGTAACCTTTGTTTGTCATTTGCCTTAACAAATACCAACCATGAAGCACCAGATTGGGGAGTTCAGCACCGTTTGTTGAGCGTGTGCCTTTAACAGTGCTGAACTCTACCCAAGCTGGGGTTTTCAGTTAATTGATGAATGAAAATAATATATACAACACAACTCTGTAGCTGCAGGCTTTTGTGTGGGCCATGTGACATAAATAATAGTAACTACTGATCCTGATTTATTTCTTACACTACTGAACTGCTTTGTTTCCATCCCATTGCGCACACTTGCCAGGTGGCCACACGTCTGTTTAACAGTTGAATTGTGGGTCATGCGTTTGCCTGATAAATGAGGGCTGATGTAATTAACCTGTGTTTGGTGAGGAAATTGTGGTGTTTTTAGACAGTCGATATTATTCTATTTCTGTGGCAATACTGAAGCAATATTAATCCTTAATGTTGAGGGGTTATGGATGAAAGCCCCACCTGTACAGCCAACTCTGATTGGTTCCCGGGGACCTGAGTCGTCAGCAGTGACATCACTTGAGCTGATGATGTAACCAGGACTTAATCTCCCCCTCACTCGCCCTGGAAGTGCAGGGACAAGCCTGGAGACGGAGAGTGGGTGTGATTATGTTTGTTTGCACAATTCATAGTGCAACTTTTTCTGCATTCGTGACATTTGTCGAAAAAAAAGACAAACACTGTATTGATGTCTCCATTCAAAAAATAACAAACTGTGCTTTCCCCCTCAGTGCACAGTCGTAGCTTTTAGAATAATTCTGGTTTACATCCTCAATGCTCCAGTCATGACTCTGTGTTGTGTTATTAATCATGTTTATGATCGTGGAACGGCCCCTTAACGATTCCTGCATTAGACTTCATGAAAGAATGTTTTTCTCTCTGACATCGCGGCGTCAGTGAGATGAAGACCAACAGAACAGCAGTCACCTGACACTGGATTTTGACTACATGCACACCACCGCTCTTTGACTGACAGGTGAATCCGCAACAGCACTTTGACTGTGTTCAATCTACTTGAAGCGCACAGATGTATCTCCTCTGACAGATGACGATGATTTCAAAACAAACGGAACAACAGGACAGCGAACGTCAGAATGTTTACGACGAGATTGTTGGACCGTGACCATCTGCCGAACCGCCTGACCTTTCTGATCTTGGGTTAAACTCTTCGAGCGTTTGTCAGATTAGCCTTCAAAACAAGACGGTCTCCCCCAGTCTGTAGACTGGACCGAGCAGACTTTGTAGAGTTCACAATCAGACTCTACAGTACAGATGTGGTTTGACTAGAAGACTTTAGAGTTAACGGTCTTAAATGATGGCTAGAAAATGTGGACCAACTGTTGTTACAGTCCTGTGCAAGACTTAAAGGAAAAATCCACCCTAGAATCGACCAACAGTCCGAAATCAATTTAGAAACATTTTAAAAAGACGTCAAATATATGTTGATTATGAAATTCATTGATGAAGATTTTAAGTCTACCTACCTTTACAACAGAGCAACACTGTTGGCAATGCACAGTTTTTAATCTAATTATTTTTAGTATAATATTTCTGGCATATAACACATCTATCAAGAAAGCACCATGTTGTGAGGTCAGGAGCCGCACCTTTTCAGCTCTGACGTTGGAACAGTCAAAGGGACAGAGGTACTAATAATGGCCTTGATAGACCAGAGCGCACCGCAGCCACAAGACATGCTGCTGATCAGGTCCTGTGGTTGCGTTAATGGTTCCACCCATAGATTTATAAATGATTGATGTGCTTATATGGTCATGCACCCACAGTGTATTGTGTAGTGGGAATGAGCTCACACCCAGTTTCTGGGTCATGTTGAAAATGTCCTTTTAGAAAGAGGAGTGCGAGTGTGAGGAAGAACATTTGTCAGCACATGATGGTGTAGGTGTGTCACAGGGTGGATTTTGCCTTTAAGTGAATATTTTGATGATGATTTGCTTTCATTTAGTCAATGGTCAGGCCAGAACAGCTACAGGATGAACTGTGGAGGTTGATTACTGGAGCACTTTGACAACAAGGGGAAGAAGAGATGTAGCGAGAGAGGAGGAGGCGGGGAAAAAGGGGTTTGTATCTCGCCGCTGTTTCCTGGCAGATGAAACAAACCAGAATCTGTAGGAAGCACCGTTCTCCTCTCTTCCCCACCAATAATGGACACAAAACAAATTTCTTTCAGAGAAAGACCAGACACAGTAATACTTTATCTGATTGTTGATTTTAATCCAAGAAAGAGAAACGCTTGTCAGTTTACGACGGGCGTTCTTTGTACAAATTAGTGGTGTCGTGAATCTTCGGTGCACCGAAGGTGAATTTTGTGTGGAACGTGAAAAAGTGTTCAGTGTGCCTTTTACTTTTCCGTGTTTTCAATCTAAATTAAGATTTTAAATAGCACTATTATTTCTGGTTGAACCCTTTTATCATTTATTTTCTTATTTCTAGAGCCAGGTTTTACAAAAGGTACAAAACCAAAGTCCCTCAGAAGTTTCCCTGTACGACCCACCGTGTGGAGTTTTGGAGCTTCTTCGTCCGCTTCTCTACAGTGCTTTTTTTTTCTTGTTGGTCAATCAGTGTATGCCATTTAAAAGTATTATAGCAATATTTCTCTAGTTGAAGACTAAAGTCATGAAGATTCTAGTGGATGGGTTTCCAAGTATCATAATTTCACCTCCTGCTGATAAAACAAAGCATCGATCTCTCAATAGAAATCCACTTTTATATTTACCTTCATTGATGTTGACCACACATAAGCTAACTTGCTGTTGAGATTAAAAAAGGTTTATTGAACATAAAGATATTTGGTAGGTGGGTGTTTTCTTTTGTGTGTCGTCGAGTCCCGTAAGTTGTCAAGAGTGTTGTGACAATACTTTCAAATGGTGCCTTTGTGTTCATCCTGGTTGTTGAAACACGGCTACAGAGCTGACACTTAAGTATTTTCTTCCACACTCACTCTGCTATCTTCCCCCACGTAACCCAATTGTCCTGTAACTACAAACTGCAGCCGTCTCACAGCGCCCCAGGGTTGCATGGTGTAGGCGTTGGTTAATGACCTGGAAAAATGAATCGCACCAAGTGCTTCATATAAACTGTTGAGTCATACCAGAACTAAAAGCTCCCGAGGCGGACAATCCAGCAGGAGCTTAAGGACTGGTTCTGTTGCATCCTTTGAATATTTATATTGTCTAAAGCTAGACTTTGATTAGCAGCTACAAATGGTTTGTTGACGCGGTTAATGCCGTCACTAATGTGTTACATGTTTCCAGTCACAACTATAGAGGAGATGACGGATATGCCATAAAAAGAATATCGTAGTATAGTTTGTCATGAAAAAATACCATAATCTAGTATCCCATTGGAAATATCATAGTATAGTATTCCTTTAAAAAGTGTCATAAAAACATCATTAAAATTGTGTAGTATGCCATAAAAATATCATCCAGAAAATTTAGTCTTAAAATCATTTTTTTTTAAATGAACAATCTAGTATGCCATAAAAAATGTAATTCAGAAAGTCATAGTATTGTATGTCATAAAAAAAGTTATGACTAAACTACTAGCACAAGGTTTTTTTTTTATTATTATTTAGCTGTAATGCCCCTTTTAAATACTGTATGTGGACTTATAAGCACCTTCCTGTGATAAATATGAAAATAATCACACTTAACCACACATCAATCACTAAACCAATACTTTCTTTTCTTCTGTGGAGAACTCTTTGGACTCGGTGTGTACAAGCAGGATAAGGGACTGAATAATTCATCCCCACTGATAAGCACCCTAAGTCCTGACCGCTGGTTTAGATCACTGATGTGACGTCATCATTTAGTTCATCTCCATGGCAATCGCTTGTCAATATTTATCTAACTACATGAAACTCAAACACCTGATTTCTGATAGTAAAGCAGGTAAAAGGGGGGGCCTGTCCCTAGCCGAGCTCTGATTGGTTGACCTCCGTTTCACATCTGAGGAAAAGACTGCAGACTGTGAATACATCCAGAGCACAATATGCTTCGAGAGAATAACTTTGCAATGCTGTTTCAGAGCAGAGGTTTGTCCCTGTTAGAAAGGATCATGTAGAGAGAACACGTCAATCCAATCAGCCCCCTCAGACAGAGAACAGCTAATCCCACTAATGCATCACCAGAGGGGGGGGGGGGGGGGGTCGGGTCAGTCTGTTAGGAACCACGTTCTCACTTCTACTCTTTGAATCAGATGTTTTTACAACACTGCTGATCCAAACTGATCATTCTGAATAGGGTCACACTCGCACTGGTCAGATTTCTCGATGTAGCCTCACATTTTGCATCTGTTGCCTTTTAATGCAAAGTGAAAAGAGCTGCAAGACGGCGGCTTTGTACGGGGATCCACCCATGAGCTCTTAAAAATAAATCTGCTGCTTTGGTATGAGAGAGACGCCAGATAAAACCAGATAAAAGGTACATGTCGACACACTTTGCTTCTATATTTGAAAAGTGCCACAGAGCAGAATATTTCCCTAAAATATTAGTTATTTATAGCACGTATTCAGTGCCATTGTCTGTGCCATGGAGACCTTCAGCTGTCTGTCTGTCGCAGACTCTTGGGGGGGGGGGGGGGGAGACAGCTGATACGAGGACAGACGGTGGTAATCTTCCTTTTTCTTTCAGTAAAACATCACAATATCAGAGCGGGCCCATTCACTCGTCGGGCCAAAGTATTCTGTAATGACATCAATGGTTGCCATGACTACAAAAGGAGGGTGGATGACAACATCCTACTGCGTCGTTTTTAGAGCAGGAGATCACAGCCCTGTTCAGGAATAGAGCTGCACACACACAAAAAATAAGCTTGGAGACAAATGCTCGAGCTCTGAATATAGAGTTGAAAAAATAAGTTTTGTAACGAGATGGGTCTTTTCTGTGATATCCAGCCACGCAATATACACACCAACAACAAACATTTACACTGCAAAGCCTAGTGCAGCATACAGGCAGACGTAAATGCCTGTAGCTCTGCGCGGTGTGTGTTTACTTATATGTGAAATCAGCTTTTTCGTTGAAGGTCATACTGCACCCATAGGTATTTGTCCCCTATTGTTTAGCGCAGTCTTGTATCTCTGAGTACATAGTGGCCAGCAGATGGACAGAGTCTAAAATCCCAGTACAGATGACCCAGTAGTGCCTGAGCTCTGGGCTGAGATGTTACAGCAAAGCCAAGAGTCACTCACTTGTGTGCTCCGATTTGATCTAGAGACATTTGATATGGTTTATAGACCTTTGCTGCGTCACTGAAATATGACAGAATAAAGAGAGGAAGGGGAGCTGAAGTGACAAGGTGACTTAAGGGAAACGAGTGGGCCCTGACTGATGTCATTTGTCACCTTGAGAGCATCTGACCTCACTATGTGTGTGCGTGGGCGTTTGTGCGTGCGTTCGTGCACATGCATGTGCGTGCTGTGTGGGGGCTTTGCTTGACTCCTTTCATTATAAATGACACAGTCCTGGGAGGCAGCTGCATTGACGTCAGGGCTCTCAGCGCTGTCAAGGGCTCTGGCTGCTGAAAATCCCCCCCAAAATAACAGGATCTAAATAGAAAGAAATAGGTTGCTGCCGTTTCATTACTGCCTCGTGAACTCAAGTGGATTTAAGGGGGCGGATTAGCTCTCGCCCTCAAGTAATCGTGTCTTAATGAAGATTTTCGGTTGTCGAAAAAAATGTAGTTCAAAGCTTTGGCATGTTCCTCCTGAGTCTAGATCACCAGTTTAAAAAAAGAACTCTTACGTAGTACTGTATACGTGACGAAAAGGCAAACTATTGTTTGGGTATCCGTCTCAAAGGTTCCATAACATTTATCTGTTTCCTACTTCACAATAGCTCTCAAGGTGGTCTCGCTGTAGCAGAATGTGCTGACACACAGCCGCTGCACGGATCTGTGCTTTACAGTATCTGTGCATAATGTGCTCTGGCTATGAGGTGTATATATATACAGCCAAAGGGCTGTGTGGAGGATTGGGAGGGCACATGGCTCAGAGGAGGGGTGATGGGAGATTTGAGGAGATTAAAAAAGGAGTAAATTGAGATTCTTATAAAGATCTCTGCCATGTGATTTATTGCTCTAATCCTCTGTTGATTGCTCATTTGGAATTAACAGATTGATGTCTTGTGTATGTGGCACAAAACAAAGTACAGTTCAATTGCTTTAAGACCCTGAAAACTAAGATGTAAACTTGTTTTTCATACATTCAAACTACACATGGTTGAGAAAGACAAATATGCTTTCTCAGCCCAGCCGATATTTTGCGGTGTTGCTCTCCCCAGCAGTAGTCCGGGTCAGGGCATGTGTCAGCTGCAGATCCTGCCCTGCTCTGCATGGTTCCCTGTCGACAAAACAGCCCAAAGGACCTGCGCTTTCATCTCTACAGCAGCAGTCGACCAGGTTGGAGCTGACCAAACATGAGACCGGGAACATGTGAAATTAATCCCAGATTTTCTTGAGTCATTTACAGGCTGAGAAGATACAATTTGTGCTTAAAATTATATTTTTACAAAGCAGACAAAGAGTATTTACCATTCTTGGACTTCAGCTTTTATATCACAACGTCACAGAGGATATAATTAGGCCTTTTTTTTTTATACTAAACATTGATACGCAATTGTCCAGCAACACCATCCAAAATCTAGTTTTTCTTGCACTGCATGAAGACTACAAATCACCAGAAACCCATCATCTCCATCATGAAGCCTGGTGGTGGCATCATCCTGCTTCGGGGACACTTCTTGGCAGCAGTCCCTATTAATCTTGTGAAGATAGAGGAGAAAATCAATGCAGTAAAGGACAGGGAAATGCTCGAGGAAGCACTGCTGCTGCAGTCTGCAAGACAACTGTGTATTCCCCAGCACGGAAATGAGCCCAAATATAAAGTCATAGCTACATGGGAAAAACATTGTTAAATCCTAGAGTGGTAGAGTCCGGGTCAAGACCTCAAGCAAATCCAGAACATTTGGCAGGAATTAAAATTTGTTTTGTACTCGTGGTCACCGTGCAGCTTGACTAAACTTCAGCAGTTTGCATAAAAGAATGGGATAAAACTAAGTCTCCAGCTGCTCTGACCAGTGGCGGCTGGTCCATAGAGGGCGCTAGGGCGCCGCCCCCCCTAGAGCTACAAAAAATAAAAATAAAAATAAAAATATAAATAAAAATAAAATTTAAAATAAAAATAAACTATACAAATTGTCAATATTTGTGTTTTTGAAACATGGAATCACCCAGTAATATGTGTAAAATATGATATCTGCGGTAAATATATGCTTTTCCTGCTTGTCCTCTCTGCCTGTCTGCTCTTCCTCTCTGTGTGTGCACGTCTCAGCTGGCTGGGGCGCTGGAAAAACTGCCCCAAAGAGGCGGGTCTATAAAGCAGTTTAGCCAATGCTGAGTAAAGATATAAATGAGTGACATACAATTCAGCCAATCAGCGTCCTCAAATAGATTCAGCTTGGGGCAGTTTTTTTCCTGCCCCAAGCTGCGCGTTCTCGTCAGGAGAAGTCTCTACAAGGAGAGCGCCAGCGCGAGCACTACTCCTCCAAGACCCGTTTGAGAGGAGAACTGAGAGGAGAAACTACTGAAAGAGCTGATCCCAGATCAGCCTGACCTCACAATCAGACAGCAGACTAGCAGGAAAGAGAAGCAGTACATGAAGCTTCTCTACTAGCTGTACACCAGACAGGTTTGACTAGCTGGATGACGTCATGATAATAACTTATTTATCTTTTTAAAACAACGGGGACAGAATATGACATATATATTATTATATTATACAGAATATTATATGATATATATATTATTATATTATACAGAATATTATATGATATATATATATATATTATTATATTATACAGAATATTATTATATGTTATATATATTATATTATACTGAACTCCCTGTGAGGGTGACTAAAATAAGATGTCCTGACGTGTTTGTGAAAGTGTTATTTACTGCTTTTTTTCGTGTTGGAATAAATGTTAAATATTTAACTGCAAAGTAGTAATGCGCGTTTGATACCTTAATTTGTTTGCATTAAATCATTCTGGGATGTTTGCTGAAATTGATTGGATGTGGCACAGCCCTACCAAGAACATTTTCCACCAGCCGCCACTGGCTCTGACACAAATAACAACAAACCAAAGCAGCCCTTTGTCTTAAAATATTGACACATAGAGGTTGAATATTTCTGCAAATACATAGAAATAATAGTATAGTATGCCAAAAAAAAATGTCATTGTATAGAATGCCTAAAAAGTAATGTAAAAGTCTTACTTTAGTATGCCATGAAAATGTGATAGTATCAGTGGCGGACCATGCATTTTATACCTGGGCCTTCACTGCTGTCCTGCAGCTGAAACACAGCTACGGTTATTATTTGTTTTGTGTAAAAATGAAGCTCAACACCTATAAATACACTAACTGCAGATAATACGCCGAGAGTGCGTCTCCTCTCTGCTCTGACTGCAGCTGGGACTGCTGCGCGAGGCTTCTGTGGGAGTTACAGTGAGTGCTTTGGGGCGGCGGAGGGGCTCGCGGCAGCTCCTGCGTGCAGAACGGTACGTGCTTTCACGTCTGAGTCAAAACACCAGCAAAGTCTCCAACAACACCAGAACAAGTCGCTAGATTTGTAGCTAGTAGCTTTTGACAAAAAAAGTAGGAATGAGGGTTTGGAAAGTCGCCAAGTTGGCAACACTGGCACCGACTAAATATGTCCCCAGCGCAACATTGGACGTAACAATAGTTCCTATCACATATAAAACCAAACAAAAATCAATCTTCATAAAAACAAGTTGTACAAATAATAATATATAAACAAGCATATTAAAGCTATTAACCAAATGCTGTTTGCTTAAAGACAAATTCCATCTTCCTTTCTTTGTTGACAAAGAGTTTAATCCAACGGTTAAATCTCAACTCACAAATCCGTTTCTCCTCCTTCAGCCATTGAGTGTTAAAAAAACAAAGCTAGGTAAAAAAATAAATAATCTACACCAAGCAAAATGCAAAAAATGTCATAATTTCTTCCATATCTTTCAATTTGAACTCTCACTACTCAGACTAAGCCTCTGCTTAAGTTTCGTTTTCCAATAGTCACGTGCTCGCCCACTGACCAATCACAGCATACACTGCACCTCACTGCAGCGCTGCACCTGAAAACTGAGCTGCCCGTAGTTGTAGGTCAGCTAGCAGGCTCTGGCACGTCAAAGAATACGCCCAACATGTCAAACTAAAGATCTGATTGGTTGAAGACTATGACAATCAACAATATCGTCCCCATTCACTTAAATTGCAAAGGGATTCACTTGTGAGTCTGCAGGCCTCGGGCCTCTCTCCTTACCTCACACAGAGGTGAAATCTGATTGGATAAAAGCTCTACTTAAAACAAGCTGTACTGGAAGCAGAGCAACTGAGGAAGACAGTAGCTGTGCAATGAGAAAATAAGATAATGGGAAAAATATTTTTTGAAATTATAATACTTATAGTGTATTTAAGAAAAATGATTAAATTATAAAATAGCTATAACTTTGTGATTCTGTTTAGGTCAGCAGAGAAGGCTTTGAAGGCCCTGACGGCCCACCACTGGATAGTATATTATACATTTTTAAAAAGCATATAGTAGTATCTTATAAAAACATCATAAAATATGATATACTATGTCATAAATACTATGTCTTAAAAAAGTAATTGTATAAATGGTATTCAAATATCCTAATAAAATGTTATGACATAGTATGTCAGGAAAAAAAGTCATGGTAAAGTATATCATAAAAAGTCATAGCATAGTACATCATGTACTATACTAAAAGTAAAACTATAGTACGTCATAAATAAGAAATATAAATGTGTCATGAAAAATGTCATAATACAATATATCATAAAAAGTAAAAAAATAAATCTATTAGCATGGTAAAAATAAATAAAAAATGTCATAGTATAGTCAGTTTGACATATTTCCTGGTATAGTGGGTCATAAATAAGGCATACAAATGTTATAGTATAGAATATAATAAAGACCTCATTAAAAAGTAATGAATTAGTATGTCATAAAAAGTAATTGTATAATGTCACAACAAAAATCTTAGTGTATTATATGTCATAAAAAAGTTTTAGTATAGTGTGTCATAAATAATTCATAATCAGTCATAGTAGAGTATGTAATAAAAATGTCATATTAAAAAAGTGATATGAAAGTCATACTATAGGATGTCCAGAAAAATGAATACGTTGATAAAAGACAGAATGAAATTATAGTATAGTATGTCGGAAAAGTCATAATAAGGTCACATTACAGGATGTCAAAAAAGTTATAAAGAAGTCAAAGTATAATTGTTCAAAATATGTTTTCTTAAAAGACATCGTCTCGTATGTAAAAAAAAAAAAGTCAGTATAGTATGTTGAACAAAATCATAACAAAAGCCACAATGTAGTAAAAAAAGTTGTAGAAAAGCATATTATATTATATTGAATGAAGTTATGGTATATAGTATGTCAAAGAGTCTTAAATAAACTAGCAAAGTATGTTGAAAAAGTCATAGTGTAGTATGTCGCAAAAAGTCATGAAAAAGTCTTAGTATAGAATGTAGAAAAAAGTAAAATTATATTACATGGAAAAGTCTTTAAAAATCGTTGCATAGTAAGTTGAAGAAAAGTCATAGTATATCGAAAAAAGTCTTTAAAAATGTGTTGTATGTTCTGTATGAAATAAATCACAAAATAGACAAAGTATCGTATGTCGTAAAAAGTCACAAAAAGGTCATTGTATAGTATGCCAAAAAAAGTGATAGTATAGTATGTAGAAATAAAGCTTAAAAAAGTCATAGAATGGTATGTCGTAAAAAGTCACAAAAAACTCATAATATAGCATGACATAAAAAGTCATAGAATAGTAGGAACAAAGTCATTCATAGTATAGTAAAGTATAGGAAGTCGAAAAAAGTTTTTAAAAAGTTAAAAAGTATAGTCTGATGGAAAAGGTCAGAAAAGTATGGAAGCCCATTTCCGCCACTGTGAGGAAAAAATGAACATCCTGTAAGTCATTATAATGAGATACTATCTCATTATAATGACTTAGCATCTCATAATTTCGATTTACTATCTCAAAATTTCGACTTACTATCTCAAAATTTCGACTTACTATCTCGAAATTTTGACTTACTATCTCCAAATGATGAGATACTATCTCATAATTTCGACTTACTATCTCGACTCGAAATTTTGAGATAGTAAGTCGACATTTTTAGATAGTAAATCTAAATTTTTAGATAGTAAATCGAAATTATGAGATGCTAAGTCATTATAATGAGATAGTATCTCATTATAATGACTTACAGGATGTTAATTTTTTCCTCACAGTGGCGGAAATGGGCTTCCATAGCAAAAGCCCTAGTATAGAATGTCAAAAAAGTTACAGTGTAGTAGTGCTGCAAAAAACGTAAGAAAAAATTCATCAAAAGTCAAAGCACAGTATGTTGAAAAAAAGTCATTAAGTATAGCATGATGAAAAAAAGTCATAGTATATGTCAAAATATATTGAAAAAAAAGTAATCGTAAATATTGTCGATGTACTATACTGTTTTTACTTATTCTGACATACTATAATATGGCATTTTTTAAACATACTACAGTCAGGGCCATAAGTATTTGGACTGTGACACAATTTTTCTAATTTTGCCTCTTAAGGCCCCTTTGAGTATGTGTATAATATTTTCGAGAATAAGCCAAAAAAAGGTCTTAGGGAGGATGGGGGCCAAAGGGTTAAGCCTACTGCCAGCAGGCACCTCTTCCACTCCCCCCCTAATTTGGAGCAAAAACGCCTAAAATGACATACCCAAATTAAAATGTCAGTAGCGTCTGAACCACTCTGACTATATGCATCAATGAGGTCTTGCCAGAAAGAAAAACCCCTAAAGTTCCATGTGAAAGTGTCAGAAAACCTGTAGGTCATACAGAAACAGAGCAGTGGGCCTTTGAAGTCAGTAAAAATGTAAGAGTTTTGTCCGTCTAAAATAAAAAAGTATCTTTCAGTATAAATAACTGCCTGTGGCTGTATCTGTACAGGTAAAGGACAGTATAGGGCTGTAACTACACTATCAGTGAACACCTGCCTCAAATGTATTTGAAGAAGATAGGACAAAGTATGACCATTCTACAGTGTTCTGTCCATGAAAAGATTCATCAGAAAAAAACCGCACGTGAAAAGTGAAAACTATGAACACGTTGGTTGACAGCTTATGAAAAAGAAGTATTAGGTTTCTACTATAAATACTAGCCTTTTCTGAAGCCGCTAGCTCCATGGTAACATCCGCTAGTACATTCACTAGTAAAGTCGGGTCTGTACTGTATCTTTCGCCGTCGAAATGCTGCAAGACCTGACTTGCAGCGGTCATGGCAACTTTTGGACAGTGTGTGTTTGGGCTCCTTTTGTGAAAAATCCATAAAAAAGAAAAGAAAATCGATGTTTTCTTTGCAAAGATGAGGATTTTGTGCATGCTGGGATACCAAAAACGGCCATGTTTTGTGACGTAATTTTCGTAAGCAAGCCGTACGAACGGAAGGGATGGCGGTGTTAGATTTAGCCCTGATTATGGTCTTGACTTCCTCATAAACTGTCATGATCATCTCCTGCTCGCTAGCGGAGAAAAAAGACGCTCTTTCTTTTACTTTATTCGCTATTGTACTGTTAGAAAATCATGGTTTCGGTGATCGATGCTTACCCCCTTTGACGTAAAACGGGCACGCCCAATTATCCTGATGACTGAGGTCTTGTTCGACTTAACGAGACTGTTTGAGCGCTGATCAGCCTTTGAGGAACCGAGATATCCTGCCTTCAATCATCTCGGTAATTCAAGCTGGATAATTGGACATTTGATCGATTTAGTTGAGCGACGTACGAGGAATAGGGCCCTGATCTCAACCCAAGTGAGCGGGCTTTTCACTTACTTAAGATAAAACTGAAGGCAGAAAGACCCACAAACAAGCAGCAGCTGAAGGAAGCTGCAATACAACTTGCGTTTGGTGATGTTTATGGGTGATGTCATTGACTACTATACTACTATATATTAAAAATAATGATTACAGTCACTGTAAGAGACATTTTGTATTCTTAACAGTTTTTTGTATTTTATGTTTATTGCGAAAGTAATGTGTGTTATGCCCTTTAAAATGTTTACCATACAATATAGTTAAGGTAATTGGTCATGTTGCAAAATGTGCTTTGTTTGTTTGTTGCCCTATTAAGATAAAGGCTCCTCTAGTCTGTCCTGCTATTGGATATATATTTAGTTTGACTCCTTTAAGTAGGTTTTCAGTGCTAGTTAGGCTTTGATGGAGCAGGATGTGGAGCAACAATTTTTCTGACTGCAGATTATAGACTTTTTTTAGTTATAGCCAGCAGAAGGTCAGTGTTTTGGTACTCCAGTTATTGCATAAGGATTTATTTTATTTTTTGTTTACATGCAATAAAACTACTTTTAACTACGAGCTACGAG
Source organism: Leptoclinus maculatus (assembly GCA_032191485.1). Taxonomy (NCBI): domain Eukaryota; kingdom Metazoa; phylum Chordata; class Actinopteri; order Perciformes; family Stichaeidae; genus Leptoclinus; species Leptoclinus maculatus. The sequence goes on along the minus strand of JAVDOI010000014.1, from coordinate 11,910,858 downwards.
CCTCATCATTGGACAGCTAACAAGAAAAGTTTAGCCTGCAAGAGCACTTAAGTTGGACATGGTAGTCTACGCGAGTCAGAACCCTTTACATCCTGCAAGAAGTGGCCAAGAAGGACGGTAAAATAAGCTGCCACTACACTCACAATTATGTTTGTTTCACCAATTACGTTTGAGCTTCTGAAAATGTGGGTGACTGTGTAAAAATGGCCGTAATTCCTAAACGGTTAATGTGATATTTTTGTTATATCCACTGAATTAAAGCTGAAAGTCTGAAAGCTATAGTATAAGATGTCAAAAAAAGTAAAAAGAAAAAGTCATAGTTGAAATAAGTATAGTATGTCATAAAAAATGCCAGAGTATAATATATCATATGTGGGGCTCCTGAAGGCCACTGTCATCTTCAAAGTGTTCAAAGTGTTGAGCTCCAGGTTGTTCTGATCACACCACAGGACCGGCTGATCAACAGACTGTCCGGGATGAGACCGATGACGGTTGTGTCGTCTGCAAATATATTATGTCATAAAAAATGTCAGAATAAGACCAGGTCTTGGTGGATTTAGATCTGGCTCATAGTTTATCATGTTAACAAAAAGTATAGTTTGTCATAGTATAATCTGTCAAAAAAAAATGATGTCATGAAGTCATAGTAAAGCATATCAAAAGAATGTAATGGTAGAGTATGTCATTAAAAATAACTTATAGTATGTCTCAAAAAGGTAATAAAGCATAGTATGTCATGTCATGTCATAATATATTGTTTTAAAAGATGTCATAACAAAGTCATAGTAATAGGATGTCATGAAAAAGTAATTATAGTTCGTCATGAAGTCATAGTATATATGATAGGAAATACGTCATAAAAAGTGTAATACATCACAAAAATGTTATAATATAGTATATTTCCAAATTTCATGTTACATCACAAAGTTGAGTTTTCATAGTTTCACGAGTATGTCATTAAAAAGTCATAGTATGTTTTAGCATAAATGTCAAGAATTCAGTGCAAGGTGTCAATAAAGTCATCGTATATCAAATCATAAGAATTTCATAGTAGAGCATGACATTAAAAAAGTCAGTGTAATATGGCATAAATGTCATAAAATAAGACGAGATCTGTGTAGAAACAAAGCAGATCTGGGTCATAAAATAGGTCATGAAAATGATTACTGTTCATAGTACAGCATGTCACAACAAAAGTCAGTTTAGTATGTGTAAAAACAAAGAATTCACAGTAGTTCACTAAAGAAAATGTTACTAAAAGACTTTCCTCAAGGAGATAAATAATATATCTTCTATTCCATAAAGTGGTTGTTTTGATCTTTTCCTGTTGTCCATCATGTAGCAAATGAACATGACGAGAGACCTTTATGTACTTGAGCAATAACTAGTTACAAAAGCCGGCTACACTGGTTCCTTTGTGTTACTTTATTCAGATTTTTAAAGACACAGTAGTACAGCATCCCAATTGTTGGGAGAGATTTCAAAATAAAAGCAGTCTTCGTGATACAGGTCAATTAATCAAGGTTTATTCAAGAACAAAATGAGGAGAGGAGGGAACAGCGGGAGAAGTTCAGGGAAAGACAGACATTTTATCAACACAGAAGATACATTTATTCAACCGGCCCATAACCACCCCCATAATAAAACAGTATGCACACTTAGGTACTCATTCTCCATGAAAGCATGCATTAGTTCTCCATCGTGTAGAGATTTGTCAGCAAGAATCCTTGGGTGGCCCTTTACATTCGCTGACCGTCTGCTTCTAAATCTCATTTACAGTGAAGGACTTTAGCGTGACGGCTCTAGGACAGGAAGAGGGCCACGGCCCCTCGTAGCTGGAGTCGAGTTCGCTTTACCCTCCTGTTAAGGTCCGTTATTACGTGTCCCTTCAAGAAGAACATCGTCTCTTTACAGGACAGGTGAAGACTAGTTACCCAGGCGTACTAAAATAAAACACCACTGCTTCTCAAAGTCATTGGCACAAAGATTAAGAGCAATGCAGAGAACATATCATCATCAAATCATGAGTGACAACTAATTCCCACCCTAGCACATCAACAACGTCTCTGAGGATTTGGAGGAGGGACAATTATGCCGTAGCTGGTCCCTATGGGCCCTCTTCACAGCAGCCATTGTGACCCGTCATTGCAGGGTAAACAGGTGTAATTAATAATGTAATTATGGCCGTGCTGCATTTTAAGGTGTGCCAGGGCCCTGGTATTTGGCAAGCTGGCTCACTGGAATGACTGTGACTCTTAATAGAATGAGACCGTAATTAATTTGATCAATAAAACCCATGTTTACCCGGCTATGACACGTCTAAATGGCTGCTGTGAAAAGGGCTCGTTTACAGCGGGCCGAGGTTGTTCATTGGCTTGACCGATTCAATCTGTGTACAGAACAAACTGTGCATTTAAGCCCGGTTCACAGAGTTGGGAAAGGACACCATCCGAGACTGATGAGTACATGCAATCATTGAGAGTTCATCACATTACATGCAGTAATGGACACCCCATTATTTCTCCGTCAGCGTTTTGTATAGAACAATCCTGTGAACCGTTTAGGAAACAACAGGTTTGGTCTGGTGTAAATTTAAAAAAAAAGAAAGCCTAGTAGACCTGCACAGACTTATCAATCAGTTCTCTGGAGAGCTACAGCAGCATCTCATGGAGGAGACGACCATCAAAGGGTGAATTTGGGAGGAAGCTCGGCTAAATAAACAGCTTGCTGCTCCGTCTGCTGCTCAGAGTTTGCGTCTAGCGTTGAGAGAGAAGCGCAGCAGTACGGAGAGCTAGCATAGCGCTGCGTGCTAGGTAGCTAACACAGACGAGTGGTAAGCTGCAGAGGACGTAAAGGGAGGAATGTGAAGAGGGGTTCTGGACAGCGATGCTTAGCTAGTACAGAAGCACATTAGTCAGCATGCATCACTTAATGCAAGTTCAGCACACTTTGCCGTTGTTAAAGCACCCATTTACAGCAAAGAGGGGGAACCAAGAAGCCTGTGCTGGGCCTGAACATAGTCTACTATTGGACAGTGAACAAAAGGAAAAAAAGAAAAATGGATTAAACAATTGTTAACAGCTTTCTCCATACATTTACCAGTTGTTCCTGAACATCAATAAATATCTTGTGAAAGTGTTTGCGTTGCCGTCTTGGGTGGTTGTCTGGTTAGGCCATGTCGGGTTGGTTATGCGAGGACCAGAACTGTGTGAAAAGGAGAAAACAAGAATAAATACATGTCATAAGTTTAAAATGCACGTCAGATTTGATTCGTGTCATTTAAAGTGCGTTTACAATAATAAGAGTGAAACGCTTACCACTGATAGCCTCCTGGGCAAAGTACTTGACATCCATGTCTGTGTCTGTGGCGAGCTTCTCCAGCACCGGCTTCACTTCTGTCTGAAGGGCACTTCAGGACAAAGAGGACAATTATTAAACAAATGTTCCTCTATCGCTCTGGAGAGAAAACATCCGATGACAAAGACGACCTACTTGCTGTCGAGGACGGGGCCGATCTTCTGAAGGGACTTGGCCACGTTGAAGCGTACGTTGGCCACCTGGTCGTTGGACATCTTGAGGACCACTGGTAGCATCTGCTTCGTGGTGATGTCCTGGCCGCACGCCTCTGACAAAGCCTGAGACACAATACAGATGGTCACCAGCCGTAAACCGCATTCACAAACAATGGACAAATACTTCATTCAAATAACAAACCAATACAGTTTTCGACATACTGAGAAAATGTGCCACCTTTACGGGACGTTAAGCCCTTCAAACATGAGAGCCCGTTAATGGGAATCGATGCCGTTGACTCACATTGATGCAGAAGAGAGTCGTCATCCTGTGGAGGTAGTTGGGGTCGTTGGCCATGCCCAGCACTTTGGGCACGATGGTGTTCTGCGCCCACTCCGCTCCAAACTTCTCCACCAGCTTCATCAGGTTACAGGTGGCCGCCTCACGGATGGCATACACTAGAATACGACAGAGAGAGGTGTTCATTTACCTCCAAGGTGAGGACTCTCTTACTTAAATCTTACTCTGTGTATGTGTATATATATACACACACAAACACACACACACCTCTGTATATTGAGTAAATACAGTCACAACAAGATCCCTTTGTAATGGAGTCAGTGAGGGACAGACTCAGGGCTGATTTCTCTAGTCCTGTTTTTCTTTGGAGGGGATTATGCAAGGGTGGCACAGCCCTAACCCGTCATCACCAAAACACACACAAACACACGCAAGGAAACTCACACCAACACCAGCAGCATTCCAATGATGTAACCCAGTCGGCCCTTTGTCCTCAAAAGCAAGTGTGTGTGTGTCTCTCTAATTGGTAAACTTGATACTCTGAGTGAAAAATTTTCCCAAAAGACAATGTTCAGAGTTAAAAAAATGGAGCAGGGTGTGTTGTGCATCTCTACGGGTACACAACTCTTCCAGGAAGTGAATATTGGGGATAGTCTCACAGAACACTAGTACTAGATGTGTAACTCTTTTAACTGCAGTATAAATCTACATCATCTTCTACGACAGCAAAGAGCTGCTGGTTGACATATGTCACAGCTTCTCACTAATAACAGCATCAGGAGACCCGTCTGCCAACTAGCCGAGCTCAGGTAAGAGCAGTGATGCTCTGAGATATGGAAAACTAAAGACAGTATATATATATATATATATATATATATATATATATATATCTATATATATTAAGTCAAAGAAGTTAATAGTCAAATAGAAGAGTATTGGTACTGATGCCACATTGTCTGCGTGTGTATGAAAAATTACCAGATTTGATGGAGGTTATTGGGTTGTAACAGAAATAAAACTAGGACAATATTTGGAACAATCTGAATTCATAGAATAAAAGAATATAGCCAAACTCTGTTAAAGCAACCACTTGTAAAATGCATGTACTATGTCATGCCACAAAACAGTAGCTTTATATTTACAAGTTCAATTTGTTAATACCGTGGAAAACTTGAACCCATAAAAAAAGTGCCTTACCGTGGTCAATGAGCCAGGCCATACACAGGGTGTTGAGCTTCTCGTCGAAGAACTCCACCCCCTGAGAAAACATGGACACATTGTAATTAGATTACTCTCCTGGACATCTACAGTCAAATCACATTGCCAATATTTCTCAGTGCTAATTAGAAGACCTTCAAAACAGTCGGTGTGAGTTTCGGCTGTGTTCCTCGACCCCGTGACTCACCAGCTGTCCTGCCAACAGAGGCATGTACTCGATGATGGCGAGGCGGACCCTCCACTTGGCATCCTCCGCCAGCTCCACAATGGCTGGCAGCAGCGACTGGGAGAGCTGACGGATGCCGATCACCTCGTTCACACAGTCCAGGTTGGAGATGATGTTGAGACGCACCTCGGGGCACTGTGACAGAAAGATGAAGAGCAGCGCGTTAATAAGCACATGGCAGCACGCACTTTAGCACAACTAAGTATTTTGATATTTAACTCCGCATTCCAAGTACCTAAATCTAATAAGATAGGCTCTTATCCTTTCCTAGCAACTCAAAGTATTTGAAGCATCATATTGTACAACTCTAGCAGCGTTATTATCTCTCAGGTGTAAATGGATCGTCTACAGCTAAGCTACTTCAGTCACTGTAAACAAAACTTCCAAGTAGTTTTGTCAAGAACATTGTAACCCAGGTTCATATACCAGAGCCTTAAATGGAGATACAACAGTAACACTTTGTAATAATTTAGCCAATAAATAAATGGCACGCCTGCAGAACATCCTCCACCGTACTCCCGTTAAACTGTCCTCGGCACCTTGACTTTTATTGAAATGTGCAAGTCAACGCTGTCAGTTAGGACATAAATCCAATTAGACACTCTTAGTCTTTCGTTTGTGCTGTGAGGAAACGGGGCCATCTTTAAATAGGACAAAGGAACGAAGCAGTGGAAGAAATGACAGACGCAAACCTTCCAAAACATTCACATACATTTGTGTCTAACCTGTCAAACTCGTGAATAATCTAAAATGCAAACGTGGGTCATGGAAATGTATTCGCAGGACAAGATGCCATTGGGCCATCGTTGCTCTCGATGAACCTGTTATGTTAGCTGATGAATGTCGTCGTACATTCTTCCTTTAGAATCCAGCCTATTGTAACTTTAGGCACACTCGCATAACACATCGCTCCACAAATATGCTTCTGTAACAGCTCTGGGAACAAATCCTTTCAAACGGGTATGTCTCATACCGACGGCCACAAAAATAACTGAAGTGCAAATCAGACACACTAATGAAAGGATATGTCCAATTTAATTACAGAACTATACTAAAATGGGCTAGCATGACGTACTTTAACCACTGACTACCTAGATTAGACATGCATACAATCAAAATGCATCTTGCAATATCGTATCTAGTTGCAACGTGTCCAGGGTTTGTTTACACATCCCTCTAGACACAGCAACCCCGTTCAACTGTACGGCCTCTGTCTGGCTGCCAGCTGCACCTATCCTCCTCCTACCAGCCAGCTGCACCTATCCTCCTCCTACCAGCCAGCTGCACCTATCCTCCTCCTACCAGCCACTTAGCTGCACCCGGTGGCTGCAGCTAAGTGGCTTTACCCTCTCGCAGACGTGCTGATTTCCAAAGAAGTTGGTAAAAGTCGGGCGCGTCACATGAAGCTTTGGTTGTGAGTGTTACCAAACTAAGCACTGCCTTAAGAGTTTCAAAAGCCAGGTGTGTAAAATGTCAGAAACTGAGCCCGGCAATGACGAGTGTGCGTTGTCTTTACCTCGTCCTTGAGCTGAGCCAAGAAGAGAGGCAGTAAGTGCTCTATTGTGTTGTCCTTGCCCAGGATGGTGGACAGGCCCATGATGACGGAGGCCAGGGCGGACTTCACATGCTGATTGGTGTCTGAGACGAGTTCCTGGTGAGAGACAGAGAGAGCAGACAAACAAACGGTTAGAACTAAATGTATGCAGTTAAAACATAAAAACTACTGCTGTGGGTCATATTCACAACACACTACAGAGAGGGAAGCTATAATCCACTTGTGTGTAATATACAATTTGAATATTATTAACTCTTACGTTGGAATCAGCAGCACTACAACTGAACTAGTGTTGGACAAAAACAACAGTGCCACCTGGTGTTCAAAATCGGACAACTACCGGCACACAGACACCATGTCTAACTCACTGTCCACCATTAACAGCCCTTTGTGGTCAGGGTGCATCTTAATGGCTAAGGAGGTAGAGCAGGACGTCCACTAATCGGATGATGAATCCCTCGCTCCTCTACTGTGCATGTGGAAGTGTTCGTGGGCACGAGACAAAACCCCCCAATTGCTCTGGAAGGCTGTGCCATCGGTGTGTGAACGTGCATTAGATTAGATCCTGACAGGCAGGTTGGTAACCTCTGACACCAGTGTGTGAGTGTTGACATGTTGTGGAGTTTGAGTGGTCGAAGAACTAGAAAATGGCTTTATAACCACTTACAATTACCATTTACCATCTTTGGATATCTAAATGTCTGCTGTCTCTACAGGTTATAGTCAGATCATCCCTCCTGTTTATTTGATTTAATTCATTTTTTTAATGATCAAGAACATCAAAGCAAGCACACAGTTAATGAGTGTCACGCTGTGGAAATATCTCTATTCCTGAAAATTTGCCAATATGTTGTTTCGTCCGAGATCTTTTTGGTTTGCGTTTTGGTTCTTATTTTGTTAGATTTGGCCGGTTTAAATATTCCACGCATCAACTGCTGAGATCTGGCCAAATGAAGTGAAGGAAAGCAAAGCACAGCTCGTTAAAGAAACCACAGTTTTACCACCGCTGGAAGATGAAACCTAACAAATCATAACTGTGTTGTAAATGTCCATTACATTTTACAGAGCAGCTTTTTGGCTGAACCTACTGTACTTAAACCATGAGCGCACTATTCTATGCAACTGGCAAATTGTAGAATAGACATTTTTAGTGTCTTTACGAGTGGTTCGTATAATGCTGTTAAAACGTATCGACAACTTCTGTTGCTCATCAGCAATTGAGTCGCCACAACACCACAGGCCAACTATAAAAAGATAAGCCTCGAGTCCTTTTTCCGTGCTCAAAGTGGTTTTTGTTCGACTGAGCGGTGCAGCAGCAGAGAAACGTCACAGTGTGGCAGACAGAACAGTGTATTTCTTACCTTGACACAGGGAAGAATGTGAGTCATGATGATTTGCTCACGATTGTCCTCTGGGAGGTTCTCACAGAACTCTAAAAAGAAGAAGAGAACACCATCAATAAAAGAATATGGAACCGACAAGACACGAAAACAAGTTGTTCAATTAAACACAAGCCATTTTCAGTGAGTCTCTCTTCTGAAGGCAAATCAATGTTGAAATCCGTGAGCACAAATGAGATCCGCTCGTGGTTTTTGACATTGTTTTGCCGTCATACTCTCTCTGGTATTAAGGCTTTATTACGGTGTGTTCATGTACTCACCTTTGACTTTGTTGGCGGCAGCAGCACGGACCTCAGCTTCACAGTCCTTCAAAAGATTCTGGAAGGCCGGGACCAGATCATTCTTGGTGATCTCTGGCCCGACTGCTTTCTGGAGCTACATTTGGAGAGAAATCAATACGTGTCAATAGCCAATTAAGCATGTGGGGAAAATATCAATAGAAAAAAAGATGAATTTTAGAGGAGAATCAAGAATAAAAGGTCGGTAATTAAAGCTATGCAACAGCCAAATATGACGATATTCAAAGTTTAGTCATCGAATTGAGTTGGTAAATTGGCTCCAAGAAGCTTACTTCCATGCAGATTAATCTGCCATTAACCCCGTTACAGCCTCACATAGCAAAGTCCTGAACGCATTGCAACAGCCCGGTTCAGCACTATGAGTAAGCTGGACCGATTAACCGGCTGCCGATTGTAACCGCACAGTTTTCAGCTGATCGGCCATGACTGGTCTCATATTTTACACAAATGTGCTCTATGACGAAGATATTGTACGTCGGCACACAGGGGTACAAACAGCTAAGTCACAGCCAGACACACATTTGTGTAGAATTTCTCCAGCGTGAGTGAAGACAAAGCTCAGTTTAACACAACTGCACATCTAATAAAAGGCGCGCGAGCGAGAGAGGTGGATACACTCAGAGCAGACAGCTTGTCAAGTGAACAGTGCATGTTTGTGAATAAAACACTGCAGGTGTGCACGTTCATATTTGTCAGGGGATGGGGGATGCAACCTAGGCTAGGCCTGATTAACAAAGATGAATTCATTAAAGAACACTTTAGTTGAATAATCCTGAATGACAAATTGTTGAAAACAGCACGACTATATAGTTGAATTTAAGCAGTCCTCAATTATTTGTCTCAAACGTAGCTTAACCATGTCATATGATATCCGTTTTATTAAAGTGGCTGTGACATCTCACATGTAGCTTTGACTTACAACTGAACATTTAGCCGACAATGGTAGAAAATAAACATATTTACCGCGTATTTGCCTTTCAGCCTAAAAATACAGAGATGAGATTTTTGGCGCAAAACCAACCAACGTTCCTCCCAGAGTCATGGACCCAACAGTTGGCTTAACAAAGTTGACCATAACATTTAAAAAAATTATATTAACCTACAAAGATCAGAAATAAATAGAAAACATTTTACTGAAATGAGCTAGTTAAATTGGGCTCACTGAAGTTTCATTACAGTGCTGTCCAGCCAGAGGGATGTTCACTAAGAGGACTTTTAACCACCTGTGTGTTTTTATCGCTTCATTCTAGTTTTCCTACAAGTTAAATTAAATATATACTTGTATCCCTTTTAAAATTGCAAAAAAAAAAAGCTACTACCAACCAGTTTTTAACCAATAATGTTATGACAACTATCTGCAGCTTTGAGCAACAAAGGAGGTGTGTGTGTGGAGCCTCGGGATGGGACGATATAGGAATTTATCTTGGAATGCAATAAAAATCACCATAAGTTGGTGGTGAATTTCAGTAATCGGGATAACCGCTTTTCCCAGCATTGCACATGATCACAAAGGAATGGGATCCAGTAAGCATAACTCTGTCTCTGTGCACCAGTGAATGCATGTGATCTCTATTCACACGAGTCTACAAGTGTAAATTCACACATTGTTGATTAAGCAACTGGTACCAAATAAATGTCTTGTTTCTCCCACTCCCACTTTTACATGCCCTTTGTCTTTCTTGCTCTATGAAAAAACAAATATGTTCCATTCAGTAACAATATTACTGAAAAGAACATGCGCAACAGCAAAACCACGCCAATGTAAATTACGAAAAAAGTTACATTTGCCAATGCAGAAGTACCAGCACTCTGGAAGTACTTGTTACAGCTTAAATCTGAATCCAACATCATGGAAGAGTCAAACTGGGGCAATACTGAGCTACAATGCACTTGTTTCTCAATAGACATGTTTGGCCAATCCTACATTTAACCAAGACGCCAGTAACAGGACTGCTGCTAACCTCAGAGAACTTGTCAGCCACCATGTAGCGGACCCTCCAGGATTTATCTTCTGCAGCCTGGCGTAGGGTTGGCATCACCAGGGACTCCAGGTCCTCCTGAGGCAGCAGAGTGGCAATGCTGACACATGCCTCCACAGCAAGCAGCCGCACTGAGTCCTGATGGAGAAAGGTAACATGATCAATTTGTCTATTCCTGGGATTAACAGCCAGGTGGGGGGGATGCAGAACACAGAGTTCAACAGCAGTTTAAACTGAGAAGAAGGAAGACAACTGCTCGTACCTGCTCATCAGAGGCCAAAGCAGTGAAGAGGGAAATGATGTCACTTTTTACGTAATCCAGCTCCAGGACTTTGGCGAACTCCCCCAGTTTAGATGCTGCAGCACGACGCACCATCGGAGTATCATCGGAGCACAAGGTGCGAAAATGCCTGGAGATAACCAGACATTTTATCAGAGAACACCGAATAAACAAACCTGTTGAGAAGCTTAAAACAATCACGTCAGGTATTACATTACTTACTGGCGGATCTCTGCTTTGACGGTGCTGGAGACACGAGGATAACAGACGCTAAAGAGACCACAGGCAGATGTGCGGGAAGTGAACCAGTCACCACTGGCCAGCCGCTTGACCAAAGGCTCAAAGTGGACCTCCAGGTCAACTGGAGAATGCTCCTGAGAGATCTTGCGCAGGGACTCAACAGCTTTATCTCTGACGACGGTCTCCTCGACGGTAGCTAGGCTCTCCAGAGGAGGCTGTGTATCAAGAAGGAAGAAGACGAGATAGGGTTAATGTGCAACTATTCACAGATGCAACACATTTAGATTTCAGAAATGTCCACAACCCTAAACTGGATTCCTCATAAAATCAAGCAAAAAAAAATTCTCCGATGACTTACCAAGAGACAGTGGACATACTCAGGCCCTCCCACCAACATAGTGAAATTGCCAAGCTGCTCAGCCAAGGCCAAGAGCACCTCATCTTCATCATAGATGGTGTCTAAGGGAAGAGGAAGAGTCATTAAAAATCTGTCAACATATACATTTATGTCTGAAGTAGTAATACAATGACTGATTCAGCATTTTTCCACGCGACAACCTAAGATGATTCACTTTATTACCTGTGAGGAAAGGAAGGAGTTCAGTGCGAGTCCTCTCAACACCAAGTGCCAAGGCAATAGTGGACAGCTTCTTGATGCTGTTCAGTCGTAACTGCAATAAGCATTCACAATAAAGTGTAAGCACGTTCAATAAACGATGTCAGTGATTAATGTTAGGCTTCACTGTACCCAGCTAACCCAGGTAGGATTTAGTAAAAAAAGGCATTTGAGGTTAACGTTACAATCTTAGCTACAATCCGCGTCTTCGCAACCAGTAACGTAAAATTGGCTAAAGTCAACGTTAATCAGCGTTTCTAAAGATGGCTGAATCGAAATGATAGCTTTAAGGTTACATTCATTGACGAAGAATAAACCAATAACAGTGAACCCACTGCGGCCTGGAACGCCCTGCTGTTGTGATTGCTAACATTAATCGGTTAGCTAGCATTCTGTTAAGACGATGAAACCAATGGTTAGCTTGTGTTACCAGCTGACGTCAATTGCACAGCTTTAACATTTTAGTTGATAGAGCTCCGCGGCGAAACAATTAGAAGTTAACGTCTTAAATAATGACAGCAAATCAACTATATTGGCAGAACATATCTGGTAGGCCTTGGTCGGGAACGTTAGCTTGCGTATGTGCTAGTTAGCGTAGCGTTAGCTGGTAATCAGATGCGCGACTAAAATAACGTCACGTAAAAATGTTTTTACAGAACATTATAAACGACGATTCAAGTGTTACTAACGTACCTGGACATCCTCATTTCGCAGTTCGTCAATGAGAACGGCGATAGGGTAGAGAGAGTCGTCTCCATCAGCTCCTGCCATTTTGGATATTGTTGCAGTTATCGAATGGCGCTGCTGTGTTGCACTACGGGGTTTCTGCGTAAGAAGAGCGGCTGCAGGGCCTCCTACGCTTCTGCTGCTGCTGCTTTCAAGAAACCACCGAGAAAAAACGCAAAGGAACAACTTCAGGACAAGCGATTAAAAACCACAAAAGACAAAATGAAATACTATATGAAAACCCCCCAAAAAATTCAACAAGCAAAACGTCCAAGAATGGTAGAGCTACCGAATTGTGTAATATATAAAGCACCTAATAGTTACAGCAGTAAAAGTATCACATTATCTATTTATAGCCAAAGTACTGAATTTAGAATTGTAGTTTATTTACATTTTTACAATATGATTCAACTGTTTACACGAAAAGTAGGGCCACACTGGAAAAGCACGACCTCACAATGATTCAACATAAACACATGTATTTGTAACCAATGGCAAGAATATTTATAATTGATTGAACGCAAAAAACACTTTATTGAATTTATAGTAGTGTACAGTGTATATAATCGAATGGATGTAATCGCCTCAGCTTTATTGTAATTACAATATATCATTCCAACATGCAACACATATAAACTGTACAACGTTAAATAAACAAACAAACAAATACACTAAACTGGAATAAATTACACATGATGCCAATATAAAGGCAAAGTAGTATTCCGGTGTGTACTGGCACGAGTGGACTGGCTCTTGCACCCATAATCATAGGTTGAAACATAGTTACAGAAACGCTTTTATTTAGAAAAACGACAAACCGGATATTTAACTCATCTTCCGGTTTCTACGCAGTGGCCGGTCAAGATGGCGTCTCAGCAGCAGCAGCAGCAACAGCAGCAGCCTGGCGGGCCGATGTCTCAGCCCGGATTACAGGCTACTGCATTACAACAACAACAACAACAACAACAACAACAACAGCAGCAAGACTTCGATCCAGTACATAAATTCAAGATGCTTATTCCACAGTTGAAAGAGAGTCTGCAGGTAAGTGTGCCCAAAATCATCTGATCACAGCAGCTAAAGTTGGTTTAACGAGTTCACCTAACACATGAAGATCTGTCGCAATGTGCCTAAAAAACATATCGCTTTATTTTTCACTTTCAGAATCTCATGAAGATTGCATCCCTGAATTTAGCCCATAACACCACAATTGACAACGGCATGTAAGTTGGCTGGTTTGTGCGGAACGTGTAATGGTCACTGAAGGAAGATGTGTCTGATTTTTTTTGAACGTGTCTTTTTGTTTCTTCTGGTTTAGCAAAAGCAGCGACACATCTGTTCAGCGCTTTGACAAGAGCCTGGAGGAGTTTTATGCCATCTGCGATCAACTGGAGCTGTGTTTGGTGAGACGTCAACACAATACACACGCACAACCGAAATGTTGTTGACGTTGCAAATGCATAAAGCTCAAGCCTGTTAAAGCCATATCACTTTAACATTACGTTAATGGGAGGATTGAATCACTGTCCTATAAGACACTGCTAACTCACCTCTCAGGGACCATTGGAAAAGCATTTTAATGAATATAACTTGGTAGAATACAGCATTGCTTTAAAGGAGTATAGATAAATGTAGTGATGTATACACTGTGCCTACTGCATTAAGATAAGATTGGACATAAGGGAGAATTTAATTAACGGTAGTGTGAATCAAGTTTTCCTATCCCATAGTCTTGATTGAGAGTCTGTGTGTACTACACACTACGTGTACTGTATCCACACTTGTATACCACACAAACTCACGTTGTGTCTCCTCTTTGCAGCGGCTGGCGTACGAGTGCCTCTCCCAGAGCATCGACAGCGCCAAGCATTCACCCAACCTGGTCCCGACTGCCACCAAGCCGGACACGGTGCAGACGGAGTCCATGTCCTACTCCCAATACCTCGGCATGATCAAGTCTCAGATCTCCTGCGCCAAAGATATCCACAACGCTTTGCTGGAGTGCTCCAAGAAGATCTCAGGGAAGGGACCGCCTCAGGGAATCATGTAGACCTGAATGAACTACCCCAACTCTTTCTACATCTGGTGACATTTTTTGAGGATGATGGATTTCATATATGAGCTCTTCCCACATTCAGATCCACGTTTTGGTCAAGATCCTGTATATTTGGTTATGATTTTTTTTTGTTTTGAAGTAAGTTATGTCTCTTGTGAACGCTGTGTAAATATTCCAGATAAAAAGTCATGTTCTAAGACGACCAGAAGGTGGTGGCAGAGTTGTAACTGCCAACTCAATATTCAGTCTTTTGTAGCTTATTTGTATTGAATAATAAAAACCTTTTTACTGCTTCTTATGTTGAAAAAAAAAAAGAGTATATGTGTTCAGTTTTCCATTTCATTTGTTTGTCCGCAGCGGACAAATAAGTTAAAAAACTTAACGCTGGAAGTAGTCGAAGCGAAGAACATGCTAGACTTTAAATTTACAGAGGCAGGAGAATGAAGTATCTTTCCAATGAAGTCGGTCACATGCATTGAGTAATGGCCGCACTCTTTGTCCTTGGAGGATCTTGTAAAAGAAGTATCTGGTTTCACTCATATTGAAGCAGCAGTGTTGATATAGTGGTGCAACAAAATAGCAGCCTTGGGGATTTAAAGAATATACTTGTTAAGAAAGTGCAAGGATTCATACATTTATAAGTGCCTTTACCAGTTTGAATGATTCCTTTTTTTCCCATGAATGACCCATTTCAGTGTGCTCCCTCCTGTCACGTGACGCATCAGAGAGGCATAAGCTTGACCCATATACAGTCTATTGTTGAACACCCTGAGAAGTTTTCTTGAATGACTCACCTTCCATGTTGGATTAACATACTAAAAAGACAGGAAACTGAGGATTCAGGTTACACTTTGACCCTTCTTCAGCCATATATTGTTCCTCGTTCCCTTCCTATCTGTATGTTGAAGCTAAAGGCTTAATGAAGTCTGATACACAGGCACGTGAGAGGGGAGCCTGGTGGGCTTGCAGCTGTGTAACATCTCAGCTCAATCTGAGGTACTGACAAGTTCTTAGATCCAAAAATAGTACTGTGGGTCACTATCGAACACAAAACACACACACACGCGCTCTCATAGACCCTCTGCAGGCCTGCAGTTACATACAGAGTTGTTAAATTGAACCTAACTTCAACACAGTACTGTTTTGGGACTGTTAAAATACAAAATGAAGACAGATCTGCACACCAAGTAGCTCCTGTTAGAATGAGCTTGTATTGCTGTGTGGAAGAGATCCTCTGAGGAAGTGCCTGGTGCTCAAAACGTTACACAGAAATAAAAATCCTTCTAATAGGAGCTGCATAGTGTGCGGATCCATCTGTTTTAATTCTGCTAGAAATGTCTTTGACCCAGTACCCATGCTTATCGGACACTGGAAGTCTTTCTTACGTTTCTTATTGATAGAAAAAAGAAGAAGAAAACCCAAAAGAGTCATCTATTTTATATTTTTATTTTCAGACCATGATCTGTGTTGACACAACTTATCTTTTAAAGCTTGAAAAAATATACAATAACAAAATTAGAATTATTGAGAATAATCCCGACTTTGTCAAGATATCGTGCTACGCAGCACAAAGCATCAGATGAAAAACAGGAGAAACCAAAGTAACATATAAAAAGGGAAAAGTATTATTTTTCTTTTTACAAAGATTACAGCAGATAAAATACATATATTTAGAGCACCAGGTACGAGACAATATAATTACAAAAAGACAATTTAGACATTGTCTAAGTGCTTTAGTGGGTTTGAAACAGTCAATAAGTCACTAAATTGTGTGCCCTGTTGCATTGTAAAAATGGCAATGAGAAAAACAGATGGTATCATCCGGATGCCATACATGAATCAATTCTATGACTCTGATGCCAAATCATATAAATGAATTGCTCTTAGACTGTTAATGTGTTGTGCTATACGTAATGCCTACCACCACGACATCCATAGAAATACCAATGAGCCTTTTAGTTTCCTGGTCGTAGTGAAAGATTAAGGTTTGTAACTTTATTGTGATGTTCTATAAGCATGTAAGAGATTTAATACAGAGAATGCTCTACAACACACTACAGATTCTTTATTCTTTCTCAAGTGTGAGCTGTGCTAAGATTCAACATATTAACAGTCAGATGGAAGGAGTACTTTGACCCATGAAAAAAACAGAAAATGTTCACTGTTAACGGGGCAGCCATCGACAGCGGGGTTCAATTCCTATTGTTTAGTATGCTTTGGAAAATGGGCAGCAGAAATGTTAAACGTATAATCTTATATATGTTCCAAAATCTGGGTCAGTGCCTTCTGATCCTGTCCATATGATGACAGGGTGTGTGTGTGTGTGTGTGTGCGAGGGGGTACAGAGCACCCGAGTGTACTGCATGATTCTTGAAAGACTTTAATAAGCACACAAACAGCTGTTTCACTGCTTTGTCGAGCCTGAGCCTTTCATGTTGCTTTTACCCTCAGTCTTGCCCTTTGATTGGTCGCTGTGGGAAATACAAAATAATCACAGTTGAAATGGTAAATGAACTGCAGTATCATAACGTGATAACAATATACTTAACAAAGCGTACTGTGTGTATTTGCCACCAGCGTCTCTCCCCAAGTGTTTGTCATTTGATCCTGAACTGCAGATTCTGGCCCGTGTTCAACACCACATGTGGTCTGAGAGTGTAATACTGACCTGTGCTCCTGCTCAGAACCGGTGAGGGCTGCGCGGTGAACACCACCGGGTAGGGGTTCATCCAGACGAAACATTGGGCCACGTGGTGGTGGAACCTTGGTCACCTCCTGCTGCCACTCATCGTCAAAAGACTGTGCTTCAGCTGGGGGCAGAGGATCAGGATCATGTCAGGGAATGTTCTGTCTGTGGACTGGTGGCCTAGAAATACGCAGACAGTGGCACCGACCCACAGTGGAATAATGTTGTGTTTAACTGGCCGGTGTACTGAAGTTCACTGACTTTATCAAAACACATATTTACTGTTTAACTGACATTATAATGGTGTCTTGGTTTTGTGATATTGTTAAAAAATGGTACTTAACTCAATGACACAATTAGAAGAATCACTGTAGTGGTGCAACAAATAGGGCCAGGTTTGAGAGCAGACCATCACTTTAACATACATTCATCCATATTCTGAAAGTCCTGGTTGAACTCCTTCTGTCCTGTTTTCTTGTTGTATTTCTTCTCGACAACGTGTCCCCTGTCCTGGATGTGGTGAGCAATGGACATCTTCTCCAGACCACTCTCAGAGTCTTTAACTGCCTGCCGGGTCTCCTTGATCTGGTGATAAAACCCATCAGACACATCAGTTGGTCCATTAAAAAAATGAATTAATTCGAGCCATTGACATATTTATTTCCTTTACTCCTGACATAAAAGAGCCATTAGTAGTAATGGCTGCATTCCATTTAGGAGTACCTGTTCGAGGGCCCTGGTATTGTGTATGCAGGATAACATAGCGCCTATTTCAGGCAGAAAAGCAGCCGCAGGTCGCTGGGTAGCTCTTCATCTCAGCAGTTCAATTGAAAAGCGCTCCGAGCGCTTTCAAAAAAAATTTACAACAATATCTTTACAGCACCTCCACTCTAACGAACGCTCCTGTGCTTTTTATTATCTATCGGGGATATCTATTTGGAGGATGTCTGCTTTATACTTGGAATAGATGAGCTTGTCGCCACTGATTCAGACAGCCGTAACGTTAGAGCAAGGCGACACAAGGCGTACCGTAATAAAAGCACAACACTTATTTTATCTTGTTTTTTATTTTATTATTCTATTTCTTCAAATTTAATATCTGCTCTGTTATTTTATTGTACGGTATATATTGTGCATTTCCATACGTAATATTTTATTTTACTCTGTAACTTGCTGCTGCTACAAACTAATTTCCCCCTGGGGATGAATACAGTTTCTGACAGTTTCTGACGTCCGTCCGTCCGTCCGTCCGTCCGTCCGTCCGTCCGTCCGTCCGTCCGTCCGTCCGTCCGTCCGTCCGTCCGTCCGTCCGTCCGTCCGTCCGTCCGTCCGTCCGTCCGTCCGTCCGTCCATCCATCCATCTATCTATCCATCCATCCATCCATCTATCCATCCATCCATCTATCTATCTATCTATCTATCTATCCATCCATCCATCTATCTATCTATCTATCCATCCATCCATCCATCTATCTATCTATCTATCTAACACTCACCAGCAACATTCAGTGTGTGTCCGGCGGATCTGCTGCCACAAATGGGCGTTTCGATCTTTGTTATGATAATGTTTGTCCAAAATATAAAGATTAGGTGAGACAGACACGGCCAAAAGACGCTGCATGGCGCTATGTGGACACATGTGGACATGATTTCTGGCTCACCTTAAATGGAACAGAGCCATCATATGCCGCTGTGAGAAAAGTTAACTTGCAATAATGTTCTTGCAAAGAGAGGCCATGGTGAAGTTGTCACCCTGATCACTTATCTACAGACTCATATACTTCTGTGAGCTCAATGTACTGAACTGTATTCTAATGTACTGTGATTTATGATGTAGTAACACATCTGATGGAGTGCTTACCCCTCCAGGGGCCCGGTGTGTCGATGAGCTCGACTGGAAGACCTTGGGGGCCTCATTTCCAACCTTTGAATATGTCATGACCGATGAGGAGCTGAATGAGTAAGCGTTTGGATCTGTGGACGTGTTCTCCTGAAACACACAAAACACTTACTGTTAAGCAGCTACAGTTTTATGTACCACAACAGTCTGAGGAAGCAGCAAAACACAAGGAGGAGAAACACAAAAAAATCATTTAACTCACAAAGTTTCTGTGCATCCCCTGCATCCTGTTTTTCATGCTGGACATCATGTTGTCGAACATGCCGAAAGGGTTCCTCGTCATTTCCTGCACCGACACAAAGGGAAAAGAACAGCCAAAAGGTCAGAAGGAGTCGAATAGTCAGGGCCGCGCATGCCACAAGGTCGCTAGGCATTATCAGCTCATTAACGATTCCATCATGTATACAAACATACGAGCACAGAGTACAGTGAGCTAAATGTGGCTAACATGTGTTCCATCTGGGACACCGCAACCAGAACGTTCACATTTTATCACCTCACCATTTGTGACATGGATTAATAACTACTAGTCAAGTCCAGCATGCAAGTATGTCTTTATTTAGCTTTTTTTCTTTCTGTATGGGTAAGTTAAAGGTCGCCAACATGCTCCAATTCTGTGCTGCTTTTACCAAAAACATACCATGTTATTAATGATAACACTTGATTCAATTTGACTTGACTGCAAGTTAAAGGTTGGCTTCATTGCAGGACATTTAACAGCATTCTTGCTTGTAATATTTGTTAACAGCCATGTAAAGTGATTTATTTAAATAAAAAAACACACAATTTAATCACTGTCACCCCATATAACTGGATGGCAACTACAACTTTTCTTACTTCTTAAGACCCTGTGCACGTTCACATTTTCCTAATAAATACATGAATCGAGTTTCTGTAGGTCACAGCTGAGGTACCACCTCAAGTCTCAAGACTTTGACTCAAGTCAGTGAAGCATGTCGCAGTAAGATGCCATCATTCATCATGCGTACAAAATGTGTTCGCATTAGATATTCTGTAAGGGTGCAGCCACAAAAAAAAGACAAACTGACAGATGTTGCAATTCAGGACAACACATATAAGATTTTACAAACCTCAGAAAGCAACTCACTGGTTCTTCCTTATACTGGTCACAGTGTTTCCACAATCATTCTTTCTTAAGTGAGTCAGGAGTGTGTGTGTGCTTTTTGGAGTTAGTTAATTTGTAATGCACATTTAAAATATTCCCCAAATTCTTCAAATGATTTGTTATTATTATTATTGTAAATGTATATCAATATAACGTAATATAACTTTGTTTCACAGTTAAACTTGATTAGATTAGATGTAATGTAGAGGAATACATTGTGACCCTTTTACTGACCACTTCTAGTCAAGTTATAAAGTCAGATCATGAACTTTGAAACTATTCAAAAGAGAAACTCATACGATAGAACCTACTGACCGTGCTGTCAAAGGATCAGCAATGACCGGCTCATATCCTGAGGATTCAAACAATATCAGTGTAGCAACACAGCACATATTGTATGTGTATAGCATGTTACACACACATGTACACACATCACAAATCTAGATTTTGGCAATTTGTTGAGGTTGTTGCCAGTAAGCTGTTAGGTTGTCTTACATCAGTCACTAAGCCCATGACACAGCTACACACGGAGCTCTCCCCACGGCCTTAAAGCACAACCCCTCAAGGCCATGAACCTTCTGGGAGTGAGGAGGGAGCGGCCTGCAGCCTTCAGTCAGACCCCGTGTTCTCTGGTCCAAAACCGCAGGTGTTTATGACCCTGCGGCCTTGGATAAGCATCTCAACAGCCGTCGCTATGCGGGTGTGTGTATTTTCTCGGGGTGTGATGCACAGGGGTTATTGTGCGTAATCAGTGGGGTGTTGAATGACTTGTGTTCCATGTGTAATTGGGTCGCATTGCCAGAGATTAGCATGGGTTTAACACTGAAACTGAGCTTCATTCTGGGAAGGCTGGGTGGACCAGTCAGAACAGGGATCTAACAGGGGGTCAGAGAGTCCAAGGCTGCTTCTCTCAGCTCTTTTCAAATGTCAAGCTGATGTAAAACGCTCCTGACCAGTATCTATGAAGCCTCGCAGCCAATTTTATCCCAGAGTGGCATCTATGAACTAATAAATGCCAGTTACATATCTACCAGCATTATATTTAGCCCGGGGGTTGAGCATAGGAGAGATTGAGGGTGCACGACAAGGAATGTAGACCCAGTGGTCTTTAACACATTATTTTGAGCTGTCTGGACTACTGCAGATTGACATTCTCTATCTCTCTCTCTCTCTCTCTCTCAATAGGATATTGAACTGCCACTGTGCCCTGTGAGGCAGGCCGCTCCTGGGGGAGCTATGAGTTACACCATAGGGGGACATGTGCTGTGGATATGATTCATACTTAAAAGTAAAAAGTGAGAGTTGTGCTGCAAATGCATTGCTCCCATGAAGCGCTGCATCAACACCAGGAAAGTTAAAGGCATTATGTTAAATTGATGCTCAAAGTACCAGAAGAGCAAAGAGAAGGAGGCACTGAATCCCATTGTGGGGACACTCGTAGGAACTGCTTCATTTCACATTGCCACACATTTTAATTTTTTTTTTAATCATACTCTCCACTGCAGTCATAAACCATAGAATCAAAGAAACTACATCTCGCTTATAATTCAGCAGTGCTTTTATAAACAAGTGCCCTGATGAATGAGTGCCTTGAAGGGTGATAGGAACCAGGTAGTGGGTATTGGCAAGAAACTGGGAAATATGAGAACTCATAGCAGCCTTGGAAGGTAAGATGGGGCTTATTTACTCATTGGGAATCTATGGCTCGACAAGTTCATACAAGAAGTACAAGCCTTCCAACATTATGCGACCAATGTGTGTGTGTGCAGTTCTGTGTATTTTCATGCCAATAGCGTCTGTGTTCTTTTTGCATGCTGTGACTGTGTGTAACCGAGCTTGTGTTTTAATAATAATGTGTGTGTGTTCATGTATGTGTTGTGGGCGCATTTGTGCCTGCGATATTGGAGAGCAGTATGAGCGTATGAGCTGTCTGTCATCTAGCCGCTATTGCACCGGCACTGCCAAGGCACGTTCTGCCAAACAGATGGACCAAAAGAGCAACAACGAGAAAACAGAGTGTCCATGACATCCGTACACATGCCTTTCCAAAGCCAACAAACACAGCACCAGAGCGTCAGCCCCCTGACCACTGCTGGGCACCACTCGACTGCTCCTCGTCTTCAGATAAATGACTGTGTGTGGGAGTTAGAGTGCAGAGTTGTGTGAGAAAAACTGTGAATTGTTATGGTAATTTAGTTAATCTTAATTTCATGTATTTTACCAGAGAGTAGGTATTCTGTTTATTGTTTGTGACAAACGAAGCAGCTAGGGATCCGCTATAGATATAAACCACAAAGATCTCACATCTGCATCTCCTGTCCAAATGTCTGTGGATGAATCAAGAGAAAAAGATCACATGATTCACAGGATCCTTCTCCATATCATAGAGAGACCTCACTAATTATTATTCTGCTAATTGCTATCGCCACAACTCAGCAGAACCCTAACTCCTCATCTCTTAAAGGTCCCTTTAAAAAAGAAAATAAAACAACATCAAGTCCAACAACATTTGAGACATACACAAAACAGTACATTACTCCTAATATTATATGAAGTAATTTGTTTGGATTGACATTTTGCAGTGTAGCTCCATTTCACCCACTGTCATTGAGGTCATTAGTCAAGAACTCATTGCTCTTCCTCAGCTGGCAGTTAATGGCATGATGCTAATAAAGAGAAAGCAGGCTGCTGGCTATTGAGGCCAGGCTTCTGATGAAAGTCATTATCAAGGATAAATATACAGGCTCTCATGAGACTGTGGGATTAAAGCAGGTGACGGGGACTAAGTTTGACTTAGCAGGGCCCCTGTAGTACAGGGGCTGATTTGGGAAAGGTGAACGGGTGCAAACCATGGCAGACCAAAACTATCTCCCTGCCTTCTCATTACTATGCTGCACAAATAACATCGACATGTTCTGGAGCAAACAATTATTGAAGATGTTTATTATTACAAATACTGAATGCCCACAGCGTTTAAAGCCTTATTTATTTATCTAATAAAACAGGAGTAGTTGTATTTGGAGATACATTACATTTCAAGTTAACATGACAACTGGGCCAACTAGAATGATATCAAAATAAACTGTTATTTTCAGCAGCATCTCAGCGGAGCAAAAGCAGAATTCTCTGGGGTCCTATTGGTTTGAGAGTTAAAGAAGTCTGTGTGTGTATTCACAAGAAAATAGTGTGTCAGTGGAACAATGCACTATAAATAGGGCTCCTCAGAGCTAGATATAACTGTCCAGAGAGGCCAAGGGGGTTGCCCTTCTACTAAACCAACGACTCACATGGCCCCATACCTTGGTGAGTGGGGCTCCAGTTACACTGTGAGTGGCCAGCTTCCACTATAACCTTAGTAAACTTAGCACTTCCTCCAAACACTAGCCTTCTGTGGTTATACGCCAGCGGAGAGGGTCATGAGGCATAATTGTATGAGCAAACTGCTGAAGCAGGGCCTTCATCCTTCGTCCCACTTAGACCCAAATGATACGTGTGTAGGTTTGTCAGCGGATAATGGAATACACTGGGTAGGGATTTATTTCTTATCACTTAGGTCCACAATTAGACAAACCACTCATGACTGTAAGAGGAGTGCTTTTTGAAATGTATGTTCTCACCCTGTGTTCGCCCCTCAGTGCCAGGGATGAGCTTGGATGTTCCGACACGTCCCGACCACAGTTTCTCCCGTCCATTATGCTGGGCACTGTGGGTCCACCGTATGGCTCAGAGAAGCTACGCATCATCTGCCGCATATGTTCCCTGTGAGCCCTCAGTGGATCCCTAAGACAGAGGAAGAGGAAGTAAAGACAAAGTCAATCTCAACATCCACTTAGGAATTCTAAGCAAATCTCCATGATGATAATTTAAGGGACCGCAAAAACCATGATAAAGGTTCCTGGAGAGGAAAATTAAAATGCCTCTGCACCAGATACAGGACTCAAAGTAAATCCTTTGCCACCCTGGAGTTTATTCGAGATATATTCTTGAATAAACAAATTGAAATGAGAGGCACCCCTGAGGACTTAGAAGTCAGGTCAAGTGTGGCCACACTAACTCAGCAGGTGTTCACTAAAGCAATAAATCCAAGTGACTGCAGCACACAGTGTCAGTTTATTAAAATAAGATCAAGTATTATCCATGACTTTCTCTAAATTGCACTGGAAATTCTGTCACTGAAAACTTGTATTCCTTAAACGATACAAACATGAAACTTGCAATTTTATTTACCTTTTAAGCTTATTTAAAAAAAATACAAGGTACATAAGAAACAGTGTCAGTCCAGCAGTCGTTGCTTTGTAACCGTTTCCTTAAAGTGCAACAGAAATGGCTAATGTTGAAATTCTGTTAACAAGTTATGGATGTGTTATTTAATTAACAAATTCTGTTAACAAGCTGTTCATCTGTGCAGGCAGACATGTTTTAATATTTAAAAAATTACAAATCTAGTGAGCAAACAACCATTAAGTTTAGAAAACATTTCAACAACAACAGTTAGGCTATTCTAGATTAAATTCAACAATTTAGCTATAACGTCACTCACGAGAAGAACGGATCCTCGTCAAACTCGCTGCGGTTACTGTTGAACATTTCCACGGATTTTTGCGGCTGTAAACAAAATACGAGATTTAAAGATTTTAATATAAAAGTAATCCGTTCGTGCCACAGGTGTCCCAGCAGCGCGCACACACACACACACACCGCTCAGCCTCGGTAATGTCACCATGGAGGAGGTGGCAATATGATTTGGAACCAAACTCACTGTGACACCAGCCACGTGACGCGAACCCGGCCGTCGGATTGGCTGGTTATTCGGAGCTTTGAACAGGTTCAATCCGCGCGCTGTGTGTTTATGTTGTGTGTGTGTGGCTGCAAACGGGCTGCATAACCTCTATGCTGCTAGTTATACCAATTACCAAACGAGTGAGGAGGGCATCCACACACATTTCACTCTCACAGCAGAGCTTCATTTGTGTGCTTGGACATAGCGAATCATTTTGTACATTCTGATTTATTTTATTCATTACAACACTGACTATTTGGAGGGTGCTGGAGTGACCCACCGTGTCCCAGACTCAGTATAGATTTACCATCTGGCTGTTCCACAAATAGACTCCACACTGCCATGAATCCCCCTCAAACAGGGACACAACATCATTGAGTAAACATAAACCTTTGACTATTATATATATATATTTAAGAGGAGAGAAAAGTTGAGGGCAGGTGAGAAGACATTTAGTCCAGTCTTGTGTTAAATCCTGATGCAGACCAAAGAGATAATGTGACTAAGAGTGAGTCAGGCTACTTTAAAGTTCCTGGAGGACAGGGTGACTCATGTATCTATCTGTAGATACTGCTATTTTACTTTAAAGAGTGTCGGAGGTTTTTGGTTTAGAGACAGATGCTGTTTCTAGTCCCACAAAAAGGTTAATCGCTATCATTCACCCACAAAAGCACAAGACAGTTTTCACTCAGAAAAATCACATCTACCTTTATTGAACTAGTTGTTTACAAAAGACAAAATGTACCAAATTCTACATCTAAACGGTAAAACACATCACCATATCTGACTGTAAGATCTTTAATCATTAAAAATAAATGAAGTCAGATTAAGAACAGCAGATCATCTAATTGAATTACATTAATAAAATAATAAACACATCAGGACCAAAGACTGTTCATTTGCTCAAGTCACTCTCACAAGTTTTTACAAAAGGAGGAGGAATTAGTGAAAGGGTAAAGTAATAAACTAAAACAAGACAGATTGAGACAAAATAAAAGCAGCTCAAACTGCTCCGGGAACATGACGGATCTTCTGGTGCCCATCAGGTCACAAGGTCACAGGACTTCCCATGAGCCTCTCCTGCCGCAGCAATATCAACCTGTTGTGCCACAGCTCCTCTGCCCTCTCCTTGTCCATGAACAACTGCAAGACAGTGTAGGGAGGAGACGTTAGAGAGCGGACAGACAAACATACATATAGGGACAGACTGTAGCTCAGACTGCCGCTCAACATCTGGCCCTGCGGTCAAGAACCACTGTCGCTTTATTTTGTTTAGAAAAAGCAATTAGATGAACATAAAAACAGCCATGAATGGATACATCTAATCAGAACAAACCAGGAATACCATAAACATTACATTTTAAATCATAGGGCATGGCATCTGTAAAAAGGTAGTCTACAGAAAAAGAACATTAAAATTGTATTTCTGGTATGTGAAGGTACCGTATAAAATCTAAATCTGAAACCATAAAATGTTTTGCATTTTTCACTTGCAAAGTGACTCAAACAACAATCAGTTCAAATATTCAAATATTCAAATACTGTTTTATAAATCCATTTTCAAAATAGTTTACCAATTCATTTTTACAACGGTTTTAACTAGCTTAAGCCAGTTAACAATAACAATAACATGTTAGTGATCTTTGTCTTTGTAGCCCTCTGAAAACAAACGTGTGTGTTTTATTACACTGCCTGTCTAAATACAGGTACACAGAAACATAATACACACATTATGGACCCATGCCTAGACCTCATGTACTTTCACGTACCATGAGCACTTTTGTTTTCCCTAAGTTTCCCTCCCTATCTATGGATAGACACTTCTGTATGTTGTGCAGATTGAAAAGCACAAGGAAATTTGTGAAAGCGCGCTCTATTAAAGAAAAGTGACTTGACCAACACAGGTGGAATTTGTTGGCCACCACAACACATTTGTAGTTGAACTGCTTCTTTTCAATGTATTAAAAGCAGTGTAAGCTCTACTCCACAGTCTTCTCTGGCACTTGAGTCATTAACAGACTCCCCGTGACTGATTGTAATAGTTTTACCTTACAAAACATCTCACGTCAAGAATGGGACACAAATGAATGAGCTATGTTTCCTGGTGAGTCCATGAGTCTGTCACAGAGTTGTCAGTACGACCCATTGACACCCATGTCATCACTGTGACTCAGAAGTCCACATTGAGGTCCAATGTGGACTTCTGAGTCTCAGCGACGACTCTCTAATGGATCTCATATGTCATATTAGTCTTTCCCTGTCTGCTCCCTTCAAAATGCACATGAGAAAAAAAAAACTTTATTTGAAAAACATCTGTGGGCCGAGCAAGCGTGTTGACAGAAAAAGGCCTCCACAATGTGACACTCATCGCAGTACATCAGCAGCAGTCATGATATTGATTGTAAGAGGGCTATAAAACTGCTACTGCAAGTGTCTGATGAATGAAGGCATCTGTTTACTAGGAAGTAACATAATGACTGTGAGGCCCGAGAAGCAAGGCACATCTCTGTATTGACTACGTGCGTTTGTGTGCGGGGTGCGAGATAATGTTGACATGATGCTTTCTATGTCTACATACCGCGCATCTATGCGATGATATGTGTCTCTTATTATGCAGATTGCAGAGCAGCGACGTGCCACCTCGATCCTTCATATTCCTAACCTACGCCGCTTACAGCCGCACTGCATGTTATCTGTGTGTTAGATTCAACACCAGTGAGTTCTTGTCTGTCGGCAGCGCGCTGGTGTCATGGTGCTAATGAGGCGGTGTGTGTGGGATGACAGTATCTGGGCTGGGCTAATGGGACTCATCTGTTCTAATTGGAAGCGGAGCTGGAGCTGAAGCTGAGGCCGGGGCCCGCCTGGGGCATATTGCTACCATACATCAGCCTGTCTGAGGGGGTGCGTGTGTGGTGCATTTGAGCTGGGGTGGGGGGGGCACTGTGTGTGGATGCGTGTGCTTATTTGAAGGGGTTATCTGCATACGTCAGGGCATAACTTAGTTTCCCCCAGTGGAGATAGATGACTGGGAAGCCCCAGGGAGCGTTATTGGAGTTTAAAGTTTTCCTTCTCGTTTTTCATCATTCGTCTTCAGGCAGGAGGAGGAGGTGATGTTAGGAGGCTATAATCTACTATACGAGGCGCAGTGTCAGAATTTGCAGGAATGGTGTAAATAGCGGCGGCGGTGTTAGTAGCTGCAGAGGTATTTTGTTTTTAAAAAAGGACAAAGTTGACAAAGTTTTTCCTCATAAAAACAAGGTGGTACTAAAAAGATACAATGTCAGGAAGCAGGATCAACTTGAGCCGTGTCAGCAGTTTGAAAGTTGTTCATTGGTTCAGAGGGTGTTAGTCTGTAGTAAAGCCTACAGGGAAAGGGTTTGCCAGGTGAGAACTTACACTGGGGTGGGCGAGCGTGTCACTGTCGTTGTAGACTATGGACAAGGGAATAGCGACGTCCTGACAATCTGCGCCCTCTGGCTCCTGCTTCACCTCAGCTGGTTCAGTCTGTGCTCACAGAGACACACAAAACACACAAATTACACTCAAATGAAATGGAGCACATTTAAATAATCCACAAGCGAACTAAAACACATACTTATCAAGAAACAGGATTAAATAGAAGCTTATAAAGTGTAGATGCAACTCATTTAGAAAAAGAAGGAAAAATACTATTATATACATACAATGGAGAAAAAGAAAACAGAGGCACTACTCATGGCTGAAAAATATATTTCCGTACACTAAAAATGAAAAATATACCGTCAATATTGGTATACATTACATACACAGAAAATAAATGCAACATGACATTTGTCCAGCAGATGGCAGTGAAAGTCGGGCTCATGAAATACTCTTCTAGAAAGCAGCGTATTGATGGGAATCAGCTTCTATTCTGAATCTAATTGTATTTATCTGTGTAAGTGTTTTTCTACCTTTATCTACTCCACCTTATATTTTCTGTAAGTGAGTCTTAATTGTGCTAAACCGCAAACTGCAGCCTGAGTGCTTTGTGCAAACACTTAAACGAATCAGCTTGCTTGGTCAGTGGTGTGACACTTTTTGTTACAGTTGAAGGAAATGTATCTTCTCCTTTCTTTATAGCTAAAAAAGGACTTAAAGTAAAGACAAGGGTTCTCCGTCCCCCTCATGTTTCCATCGGCAGAGTCCGAGCTGATAGAAGAAAATGTGATATTTAGACGGGATTCTTCCTCCATCCCCAGAGCTATTACTTAAAAATATAATAAGCCTCACATTTGGAAAGATGGCCTGTTCTCCTTGTTGTACTTGATAAAGAAGAAATATCAAAAATCAACACTTTGCCAAGTCCATTCATGTTTCAAACACTCGTAAAACCAGCCCCAGAGCAAATGTTTACCCGGTTGGAAAGATGATTTAAAATTCATTTGGCAGGATACAAAAAGTAAGCCAGATAGGAAACACACTGGCTAATAAGTAAGTTGGTGTGCCAAATACACAGTTCTTGGTAATAATATGCTGAATGTACAGTTCATTTTATAATTAATGCAGCTTGCATGAAAAAGAAAAAAGAAATGGAACGATACACTGTAGCAGATATCAAAGGTTTCACTGGGTTCTCCTCGTCAACAGTGGCTTAAAAAAATCATTAATGGTCACAACTCTTGGCTAAATGGTTATAAATACTAGAACCAAATAGACATATATCTAAAATAAACACTTCGTAGGCATTCTCACGCAATAATATGTTCAAATATATGTCAAATAACCTAAATATATCTACTACAGGGTTGTCAAACAATGTTTAAATGTGCTGTATTTCAGCCATTATTCTCTTCTTTGCAGCCAGAGAAGTGATGTCGCTGAAACACTATGAAATCTTCCCAACTAAGGATCAATCGTCTGGATCTCTTAAGTATTATTTGACTACTGATGAGGACCCAGGAGATTAATCTAAAAAAAACATTGAAGAGCCGTTTTAAAAATAATGTGTGAAATTGAATTTGTATTTCATTAAAGCACTTCTGTTCTCAAAAAAAGCAAGTGATTCAAATACAGCCTCCCTTTATTGTACTTGAAGTTATATTTCCTTTAGAATTCTTCTACGTGATATTCTGTGGCGGTGATTTTACTGTATGAATCTAACTTTACACACATGCGAGAGCAGATCTGACATGTGGGTGTGAAGAATGAAAGCGACTACGCAGCTGGACAGTTGAACCTGGTTAAGTTCCAGTAAAGGGAAGGCAGAGTATACTGTGCAGTCCAAGCTGCCGCCACACCGGTCTTGACCCTTTGTCAGACTCACCAGGATGTGTCCCAAAAGCCCGTGCAGGTTGGTCGTCACATGTTGTGTCGCCTATCTTTTCAAAACAGCCCTGAGCTCCCCCAACAAATCTAATTCCTGCTCCTTCAGAGACAGGGACATTTCAATAATGACTTCTGTGTTTTGTCTGCATCTGCACAACCAGAGGGGGGGGAGAGAGAGAGAGAGAGAGAGAGAGAGAGAGAGAGAGAGAGAGAGAGAGAGAGAGAGAGAGAGAGAGAGAGAGAGAGACAGACAGAGGGAGACGGAGGACGGCTGTTGCCTGCTGTGGCTTTTGTGTGGGTGCTGCCGCTTTGGAGGCGGCGAACAGTGGAGCGTCTGATGAAACCGTCTCAGGTCGGGAACAAACGGCGCTGAATGAATGTTTGATTTGGTCTGGGCTGTCTCCGGACAGACGGCACAGCGTTGCGGCGAGGGAAATTCAATAAGAGACGGAGTGAAAAGATAGAGAGAGTGAGGGGTAGGGAGAGAAAGGGGGACAGAACGCACCTTTATATCATCCCTGGATGATTTGAAAGCCTGAGGAACAAAGGAATCACTCTCGATAGCCTCGATGTCCTTTATCCTTCGCACTTGCTCCTCCAGAGAAGTTCCCTCTGAAACACATGTTACACAGAAGAGAGGTTATGAACAATGTGCGCACACACACACACACACACACACACACACACACACACACACACAAAGGGTCAGCCATCCCATGTCATTTTCTGAAAGGCAGCAGATTTCATTTGGACTGGGCTTAGTTGATTGTATGTTATCTCTCTGTATAATGCTCCTTGACACATACAATATCAAATATCTCATATTCCCCTATTTTAATCTTGGACTTCTTTTAAAAAAAAGCCAAGGGCATAGAGTCACTACAAAAGGAGAGTTGGCAAAAAAAAAGATACTAACAAGATCATAGCCAGACAGTGAATTACACTCAGATAATGCATTCTAAAATAATCAAAATATGAACACAAACTCACTGCAGTGTAATTTCATTATGGAGACTAAATGTGATTAGGTGTCGTACACTTTTCATGTATCAGAAAGTATTTTGCTCTTGCTTCTCCAATCTAACAAAAAGACAGAACGGGTTTCCGGTAAATTACTCTTGGATATAAAACACATCAGGATTCTGCATATCAGATAACAAATCACTTCAAGAATTCAAGAGCAGTCTTTGTAGCGTAGGAGGGCAAAAATAGGTGTGCCGGGAAAGTTAGCAGCAGCAGTCTGAATGCTCCCATTATTCTGTGGCTGTCAATCTCTCCACTGATCAGTCAATATTCATCCCTCTCTCCCACATCCATCCGTCCTCTCCTGCACTCTCCCATCTCTCCAACTGTCAATCCAGCAGACATCCATGTTTCTCTGCTCCACTGATGTAGGCTGTGTCATGAAAACAAGTACACAAATGGGAACACACACACACACACACACACACACAAAGAACATCGGGATACGACACAACTCCTCCCACATGTAGACGCGTGTTTGCAAACTTACATACTTTGCACTCACACTCACGACTGCCATGAAGGCATGCCCCAACACACACACACAAACACAAACACACGCACACACACACACACAGACAGACAGACAGACAGACAGACAGACAGACAGACAGACAGACAGACAGACAGACAGACAGACAGACAGACAGACAGACAGACAGACAGACAAAGCATGCAATTGGAGCTAATAGCAGGAATTAATTCAATACATTAGTGGCTACAGAGAGGGTGTCACAACAGATCTTCATGGTCCTGGTGTTTAATGAATAAATGAATATTTGTTCCGGCTTTCACAGCAAAGCATCACATGCTATCTCTCACACACACACACACACACACACACACACACACACACACCAAAAGGCACACACAAACTATTATAGTTCATAATAGCACTCTAACAAACTCGGTTTTAAATGCACTGCAGAATTGGATAACTGAGTGACAAGTGGAATTAAGCCATCCTATATGACAGATTATCAGCTTGTCATCCTGTGATGGGAAGACGCGAGCAGAGACGCATTGCACAGCGGCTCCAAAAATAGTCACTACCTTGACTGGGCTGCTCGATGAAGTCTGAACACTGGCCCAATATCCTCCTGGAGACTGTGGCCTGTCCTTCACACCACTATCACCACCGCTCACTGTACACGGCTGCATGAGCGCGCATGGGGCTGGAATGAAAGCTGAAACGCCCGTGACTGCCCGACAATTAATTCAGCACAATTTAATTCACTTTTTCAATTACCCCTTCTCTGCTGTCCTTTGAGCATGAACGCCCTACATGAACAACTACCACACAAACTGGCACACCCCCACACACCCACACACACACACACACACACACACACACACACACACACACACACACACACACACACACACACACACACACACACACACACACACACACACACACACACACACACACACACACACACACACACATCTGCAAGCATCTCCATTGCAGGCCCGTCTGTTGCTGGGATGTCCGTGTGCACTGCAGGAATCCATTAAGACCTCAGACTTTTTGACAAACACATTATTGGTAGATAAAATGACTTCCATATGCTGTTTGTCAGATGTCAGAGGGAAAAGATATGTATTTCATGAGAAAATCTAAAATAATGGACTTTGAGTGCGGGCCTAGCGAGCTTAGAGGCAGGCAAAAATCA
Organism: Leptoclinus maculatus; assembly: GCA_032191485.1. Lineage (NCBI taxonomy): Eukaryota > Metazoa > Chordata > Actinopteri > Perciformes > Stichaeidae > Leptoclinus > Leptoclinus maculatus. The sequence goes on along the minus strand of JAVDOI010000014.1, from coordinate 11,877,973 downwards.
ATAGCCAAGCTGGGCGAGCGCACTCCGCAGCTCGGAGAGGTCAAAGTTGATATTTAATATTGACACATTATCCGGGCAAATTAATTTAACAGACCAACTCAATTGTCACTGCATTAGGAACGCATCTCTGTCTGTGCTGAGAGGAGGATGAAGTGAAAGCTGAGAGAGAGAAAACTGACACAAAACAGACACAATTAAATGTTAAGTATGTACCGCTTTAAATGAGGTTATGAAATGCATTACAACCATTACTGCGAACCAGGAAACGGGATCAAACGCAATCAATAAACTTTTTGTTTTGACTCTGCAGATGAGAATAATGGATCGCGACTGAGCAATGCATGTTAACATGTATATTGCATAGCCTTGCATGTTCACGTGTACGTGTACGTGTGTGTGTGTGTGTGTGTGTGTACGTAAATAAAAGAGGCAGTCAGAAAACTCACTTGCCGTCTCATTACTGAAATTAGTTGGACAGACAGCAGTGCTGATGAGTGGCTCACAATCAATAGGCTATTGTTCTCTCTAAATAGCTGTTTGTCCACTTCATTGATTGAGACCAGAGGACGAGGAGAGAAAATCAAACCAGCCAATGAAAACAGGTTTCAGCTCATCTCCTTCAGCCTTGAAGACGAGAGCGTTTACGCAGCCGATGCACTTCCCCACCAGAAGAGGGAGCTGTTCATCAACGCATGTCTACGCGTCAGCCGAAGCCTTCGGCTATGGCAGCGTCGTCTTTGTAAACTTGACTTTGGTCTACAGTTTGTCAATCAAGAGCAGCCGAGCTGAATATATTGCTGCTGCTGATTAATTCCAGTAATTGAGTGCACTAGCGTGCCAGCTAAATTACCGCAGCACTTGTTGTTGTTGTGTGGAGAAAAAAATAAATAAGAAGGAGAAGTAACCGCTTGTTTTATTGAGGTCATGCAAATTGTGGCAAATATTTGGCTGTGCTTTGTAATTATAATGGCAAAAAGGGAGCATTTAATGAATTTATTAAAAATGATTATTTATGATGGGTAGTGTGACTTCAGCACGGTAAGTGCAAGAAATATATTTGTGACAGGTTGTGTCAGAAAAATGGTGACTACCATTTTAATTCAGCCAGTTTAATCAAAGAATATATTACTATTCAATTTGTCAAAGAAAGAGATTAAAATTCCCAAAGTTTTGGTTATAAATGTAATTTTTGTATATATTTCTAATTGCCTTCTCAATGTGTTTCACTGAGCATCTCATCACCGACACACAGGGTAGTGCAAACCAACAATGACATAAACTCCAGTTCTTAAAATACATGAGGCTAAACATTCATCTAACTTTTGTAATCCATGCCCGCACACACACTCTCTCTCACACACACACACACACACACACACACGCTCACACACCGCAACATCTCTTGGTTTCACTAATGTGCCCTCCCCTCGGCTGCCCCACCTCTCTCCCTGCACCGCAGTAAAGATGTGTAATTCAATGCTCAATTTAGGCCCGTCTCAGTGGAGATTTTTTTGCCTGCTAATTGATAGAAATTAAGCCATTAATCAAGCCACTAGCCATCATTCAACCCAGGGAAGATGAATACAAACTTTCATAATAACCACCTTCCCCATTTTAGCCCTCATTAGCATTAATTTTTAATGTAATTATGCTATTCTTTTACACTGAGCTCATAAATTACTGCTCTTTTGTTGCTGGCTGGCCTTGTAAAATCCAAAGTAATGCTTTGTAGTCTGATCTTTAAGGCAATTACTGGCTTCTTCACTCTTTTATCTCCCTGCATTTCCAATAACCTGCTCTCTAATGATTTATCTCCGCTGTACCCCCCCCCCCCCCCCCCCCACCTCCAATCCCCTTCCCCGCTCTTTCTCTCTCTGCACCAGCGGCCAACTGCCCCGTTGCCAGCCTCCGCCTCCAATCCCCCATCCGCCCACATTCTCCCCATCTCTTTACAGCAGCCCCAGATACATCAGGGATGCACACAAACACATGCACGCTTGCCTCCACCAAGTTAACTATATTAACACACTCACGCGTGTATGAGTGTATTCGATGTGTCTGCGTGTGTGTGTGTGTGTGCGCGGTAATTTTGTTTACTATCTCCTTTAGTCATTTTCCAGCTCGCCCTTCATTAGTGAATATCCAGCTCCAGCAATGGCGACAACACCGGGGGAATGCCAAGGTAAGAGACTGGCGCTCCATCTCACTCTCTTTCTCTCTCTTGGCTGGTCTCCTGTGGGTCTTACCTGTAGGCTAGCTGCTCTTGTTTATGTAACCCCTGAGCTGGGTAAACACACACACACATACATACACGCACGCAGGCAGGCACACACTCGCAGAGCTTGGCATCAAACAGCTGAGTTAAGCTTAGCAGGGCTGCGTGCTAGGGGCGATAGAGGGGCTCCGGTCTGGCCCTGTTCTCAGCAGCAGCATCCTGGCTGCATCAAAGTCTTTACCATACGATTCTCCAGGCCCAAACAACAGGCTGCTCCAAAGCATGCCTGTGAATTGGACTGAACAACAACAGAAATGAAACAATAGGTTACTTATTAAAATCCGACTGATGGGGATTTCATTATCACCACCAAATGACTCTCTGCGAGACGTTTTGCCTCGCAGATGCGGATTTCCATTACACTGTCATTAAAACAAATAAATAAAGAAACCTAATGCGTCTGCTTGGAGTCTACCAATGTTGCTGCTAATGAGATATTTAGTTGATATGACATAGAAGTTTAAGCTCGTCCTACTTAGGCCCAGAGCCTCTACTTCCACACAGAAAGCCAGGCAGCCAACTGGCGTTATTAAAAAAGGTGTCTGTTGTGGGCCTCGGTTAGGTAATACTTTTAGACTGTATTGATTAGGGGCCACTGACAGGTTCTGATGCTAGCCCTGGAAATGCATCAAGTGGCAAATGAGCAGCTATTAGTCCCATTGATTTGCTGATTTCAATTGATAGCTAGCAGGCCAAAGCTGCACATCAATATTTGCATAGCTAATACCCTGCAGCTTTAGGCATCGCAAAATGAGACCTCAATGAGTGAGTGAGACAGAAAAGAAAAGAGAGATGCAGTCAAAGATAGAAGATGTGGATAATGAGAGCAGATAAATACAGATCAGCAATCCGGAGGTAGGAGTAGGAGAAAACACCTGAACCATCAAAACAATCCAAATGTCAAGAATAGCTAAACCACACTGCATCCGCACAGATCTGTGGGTTTTCCAAATGGTGTCGCTGCAACAATGACAAGATGTGACGCTGATGCCTGTCTGACGCCTGTGGCTGCCGGGGTCACCGGGTCACACGAAATGAAGGGAAATTCTGACAGGCTGAGCCAGATGTCCCGGGTGTGTGTCCCCAAGGAGCGTGCGTATCTGTATGTATGTGTTTGTAAGTGCGTGCGCGAGCGGGGAGATGTCCAATGACAGAGCAGGTGGCTAAGTCTAATGCGCGTTCCCACGAGACCACACAAGCACATAATACGCACACGTCACTCATATATTACCTCCACCCCCCCCACCTCCAAAACAGCCACATGTCTCCATAACCCGTGTCTCTTCAACAATGCACCTTCAACCACAAACACATACGCGGGCCCGAGTGATCCCCCTGCGGTGGTCACCTTGTTATCATAGTGTCAACTGGTCTCTGTGGAGTTAGCCGTCCCGTCACTGCCATCAGGGGCCTGTCACACACACATCACTAACGCTCAGTGGTCTCCCTTTAACCTCCCATATTGATAGTCGGGTCTGTAAGTTCTCTGAAAACGTATGCAGAATTCCATAGTTGATCACATTCTTTGGATGATGGAGCCTTGAGCATTAGTTGAACTTCGCAGATTAGAGGCATGTGATATGTTTATGTTGTATCTTATGCGATATCTATTTGGCATCAGGAAATGAAGAGCAGCTGGTGACTGAGTGTCACACACGCGCGCTCTCTTCTAGTGTCTCCTACTGATAGTGATCTCCCACTCTCCAGTCAATAAAGGTCTGAATGATGAATTAAAGACCCAAACAACCTGCTAATGACAGGATGACATGGCAGCCACGCGCTCTGCTCGACTATCTTCTTCCACATCTTTACTTACCTCCCCCCCCCCCTCCCCTCTCACCCCTTCTCTCTCTTCTGTCATTCAACCCCTTTCTACTCATCTATCCTCTCAACTTCCTCTCCTCGACTGACCCCAGTTTAACTACCGCACAGTATATTCTCCCCAATATGTGCTAACAAAATCCCGCTACTACAATTAACTGCATGTGTTTTCGACTCCTTCTGTCTGCGTCATAGGGAGGAACAACAGATTGGCGCTGGTCTATCCTTCCATACCTCGATCTGTCATCACAATATACGAAGGCTGAGACTGTATTTATAAGAAACGATGATGCATGGAACTGCTTGATTCTGCCATCAAAACTGCACTTACTCAGCGAAAGATTTTGCTTCAGGATTTTGTTTGTTCATTTAAGTCTCACGCAAACCTCAGTCATAACTTTTTCGACTTTGATGAGACAAATTTTCGGGGGAAAATGGTACAAATCATGCAACATTAGTGCTTTCATTACAGCTACAGAAGTAGCATACAGTATTTACTCGTAATTGGCTCAGCAGGAGAATTTACCATTCATCAAGGATGACATGTTTATTGTCGCCTTGTTGACATTATACCTATCACTATCATGGGCATGAGTAATACATTCATTGCCAAAAACAAGCGTCTACCTTTTGGAAAACGAGTACAAACAAAGCTTAAAAGCATCCACTGTATATTTACTGCATACAAGTCAGCTATTTATCTGAAATCCTAGCTAAGACCTGACTGCTCCTGCTGACCTGACTGCACGGCGCAAAACTGCAAACATAGTGGGCTAACCAAAACCAGGTGGGTGTGTTTCCCTCGCTCTGTGTGTGTGTGTGTGTGTGTGTGTGTGTGTGTGAGGGGGAGAAAGAGCGTTATGAGTGTTAGCCGATGTCCTGTGTCTGGGCAGCATCACAGAATCTCATTAAATAGTGAAGCTTTCACAGGCTGAGTGGTGAGATCTTCAAGATCACAGCCACTTTCTCCGTCGACGGGCTCCAAAGGGGACCCGGTGGCATTCTTAGCATTTTGTATTCAATTTAGTTTCCTTAAATTCTATCAAATCCTTTTTACGGAGTACAAAGTTCTGCTTTTGTTGATGTTATTTCAGGACTCATATTTAAGATGGTGTCAGCATGCCGCAAGAGCCACATACCCTCAAGGTCCATTTTTTGTCCCTGTGATAGTTTTAGCTGATTTATTAAACACTTTCCACACAGCGAATACTGAAGGACAGCTTCCATTTACCGTGAAATAATTCAGGCTTTAAAAGAAAATAGAGAAGTGTGGTAAAAAAAAAACCACAACAGAACACAGATGAAGGAACAAGTACCTGAAACTCATCTCTCCCCCCTCCCAACCGTACAGTACAACAACAGCTCGTCTGTCTGTGAGACTCAAGGAGCTCTTTATTAAGTGCAGTGCTGTTTTAGTGTGATTAGAATACAGAGTCCTTCACTGCCCTTTACCAGAAATAACAAGCATTTGACTGCATTAACTTGATGTTGAACTAGGCGTGTGTGTGTGTATGTGTGTGTGTGTGTGTGTGTGCGTACGGGGGAAAAAGTGCAGCGGTCTCCATTTTTTTGATCCCGGGCTGGTCAGCAGCTCTTTTATGAACAACTCTAGGATTAGAGAAACACCACGCAGCTAATTACTTAATTGGAGCACGGTCTTTAAAATGAAAATGATGTAATCTGAATCCAGGAAACACGCTCGATTTTCACATACACTAACACGTGAACGTCAACACACAAACAGGCACGCACACACACACACACACAACCGGTGACCTACAGTCTTCTTGACGTGGAGCCATCAAGCAACCGACTCGTTCCCCTAAGTCGGGTTGTAATTGATTCTCCCTTTCACTCTGCTGGCTGCTGACAGTGTGTGTGAGTGTGGGTGCGTTGGTGAGGGAGGAAAAGGGACAGAGCATGTCCTGTTTGTGTGGTCTGCTACAAACTATATTAGTAAAGGTCATGGCAGTGTTGAGTGTATGTGTGTCTGAGTAGTAATTAATTAGGCAAATGCCCCCCCCCCCACCTCCTCTTCTTCTGACCTCAGTTGTACGTAGACTAATAACCTTGGCACCGTTTAATACATTACACTCATACATTTTTTTCCTGTCGCATTTGGCCTGTTCTGGAGGGAATCATGCAAAAATGACAAAATAAGAGTGACATCATCATTTGCATGTAAATCAAAAATCATCCCTCATGGCCTAAATTACAGGAGAGAAATGCATGAGTAGTTGTGTGACTATAATGTCCAGTGAGTCCTGATATGTTTGATTTCTGTCAGCTGTACTGGTGTGAGAGAAAGGGGGGGGGGGGGGGTTGTATCTCACTGCACCCTGATTATGTGTGGGCACACGAATAAAAAAAAGCGTACCGCTCCATGCAGTGTCCCCAACACTCACTGCCACCCTATTGCACACTTAAAACAACAAACGTCGCCAACTTCCCTCAAAATGCTCCTCGCTCTCCAGTCTGGGACCAGTGGACCTGCGCTGATGTCACACGCATGTCCCTGAATGAGTTAACAAACAATGTGACACAACATTTTCTACACACGTCCATGGACATCATGTGATTGTGATCGGGCTTTGTGACAATACTCCCAATCAGTGGCAGGCACAGAGCCGGCTGTATAGCAGGATTACTAAACAGAGGTTTGAATCAAGAACAACACAAATTATGCCGAGGCACTCACTCAGAAAACTCAACGCTGGGAGTTTGAGCTGGTGATAAATACACAGCTTTTCAATGTACGCAGACAGATGTAAATCCGGTTCCCATGTGAACAGAGGCAATAAGGGAACTGACCAATAACCAACAGTGTTGAATTAATTTGAACACATGTACAGTACATGTGGGAATTTAAAATAGTTATGCTTGCTAAGCTATGCTTATATTGGAATGTATTTTTTTTTTTGCTACTCTTTTAAAACAATACACTCTGGTAAATGTAAGTGAAATATTGGCAGTTGTATGCTGTGTAATAATCTTATTTCCATGTGTCAACATGTACACTTTATTTTACAAAGTAGAGTAAAAAAACGTGCAATACCTTCATGACACAGTATTCCTCCTACACACACACACACACACACACACACACACACACACACACACACACACACACACACACACACACACACACACACACACACACACACACACACACACACACACACACAAATATAGGGGACTCTCATACAACCTCATTTCAAGCATTCCAACAACACACTTGTCACACACACCACATAAAAAAAAAGGCACACAAGAACATATCACTGCCCCCCAACCCACCCACACACACACCCCCACGATCAGAGTGACCTCTGATGTCTAATGACAATCCTTGTGGGGGCTACCACATGGCCAGAGCCACCCATGATGCCAGCACTTTGACCTGCAACAGTCTGCGGGTGTGTCTAATCACAGCAGTCTGACCACCCTGTTAGACTGCACCAAGTACACTTCTGCTGTGTATGATCATATCCAGACATACGCGAGTGTGTGTGTGTGTGTGTGTCGGTCACATTCACATACTGGTAATGTTTTCAGTTAGAGCGGCAAGCTACTACTCAACCTTTAATCTGTTAAAGGTAAAGCAGGGTTACTAAGGTTGAAACCATCACACGGATTATTCAGCTACATTTACTGTGTGAAACACTTTCTGGATTTTTTTTAGTAAAAGTTTAAGTAAAATTACATTTGAACTATTAATTGCCCAGAAATATGTGTTGCTACGTTGTAGCACTTAACAATAATTGAATCAAGACAAATTTGCACATTCAATATGTAATTTAAAACCAGTTTGCTTGACACTGTCCTTAACCTAAATAGGACGGACGGGAAGTCTTGAAAATAAATCACCCTGGTGACTCAAGCGAGGTTGCTGAACACCAGGTCTACTGGTAGCAGGTTAATTGATTAGGGTGACCCACGAAACGATTACCAATCACGGAGGGTAAGAGGTGGCTGTCAATCATCTGTCCACTCGACCTGAATGAACACACAGGTTGGAAGCTCGCCTGGTCAATCTCTGCGTAATCTCGGCTACGGCAGCGATAGCTCGGCCGCTATCGGGTCAAACATGTCGTTCCGTAGATATCCGTATAGAAATGATTATGCCATAGGCTCCATTGCGGCTGAAGTGACAGCCACACCGGGGCAGCATCAGCATCCCATTACCCCGGGACAACAAAGGGTCACGTGGGGGGTTAGCGGAATTCGGCATGCGCCTCCACTCGTTCACGGGACCAGCAGCGCTCAGGACAGGAGGTCACCTAATCACCTTGCCGAGCCATCTCAGAGGGAGGAAAGGGGAAGCGAGAGGTGGGGGGGAAATCAACTTTAAATCTGCAGTGATGAAAAATCAATAAAGCAGTAATTGCTTGGCTTATCACTGCGCAATGAAACAAATTGGGAGGAGAAGGAAGGCAAGGAGAAGGCTGGGTCCATACTGCACGCCAGGGCTTTTTTTGGCTGCAGCGTGTGGAGCCGAGCATAGCACCAAAGAGGGAGAGAGAGAGGGGGGGGGGGAGAGAAAGAGAGAGAGAGAGAGAGAGAGAGAGAGAGGAGTTTGGGCTTCAGTGGGCCAAGGCAAGGAAAAAAGGTCTCCTCGTGATAATTAAATCTTCTCACACTGATTTTCTGCCAAATTTATTTCCCCAGGGACCATAACTCTGATTCAGTGCTTACAAGCCTTGCATAACTAATCATTGCAACGTGGGGGGAACCACAAACCTGAATGAATTGGGAGGAGAGAGGAGAAAATAAAAAAAAAGAGAGGTGGCTAGACCAAATGTGTGGCACTATTCATCTCTAAATCAATCATTATTTCGGCAGGAAATCAGAAATAAGTGTGGGACGTTGTTCTGTAAGATTGTGTTTGAAACAGACCTTTAAAGTGAAGGTGTAATTGATTGTCAATGTGCTCTCTTTTGCACTTTCTCTGCAGAGCTATACGAGCAGAAAACATCCTTTAATTCCTGGAACAAATAGAAACAATAAAGCCAATGAAGTGTCGGTTCAATATTCCTCTGACTGTTCCTGGCATGATTGTGTTGAACATAATAACACAACAAATAAGGCCATTTATCTGAAGTAACGACAGGAGATGAGGCTAACTCCGCTAATCAATACCAAATCAATACAAACCAGATTTTCTTACATCAAAATCACTGAGACAGATCTTTCTTCAGCGCAGAGTGCACAAGAGCAATACAGTGCCTCCCTGGAGGCCGGAGGGTAGATCATATAGCACGGTGAAAAGAATACAGCTTTAAAAAAAAAAAAAAGTAGCATGCTCTGTCCTGAGAGAGGATGCTGGGAACTATAATTATAGCTTAGTATAATTCAGACACTCTCCTTATTAAATCCTCATGTTTTAGTTAATGTGATGAGATCACGGACACCAGATCAGTCGTGTTTACCAGCGGATGAATTTCACCGCTTGTCCTTCAAGTGGCAGCCTGAGCGGCGGCGATGCTGCTCGGCGAGGTAGCGTGGCACGCCACACCATGGCCCCGGTAATTAAAACATTTAAAGCAGAGCCAGCCCCCCCTGTGCTCCCGGGGTGTGATATGGGGGTCACGCGCCTGTAGATTCTAATTTGCGCACCATTTGTATTCATGACAGGCACGTGCTAAATATTTAACAGCAGCCCGGCAGGAGTTTTGTATTGTTAGGCTTTCCAGGTCAAATAATTTGATTTCAAGGCAGATTACATTAAGCGTCAATGTCCAAGCCACTACTCTCACTTGCCTCTCATTTCCTGTCTTTTATTACAACCGAGATAGGCCAGAACTGAAGGGATATGGCTTTGGATAATACAAGAGCTTGTTATCCGCGGATTAGTTATTATTTTCAATTAGAAAAGGGATCACATCGTTTATTATGGACGCACACACACACACACACACACACACACACACACACACACACACACACACACACACACACCCACAACGGTATATGCAGACACTTGCATGCAGAGCGGAAATTTTAGCTGACTGACAAATTGTTTAGTGGAGCGTGTAATCACTCCCAACAAGAGAAATATAATTTCAAACAAATGACGGGGTGCGGGCAGCCTAAATGATATTTCATTTGTATTGATTTAACGGAGTCATCCTACAGTCAGATGTGTATCCTCTCCTTTTTTCTGTATGTTGAACAAGAAGGCAGGAAACCCAATCCAGACATTTTCTGTTTCGGGGCCGAGGCCCCGTGGTGATTGACAACAGAGCTAGTTAAACGGTGATGAGGCGTTAATGGATGCTAGGTCGAGGAAGTGAGGGGAGGGGAATCTGCGGCTGAATATTTAATGGTCATATAATTCCTGAACACAGACACACACACAGACAGGTACACACCCAACCTGTGACCTGTCCTACACACCGCGTAATTAGGGAAACAGTCCTTTCGTTTAGCTGCCAAAAGAGCACACGGTAGGTATATATCCCCCCTAATGATATGGGTTAAAGAGCTATTATACGTCTCATTAAAATATATGATCTCCCAATCTGGTGGTGGTTTGAGGTAATGGGGAAAGTGCAGCATAAGGTCTAAAACACCGTCTGCAGGCTATAGGCAAAGTGTCCGATCCGTATCTACATAATTCTGTGTGTTGGAGAGTGGCAGCGCAAATGAAAAGATGTTTCTGTCAGTGCCTCGCGAACGACACCATCAACCAGTGTGAGGGAATGAACTCGGGTTATCAAGCATTTGACACCAATTTTCATGTCAACTGGTTGATGTGTTACCTTTTTCTTTAACTCTGATGGACAATAGAAAATACATTTCAAGAAAAGCAGAAGGATTTAACACGAGATCTTCATAAAACTGACCCCTGACCCCCTGACCCTGTTATTGGTTCAATGGAGACAGATCTCTTTCTCATCACATTTTAAATTCTGAATGATGACATTTACATTAAAGGGCTTTTTATTTAACATTCTGAACATTAATATAGCAGCAAACAACATATCACTCTGCTATGGCAGCACTTTTGGTTTGCATTGTTAGTGCTGTTAGCACCGTTAGCACCGTTAGCTGTGAGCCGCCGGCTTGTCGTTGAGGTAACTGAGGTTGAGGTTTTGAACGGTTAGATGATCAATTCATTCGTGAATCAACAGAAATTAATCAGCAACTATTTTGATAATCAATGATTATCATTTGAGTCTTTTGTTCATGTAACAAAGCCAAACATTCACACTGGCACCAGCGTCATTGTAAATGTGAGGATTTGAACGGAGCACTACTTGGATGTGACAGCAATGAAACTCAAAGCAGGTTCTCCTGATGCACAGGTAATAGCGCCCACAAGAAAGGGAATGGAGGCCAACATTTCGGTTGTTTGGTTTACATCCAGCCCTACTACTTACTTGCTACAGTAGCACCACACACACACACAGTAACTCTGGTTATATGTTTGCCTTCAGTTAAGTGCCAGGAGTCAGTAGAGTCCACATGAACAGACTGTGTTACACTGGCAGTCAGTCCATCTTATTATAGCTGGCCACACTATGTTAGCTAAAAGCCTCCTGGGCACACAAACAACATCTCTCAGCTTTAATAGCCTAAACAAGGCATGCTACTAACAAAGGCACCATCCTCCCCTCTCATTCTCACACCCTTTCATATCACTTGTTTCCTTTTTCAACCACTAGCATCATCTGGCTGCCCTTAACCAGGGAGCCAAACACTCTTTTTAAGTGGAAACTACTTTGTTAACTGATGACCACAGGGTCAGTTATTGATCCTCTCCGTTCTCTCTCTCTCAGTAAACCCTGCTGATAAAACCCCCACTATTCTCGCAGGGCTCTGCAGTACGCAGCCACAGTTCGCTACAATAATAGATTGCATATCATAGCATTCACATGAATCAGATCTCGGTGGTTCGATTAGGGATAAACTAACTCAAACGCATTGCCAGTCAAGGACGTGAATCTATTTATGAACGAGGAGTGTAGGTGGTAGTGTTCTTCACTTCTCCCCTCCATTCTCTTCAAAGCCTTTTTCTCATTTCAGTTGACTTAGCGGTTCAAGTGTAAACTTTCTAGTTGTGTTGACCTCCAAGAGGCCCTGCGGGGAATAAGGAGACCCCTGGTGATCTGCTGTTTAGCAGCAGCAGTGGCCCTCCTCCTCCTCCATTTCAGTTGTGCTGGGAGGAAGGGCAAAAGAGGATGGAGCTAGCTCACTCTGCTTGTGTCTACATGTGTGTTTTGTGTGCATTTGTGACCGTGCCACTGGCATCTCTTGCTACCAAGGCAAGGGCAAGTCGTCAGGGCCGCTCTGCAGAGGCGCTCTGATCTCACTTCATGCGTCTCCAATGCGGGGAAAAGGAATAAGATGATCGTCCTCGAAGGCAGCGCCCCCCGCACAGCATGCTGCATTGCAACCGCTCCGCCACACAATCAAGCGCAGCACCTTATTTCACGCAGAACGAACAGTTGGAGTGAGCGGAGCTTTGAGCAAAAAAGAGTGCGCTGAAACCAAAAAAAAAGAGGCAAGAGTGCAGTGTGAACTTAGCTTAAGAACGCTGTTTGATTGGGAGACTTGCTCTGTTGCCCCAGGCGAGGCACTTAAAGTCACCACTTTGGCAATGGTTTCCACTCAGAGCGGAGAGAAGCGGGAGAAGAGGAAGGAGTAAGAAAAGACACAGACGAGGGCAGGGAAGATGTGGAAATTGTTGATGAGGACGAATGGTAGTGAGAGAAAAAAAAAAAGATAGGATGTTCGACAGAATGTAGGAGGAGAAAACAGACAGACAGGGCATTCAGACCAAGAACATTGAATAATATAAAATGTGAGAATGATGGAGAGGCTGAAAACAGAAAAAAAACAGGGGGCGATATAGATAGAAGGAGGAGAATAAATTCTTCCCAGAACTGGGGGACCAAAGCTAGAGTGCCGGGCTAATTAGTTTCTAATGGCTGGACTTTCATTTGGCTAAAAGGTCAGCTAACCTTAAAGGTCACACTGCTCCATGCACACACACACACACACATACACAAAAAGAGTGGAGAGAGAATCCGGCGATATAAAAACACCCACACGAGAACAAATTATAATACACACACACACACACACACACACACACACACACACACACACACACACACACACACACACACACACACACACACACACACACACACACACACACACACACACACACACACACACACACACACACACACACACACACAGTGTAGTTAATAACAGCACATTTGATATGCTCATTTATGTCATGCTCTGGTCAGAGCAGGGACCAGGGTCATTATTCCATCCAAAGACTTTGATTACTGCTAGCATACCCACTGAAAATAACTATATGAATGTACATAGAATGTGAGATCATCTTTGTGTGTGCGTGTGTGTGTGTGTGTGTGTGTGTGTGTCTGCATGTTCTATGTTGGCAGGATACATTTACTGCCTGCAAAGCTAAGCACATTTCCGCCCGATGCATCTTTATGTAGATTACAGCCGTCTTAATAAAAAAAATAAGGAGTGTAATCAGCGTCTCTAAGTTCATGTTTTGCAAAGTACAAATGAACTGCGAAGGAAGATTTCTCGTTTACAGGACCAGGGCGCTGACTCTCATCCGTTAATGTAAACATGTTCGATGTGTTTAAGTCTGTTCGTTGCAGAGAGGGGCTACAAAGAAATGCTGCTGCACTACCTGACACAAGAAGCAGGAGCACAGTGAGGGTTGCACTCACGTTGACATTCATGCCATGGGAGCTATATAGAAGTGGATAATTGCACATAACAAGCTTTTTGTTTTAACCATCCTCCCGTTTATTTAAGACAGACGTTCTGCGACGGATGTTTTGTCGGGGGAACAAAACTTTCTTTGTAAATATATACAGTAACTCACGGTCCTCTAGTTTCTTGCGGGCCTCCTCCTCCCTCTTTGCTACTTTGGCCTTCAGCACCTCGTCCGTCTTAGCTGAAAAAGAAAGACAGCGGTGTGTCAGGAGCGCAGCGGAACTTCAGGAACATCGTAATAGTTTTATTATGGAAAACAGTTTGGGATAGATTTATTGAGCGATTAAGAAATGCATTATTAATTATGATACATGATTATATATCTGTACTGAAAATAAAATAAAAAACAGATAAATAAAAATCATATATTTAAATTGTTCCCATTTAAAAAAACACATATTTGTGTTTTGCACAAATGCTATTTCTGTGGGAGATACTGCGCTTTGATCACAGAATCATTGGATCAACAGTAAAGCGTACAAATCAGCAAAAATATGAATCCTGCCTTCCCCTCCTCTCCCTACCAGACAGCATCCTTCTCTGCTTTCCCTTCATACCCCTGTAAAAGTCAGCGAGTCTTCCCTGAGAGGTGTTTATCGTCTCGGCATAATGAAAAGCTTAAGAGAAAGTGAGGCTGCGGGAGTAAACACTCGTCAGGGCATTTTAAGCATCTCTCATCGTGAGCCGTGTTATCTCGGCTCCCTTTTCCTCCGCCTTTCCCCCTGAATAATCAAGATGTTAAGCCACATTAAAAAATATAATGCCGTGTATGGCAGGACTATCAATACTGCCTCTAAATTAATTACATTTCCGTTGCGGCGCATCATTTATTTTGCAGCGTTAAGGCCTCGGCGGAGCCATTCGCCTTTATTGCTATCTCACTTGGTTGATGAGTGAGCTATGTAAAATTGAGTCTCCAATATCATTACACTTAATGAGTTTAAACTTTGGGAGAGAGAGAAAAAAAAAAAAAAAAACAGACACAGAAGAAGAGAGCGAGAAGAAGGGGGAGGAAGAGAATGAGAACACTGCACTGTTTTGGGGAAGTTAATACGATATAAGAGTGGGTGTAAGTGTTTGTGAGCGCTTACAGAATGTTTGTGTTAGGGCACAGCTGTGGGTGTCCGAATGTGGTTTATTGCACCACTTGAGATGACTGCATGTGTGTTTTGTGTACTCTGTGTCTGATTGTGTGTTGGACTTTTCACTTGCAAGCGAATATGTTACATAAAAATACAACACATACATCATCTCTGTGTGTGTGTGTGTGTGTGTTTGGATGCAGGAGGCCATGGGTTGTGCTAGTCTCTCTGTGACTGCTCTGCTGTTTTTGTTCAGTAATTGGCGTAGACAAAGAACCGTCACACTGCTGTTACGGCTGGTTAAGTCTGGAGGTTCCGCATCTTTACTAACAATGACTCTACATGGATGGCTGAACCTTCCTCTGCCTCCCTCAGCTGTGTGTGTGTGTGTGTGTGTGTGTGTGTGGGAGCATGCCTAACCAAATAAGCACAAATCAATCAGTCTCTCTTAGTTAACACAGTCATAATGTAGTAAGTTTGTGTGTATGTACCTAAAACTAAACTACAGGCTGCACCACCCCTGCGCCTCTTTGCAACTACATTCAGGACTTTTCTTGTTTGTATTCACAGATGTGGATGTCTGTGCGTACACCTGTGTGTGTGTGTGTGTGTGTTTTTGTGTGAGTGAGTGAACTCCTCTCTGTGATCTCCAGTTCCCTCTTTGCTGGGGGCTACCGAGAGGCAGGTAGGAGACGGAGCGTTACTGGTGGTGCAATGGAGCTGGGAGGGAGACGGGGGAGAAAGAGGAGGGAGAAAAGGGAAAGGCAAGAGAGATGGGGGCCATGTAGGAAAAAGGAAGAACTGACAGCAAGGGGAACAAACAAAAAAACTAGCAGAATAAAGAGTAAAACCCTCACCTGCCACGCACACAAACAGGAGCGATTTGTCGCCTTTTTTTTTTTGTTTGCATGTTTATCCTCCACCTCTACTGCTCCATCCCTCCCCCAACAGGTTCTCTCATCCTCTCGCTCTCTTTTTTTTATGCTTTCTCTTCCTTCTCTTGCTCATCTCTCTAGTACACTGTGCCTGGGGGCAATAGCAGCAAATCAAACTGTTTATCCATCTCTCATCAGTGCGCTGCCTCACGGGGTTCCTGCCCCCTCAAAACAATGAAAGTAGGCCTGAGCACTGAGCCAGGGATACGATTTAATTACATCAATAAAGAGCTCTGCTTTAAAACTACAAAACAATACATTACAGCAACACACTTTAGTACACTATCATGAATAGCCTGTTAACATAACAGTTGCATGTAAAAAAAAAATTAAGCCTCACAGCTCTGCCCATCTAGAAATAAAGGCATATCTGTGCGAAGAGGCCGCTTATTGGAAGTATATTTCGTGGCAACTTAGTGGCTCCAGTTCATTGTCGGATAATTCCGTGATGGACTTTTATTAAAGCGGGTAATAAACGCCCGGGTGTTGGGGAGAGGAGAGGCCTTTCACTTCATTTACACTTCGTTCAGTCTTGGCTGCAGGGGCGGAGGGAAAGAGGAGAGAGAGATGGCAAGCAGGAAGGGGCGGCGAGCGTCAGTGAAATCACATTGTGATTATGAGTGTAATTGCAGCTCAGGGGCCCAGGGGCCATGTAGCTCTGATGGCGCTCGAAGATGTTTTATGCACGGCAACAGAGAGGAAGAAAGTGAGGAAGAGTGGGAGCGAGAGGCAGGCTGACAGAACGTTTGCAATTTTCTTCTTTACAGAATCTCCTCTTTCTCCTCCTCCTCCCTTCTTTTCCTCCTTTCTTCTCCTCCTCCTCCTCCTCCTCCCCCAACGTCCTCCTTTACTCCTCTCCTCTCCTATTCTCTTCTCTCCTCTCCTCCTCTCTCTTCTTTCTGTCCTCCTCCCTTGGCAGGATTAGCTGGGTCTCGTTAGAGGGGAAATGTAATAATGCTCCCACCAGGTGGAATCGGGCCCGCTCCATTATCAGCCGGGAGATGGATGGGCCATGTAGGGCCGGCGGGGGCCACGCGCGCACGCAATTTAGATTCAATAAACTGGCAAAGCAAGACCCCCAATCTGATTTATCTCTTACACGCCGCCAATGCTTGCTGCTACGATGCTGATTCCCTATTACCACTCAGAGAAGGACTATTCATTGGATGTAAGGCACGGCAGTAAGAGAGGCTTGTCGGGGCCCCCGGGACGGCAGCAAAACAGATACAGCAGTGGGTTAATACGTTTACACACAGATAAGCAATTAAATCTAAGGCCGAGGTGAGTTATAGAGTTATTAAGGAGGGATTGGAGGGGGGAGAAGGGAGGGATAAGGGGGTGAGAAAAAAAGAAGGAGGGAGCAGTTTTTCAGCACAGCGGTGTGGTAGCTCGGGCCTTAGGCCGGGTACAGTAAGTATTAGAAGTGAGAAAGGCTACCATATTATAGAGTTCACGAGGTGAGAGAACAACAGAAGAGCAGCAGCCTGCCCACGTTTTTTCAGTAAACTCAATGCTACACTTACAAACTAGCAATGCGAAAGACAAGAGGTCAAAACAACAGTTATCCACTTAGTCTGTGAGCATTCGTGTGAGTTTATGAGCGAGTATATCTATGCGAGTCTTCGTGTCTAAATGTAAGCGGGTGTGTGTGTTGGCGTAACGGGCATATTCATATCCACCGCAGTGACGTTAGCGGCGCTGGTAGTGGTGGGTGTCGTTCCAGTGCAGCCGCCAATCAAAGCGAATCTGAATGTCAGCAGGAGAGGAGGCGTGATAAATCAGCCTCACACCCGACGACAAACAGAATATTAGAGGCAGCGCAAGCGCCATTGGAAATATGTCCCTTCCAATCAGCCGAGCACTTTACAGTGAAGCTCAACAGCCGGTCCTCCGACCAACACTGAATAACAGAGAGACACGTAAAAGACGATGAATAAATAAATAAGATACAAGACAGGTCGGAGGACAGGCAGAGAGGCAGACGGACCTGTAGGCGCGCTGAGGAACAGCGGCCCTGGCAGGCAGAGAGACGAGACAAAGAAACATAAGGACACAACGGGGCAGAGAGGACAGACACCAACGGACACATAAAGAGGACAAGACAGATAGAAGACTGCTGGACAGACAGGGTGACTACTAAATAGTCATGCTAAATGATATATTGCTGCAGCAACAATATCACACTGTATACAATGCCACAGTCCGTCTGTGAAGGAATACAATGCACTCAGGAGGAGGTCAGAACATCTACATCTGTTAGTTGGCGGCTATCACAATAACAAGAAATCATGGCTCATTCGTTTGAACATTTACGCTGACAGCACAAGTCCATCCAGGTATGACGAGTGCAAAGTCATAACCTAACACAATTCAATGTCATAAACGCATATTTCGGACACTTCGGCTGGTCCGGCGTGGTGTGAAGGAGGCTTCAAATGCCACAAAGAAATAATGGGAGCTTGAGGAAGACCTGATGCTGCTTCAGGTTGTTACACATTACACAGGGATTCAAAAGACGGACTTAAACCTACACCGACATGAGGCATAGAATATCATCACACAGATTTTTTATTTTTTTTTTAAAAGGTTGCCAACCTAAACTTTACATTTAGTGTAAGGCAAACATTGATTTATGGGTGAAAGCTACTCAATTGACCAGCTAACTGAACAACTGGAGCATATAAAAAACTGACTTCAAGTTTTGTTTTTTAATGATCAGAGACGATAAACTTGTCAATTTAAAGTTTATATGCAGGATGTATGAAGGTAAGAGTTACTACTTTACTGTGTGTAAACACAACTTATAATATTGAAAGAAGAGAGAGAGAGAGAGAGAGAGAGAGAGAGAGAGAGAGAGAGAGAGAGAGAGAGAGAGAGAGAGAGAGAGAGAGAGAGAGAGAGAGAGAGAGAGAGAGAGAGCGGTGGACTTAAATCAGAAGCTTGTTAGTCTTCTTGGTTTCCACTAACAAAGCTGGGATCACATTATATACTGGATGAGATCAGGAGGTCGGGTCAGTAAATGTAACACTGAGACGGGGGACAAAGTTTAGCTAAACTGTCATTGCACGTTTTGTAATGATGCTTCACTCATTAATTAGTTAAATGCTACTTAACAATTACCACTGCATCCTTCTGAGCTGATGAATGTTGCTCGTCTGACCCGACCACGGTACCCTGGTTGATTGATACACTACTTGCTCAAAAAAAGCAGCAGCAGCTTCTTCAGTTGCAAAGAATATAAAGAAGCACCGCTCGAAGCAACCACTAGGTGGCACAGCACACAGACAACACAAGCGGGAGGCTCCAGCCAGGCCTTGCTGTTATGTGTGTGTGTTTAAATACAGGTGCCTGTGTGTTTGCACATGGACCCTCCATCAAAACCAGCTCATCCAGACCTTGTAGTTGTAAAGTATAACTTGACACAGGACGATATACCTGCATGCTGATTGGACGGGCCGACATGGAGAGGTACAACATGTACGTCTTTTACATATTTAGCAGTAGAAATACATAAAACCTATCCAAGGACCAGCCTGCGTTACAGTCGCAGTTAAGGTTTGACATGCTGCGACTTGTGTTGGGCCAGAAGAAAGTCTCTTCACAAAAGTAGCGTACATAAATCAGTGTGTCTCCGCCATAAGAGTGGATTCCTTCAGGGCAGAAGACGGGGAGACCTGAACTTGAATGATCCGTATCGCGAGCTGCCCTCTGCATCTGTCATCAGGCTGATTTAACGACAACCCATGAAATATTTACAAACCAAACAATTAGAGAGAGATATCTTACAAAATTAATCAATTATTCATTGGCAATCGTCTGAAAAAAGCTTTTGTTTTGTTTCATGGCTATATTCTGATGCTGGGGGGGGGGGGCATCAATTAGGGCCTGTACTCCTGTGGTGTTATGGATGCTTCAGAGCCAAGTGATTGCCTAGATGAAGGAGCCAGATGCAAATTGCCAGTACTGCATGCTGATACAGTGCTGTGGCAGCTGAGCTTGATAGAAACAAAAACACTCTACACTGTGCTATACATGAAAACAAGAGGAACAATTTGGATTATTCATCTGAATGTGTGACGAAATGAGTTTCCCTACCTACATCCAAAACTCTGGAGCCTGGCTTACGCAACATTTGTTCTATTCATTTTTTTTAAAACGACCTCTTCACTCTCGACACCTGGGCTCCGTGTTTGTATTTTCCTTCTCAGTGATCACGGTGAGATTGCATCTGTCAAACTCAAAGAGGTGAGGAATTAAGAAGGCCTTTATCTTATTCATAGGACAAACAGGAAGTAACTGTGTCCAGAGTTTATTTTCTCTGCAAACTTCAAACACAGACTCACTCAATTCAATTTGTGTTTTCTATACGGTACGTCTCGGTCCATCCTTAAAGTGCATGCAGTCCATTTCTGTAGACATAAGGAAGGTCTCTTGTTTCTGCACATGAAACGCCAAAGTTATTATCTGTGCACCTGTCAAACTGTCAAATTAGCCTTTCTAATCAATGAGTGGATTTAACTTAAACTTCATTTAAAACTGCTTTACCAGCATTGTCAACCCCACAGGCGAATGTGGTCATGTTGATGGATCTATTTTAGAGCTGAAACAATTCGTCAACCAAAATTAAATCGGCAACAATTTTCATAATTCATTGTTATATTACAAGCATAACGTGCAGGGAAAAAAAAAAACTGCTTCTTCCGGCTGAAATGAGACGGTTCTCTGCTCTTCTCTGTCATGAGAGTAGATCTTTGAACTGGAATAAAAACTGAATTTACTTTTTACTATTGTCTTGCATTGTCCAAGACCAAGGATAAATCAAGGTATTGTGGTATTGTGCAGATTTATTGGAAATAATGATATAACTGTCGTTTGTTGCTTCCCTAATCTGTTTGGATCTTATTGTGCTTCTTAAACAACAAAAACTGGCTAAAAATGTCTTCTAGACAAAGACCCTCGTGACCAACTAGTCAATTACTTGAGTGAGGACAGCCCGATAACTTGGAGCATCATATTGTCATGGAGTTGTTTGTCCTGATTAAAGAGTCTGACTCTAAAGAACACATTTCCAATCACTTCAAAAGTGAGCGTGAAGAATAAGGAAGATCAATACAATAATCCTCAGCTCCACGTTCCAAACCCCTCTGCTCCAGACAACACACCGGGGTCCGGGTTCTTATTTCCTTTGGGCAAAAACCTTTGCATAGGAGGTCTGAGGTTGAGAACAGGTTTCATGTGGGGGGCATTAAGCAGCTGAGCAGTGGGGTCTTTCGTGATGCATGTGGGTGGCTCGGGCCCAGCGCACCCCCCCCCCCCCCCCCCAAGGGCATAAAAATGCTGAGAGAGTTGGAGGACCTGGACCCTGGGCCGGATAGGAGGATTCAGAAAAGGTGGGGAAGAGCAGAGGCCTCCAGCGGTCAGGGAGATCAAAAAAAAGGGAGGTTACTCTGAGGACCATGCACTGCCATGGGCTTTGCACACACACATGCACACTTAAAAACACCTGAGGAACACACATGAACGTCCAAATATTCGCATAACAGCACCTCACACACACACACACACACACACACACACAAAAGCCTGAGGGGTAACGCCAACAACAAAGCCGCTGTAATGCAGCCACAAGGTCATACAAAGTTCAACCTGGAAATATCATAATGTAAATTAGAAGATATTCAAACGTTACATTAACCAGTGTGTGTTAGCAGCAAAAGTACAGTTATTTTATTGGTCGGTGAGAGAATGCTGCCTTTTAGATGAATACAAACGTTCTGACATGAGAACTTCATTGATATGAGCGGGTAAGTGCATAAGAGAGGTCTTGAGAGGGACCAAATCCATAATGCAGGGTTCACATGGTGAAATATTAAGCATCTTGGGGCCTCTGAATGACATCTCGCCCTCAACTTCAACCCCGTCATGTCTCCACATGCCGCCGTCTCTTTCTTGTGCCCCTCGGTTTTTATTTTTAGGCCCTCACCTGCTTCCTTGCATCCTTCTCTATCTAACCTTGGAACACGTTTGTGTGCTATGGTGCTAGAGAAACCCCATCTACAGACAAATCCCTTGGAGGAAGCTAAAAATAGGCTCAGCACACATTCGGCCATTGAATATTTTGAGGTGGTACACAAACCAGATTCAATTGTTGTAGCTTCAACTTGTTGCTAAATGTGACATCAATTTAGACAATATTTATTTATTGTTTTGAAAAACCTAAACAGGGATATTTAGCCAAATTAAGAGCTGCGGACACACAGGCTAAAGGGAGAGAGCCTCTTTTCTCTGATTGTATGACCGGAAGGCTCAGTCTCATGGGGAATGAAGCCACCAGTGTAACAACAGAAGAACATAAGGTCACACACACCCTTCATTGCCACCAAATCTGAGATCTCTCCACCAGCTGTCGCTCCGCTCTCTCGGATGCTTTACTCTCTGATGCTTCATGTCTCACGTCGCTCCTTGGAAAATGAAGTGAGTACCCGCCTGCTTTGCCTCTGCACATGAGAGTTCACAGTTAAACTGGCCCCAGTGGTCCCACCAATTCAATTCAATTCAGTGTATTTTGTATAGCCCAAAATCACAAATTTGCCTCAGAGGGCTTTACAATCTGTACACATGTGACATCCTCTGTCCCGGGACCCTCAGATCAGTACAGGAAAAACTCCCCCACCATATATGTCTCCTGTACAGGAGCTGATTATAGTTCAGTGTAGCATTCCACCCAAAACCACAGGGATGGGTTGTACATTATCGGGCCACACGTCACATACCTGAAGTAATCAGTGCTTACATTCTGTCATATGACAACGTGTCCTCATGACTGCAAGGATTAAGGCAGATTCAGCCTACTCCATTTTGTTCAAAATTGGATAAATATTGAAAAAGACAAATTTAAGTAAACGTTCAAATAAAATTGTGAGTGGTTCACAGATCAAACACAAGCACTCCCCGATAGCCCAAAAAGGAAAGTTGTGGTAGTAAGGCCCAACTATTTAAAGCTGCTGACAACAGAAACGCTCATAATACTTTCTGTATGATATTTATTTAACTTCCTATAACTATTTAAATAAAATAATTATTGGTGAGTAATTCCAAAATTTAAAAGAATATTGCACCCAGCGTCATTATTTGACAGAAAAGTCACTCAAATTGAAGGCCGCAATAATGAAACTGTGCGATCCTTGTTAGAATGAAATGTATATGTGCTGCAATTTCTGTGCAAAAATATGCTGGCCTAGTGTGTGTGTGTGTGTGTGTGTGTGTGTGTGTGTGTGTGTGTGTGTGTGTGTGTCTGCTCATCTGTTTCAGACTGAATGCACTTGAGCGTGTTGTTGAATGGTGGAGAATAGGCTCTGGTTCCCCCGCTGAAAGCCTGTTGGATGCCATTGTGATGGCACACCACTGAGTGTGTGCATCATGTGTGTTGGTGTTGTGGTGGTGGTGGTGGTGTGGGGGGGTGGGGGGGGGAGATGGGGCTAAGTCTATCAAGACCCCCGCACATGAAAGGTAAACTGGAGCCGCTAATCGCAGTGCTGACACAAGGAGGTTCAGGAGGGCGGCCACTTAGAAAAGAAAGGCAGGAGAGCCGGGACCCTGGCAGCGTCAATAGGGCTCAGCACTACTGACCACATTACAGGAACAAACACACACTGCAGAATAGACACACAAACTTGGTGGTCCCTGCCTGCTCTTTGGTGTGGACTTCACAAATGCGTTCATGGGCCTGAAATACTTCCCCAAAAAGACTGTATTCATTATGTTTGATATATTTCTACAAACTCTGTCGAGACGCAGCGCTGGCATTGCCGAAAAATTTATTTGAATATAGTGTGACGCACTCTGAGAGACAAGGTGATTAACGCAGGGCCCTGAAAACAAGGTCCAGACAGAACATCAGATGCAGGGGGAGTAAAGGAATAAATAAAGCAAAGCATTACAAAATTAATACAAGTTCAGGGACATATTTGGCAATTAACGCTGGAATGTCAGCTCACGAGAAATGATGAAGGAAAACAGAAAGACGGGATGCACGAAGAGAGGGAGAGGGCAGGCTGAGAGTGGCACCAGGGAGACGGCCTGGCCGCAGGAGGAGAAGAAGCACAGGGGGGGGGTGAGGGAGATCGTACAAATGACAGCCCCCCCCCCCCCTCAAAGGTAGCGTAGTGCACTCCCGTCTCTCTTCCCTCCTTCTCATCTCTTAATGCTTATTTTCATCACTTTGCTTAAAATATTGATAATCAATTAGCACTACGTCTGTTTTGCTACAGAATCGGTGTCACGGTCTATCACTCTGTCAGAGCCAATTCAACGCTCATTCAAAGTTCATTTTTCCTTGGCGGCTCTGTGCCTTTGGAGGAGTCATTACGCGGGGAACATAGCCCGGGGTGCAATCACCTATTCTCTTTCATTACTGGGGAGATGGAGAAGGTGAGAGAGATTATTAGAACTTTGGAATGATCACAAAGCTCCACACCGCCTGTCAGATCCCCCCTACGTGTAATTCATCTGGCCTCACTACCTCCCCCCCCACCTCCCCCCTTCCCTCCTCCTCCTCCTCCTCCTCTCCCTCATCCCTCTATCCATCCCTCCTCCCCCAGCCTCAGCCAGGGGTTTGGCCACAGACATTATTCATGAACATCTGCAGCGCGCTGAATATTCCACAGCCTCCGCCGTGATGAAAAGGGAGCTGCCCCTTTGACTTGTAAAATTAACATGCCGGCACAGAGATTATGGACGCGCCGTTTCATTCCAAGCCGAGCCGGGCCACGCTGAGACCGGTGCGGGCTGGGCTGAGCGTGGCGGGAGAAGCGGGACAGGTGAAGCATGTGCTCTTTGTGACGGCGAGGCGTCTGTTTCAGTGGGTAACGGGGAAATAATCAAGTTCATAAAAATGGTTTTATTTCAAAGCAATGGAAGGGACCACGGTGGAGGCGCATCGACCGCCGAGCTTCCAAACACACACACACACACACACACACACACACACACACACACAAATCAGACGTTCCTGATGTGATATGGTTGCATCAGAAGTGGACTTACAGCAGGTCTTTAACTCCAGCTAATCATTTTCTCAGGTAGATTTGTAGACATAATCACTGCAATCAACTGCTCTGGTGAAGGGCTAAAACCTTCCTTTGAATGTACATGATGATAATGAATTAATTTCACCGTTGCAGCTGCAACAAATCTATATTTTCCATTATATATTAGTCTGCCAATTATTTTCTTAATTTATTCATCTTTTTGTCTAAAAATGGCCAAAAAAAAAAAAAAAGTGACAAATGCCTGTTATAGGTTCTTAGAGCCCAAGGTGACATTTTCAGATGTTTTACTTTGTCCGACAAACAGTCTGAAACCCAAAGATATTTCGTCACGTTTGATTTTAAATCCTCACGTTTGAGAAGCTGGAAACAGACTAAACAAATATTCAATCATCAAAATAATTGCAGATTCATATTCCTGTCGATTGATTGATCAAATGAATCCTTGCAGCTCGATTTCAAAGCCTGTTGGAAAACCTGAAGAAAAGCTTGAAATGTCCCCCCCCCCCCCCCCCCCTTTAAACATCTCATTGCACCCTCTCACCTCTGTGCATCTCTCTCTCTTTCATTCTCTCCTGGGCGTCTCAACATGAAAGCCCAGCCAGAGAATGGAGACTCTTCCTCTCTCACACCAGGAGCACCACTGCTGGAGAGCAGCCAAGCATCCTCCCTCTCTCTCTCTCTCTCTGTCTCTCTCTCTGCTATGAGCTGTCCCTCGCAAACCTCCCTGCGTCCTCAGAGACACTCAGTGGACTGTGACGTACCTCACAGAGACATAGTAACATACATATATATATATATATATATATATATTAGGAAAACTCACAAGTACATGAATCGTGTGATCTGGACACACTCGTACTTTTTACAAGGTCATAAGAATAGAAGAAGAATTCGCAGTATTTAAATGAGAGGCAAAGATTTACAGGATGATTCAAATTATTAATAATCTGGCCCGTATTTTCCTGGTTTTTGCATACTGACAATCAAGACGAGAGGTACCGCCGCACACCCAGTGGAGCAACACTTCTCTTCAAGTTTTAAGCCCAAAACACGATGTATCCGCAGCCTTTACGATATCATGAAGATGCACGTTTAAGATCTGCCTACACGTGCAGCTGTCTAAGATTTGGATTAAATGTTTGATGCAAGATGTTTACCTTCCAAGAGTTAATTAGCAGGTAAACCATTCACATAAAAAAAAAATGCTATAATTACAACCAAGAATTTCAAATCAACCTCCTCACAGTAATTAAAAATCCATATATTACTTGTATGCGTGGATGCTGGACACTCAACGGAGACAGACAGAAAGTATATTATATATATATATATATATATAAGCAGCCAGACATACTGTGAAGAGAGAAAGAAGGGGGGAGAATACACTGCAATGCCTCTGGAAAGGGGAGCAGTTGGAGGGTTCTGACGGGCTGGAGCGGGACTTTGCGCTGCCTCTTGTTGATTGTAAATGGCAGAGCAAGTTTACTCCGGCAGTTGGAGCCAAAATGGAGCCTGACAGCTTTGTCAGGGAGTTTGAGCGGCTCAGTGGCAGGGCAGGAATCGGGATGATTCCATTCCTTTCATCTCCAAATCGCCCGATGAACGCTTGTGAAACCTCCATGGCAATAAAACAAAAAAGGGGTTGGGGGGGGGGGGGGGGGAAACCAGCCTGGCGTAGTTTGGGGATGACAAGGGGATTTTTTTGAAATACTTGTCAAAATGGAACAGAGAAATAAAAAGAGGAGCAAAGGAGAGAAACTGCAGACCAAAGTCGGAGAGAGCTGGTTGCAGAACAAACATGTCAGGAGGCGTTAGCATTCTCTCTGAAACACACAAATATTAATAATCCCAGCACTCATTCCCACCTTTCCTCTCTTATCTCTTCATAAATTATTCTACAACATATCGCTACATTACAACACACTCAAGAGCTTGACCTCTGGGTCTTCTATCTGCAGCCTTTATATATATTATTCTGGACATTTCTGCAACCTTTGCCACCATTTGAGACTTCCCTCACAAACCCGACCTAAAAATACGAACACCGGCAGCAACTGTATGTGTGCATTCCCGGCCTATTTATGTTTCCCATTTCAGTTGATAAACAGTCCTCTTCTCAAACTCTTTACTTTTCTTCGGGAGAGTCTCAGAGGAGACCACTAAGCAACATAAAGACCAGCCTATAGTGTGTGTTTTAGAGGAGGGATTGACAGAATAAAGGAAGCTTTACTGCCACTGCTTTGTACTGTTACACTCCCATCGCCTTATCCCTGTGATCCCTTCTACCTTCTATCTGCTTGCCTCCTTTTTTTTTTTTTTTTAATATTTCAATTTACAGGATTTGTTTCTGTGTCTGAGAGCGAGGAGGATGAGGTATAAAATTAATCTTTATCCTGGTTTTGTTGTTTTTCCTCCTCCTTGACAATGCATGTCAGTAATTAGCCGGCCAGTTTGGTTCCAGGCTTTTCAGTGGGTGTCTCCGTTTGCCAACTTTCGCCTTTTGTTCTTGCCACACAATGCCGCCCACTCGCCCTCTGTGTCTCTGTGTCTCTCTCTCTCTCCCTCTCTTTCCTCTCTGCTCTCCGCCTCACACCCACACAGGGCGTTACACAATCTATCCAAATGTGCTTCGCTTTAAAACCCCATTACTTAGCCCCTGTTGTTTCGTTCAACACAATTAAAAGAACAGGCCCTTCATGAGAATTCGGAGAGCCTCGCTCTTTTCACTCCCTTCATCCTCTCCCTCGCTCTCCCGTCTTCGGTGTTTCGGCGTTGGCCGAGGAGTT
The DNA here is from genome assembly GCA_032191485.1 of Leptoclinus maculatus. Lineage (NCBI taxonomy): Eukaryota > Metazoa > Chordata > Actinopteri > Perciformes > Stichaeidae > Leptoclinus > Leptoclinus maculatus. Next base: position 11,850,253 of record JAVDOI010000014.1, on the reverse strand, counting down.
ACTGTGAACAGGCCAGCTTAGTTCCCCTAATTCCTTGGGTTTTGTTTGCATATAGGCTTAGTTTGGTTCCATTTGAAACTACTCAATGCCATGCTTCATCCCCTGGCTGTAACCAGACCAGTGAGCAACTTTAAAAAATCGGTCAGCCAAATGGAAACAGGGAAGTACACACACACACACACACACACACACACACACACACACACACACACACACACACACACACACACACACACACACACACACACACACACACACACACACACACACACACACACACACACACACACACACACACACACACACACACACACACACACACACACACACAAGGTTAAAGGGCACTGGCATTGTTATCTCTCTAAGTACTGACACACTTCAAAAGAGTAAAAAACTTGAAGGCTCTTCCAGTAATGACTACCTGGTTGGGCTTCGGCAGAGGGTCTGCTGGTAATTTCAGGCGCAGGCGTGGAAGCCCTGCAGGACGGGCTTAGTTCAAAAGAAAGTCAGGTAAATGAGAGACAAGGCTACTAGTCGGTAGTAATGACCACAAGGTGGCTGTCAGGGAGGTGTCGAGAGGGAATACACACGTCTAATCTGAGTGAATCATCCCTCAAGTCTAAAATAACGACATCTCTCATGAGGGTTGTGCAATAACTTGACCACTTACTCAGAAATACATCAAATTGACACTTTTAAAAATTCAGATGTGGATTAAGTGGAATAATGGGTTCAATCGACTGAAAACTAACCGGGAACTATTTGTATTTAAACATTTCAATCATTTTGGGCTTTTATTACATTTTTTCTTCTTCCAAGTCTTCTGACGTTTTGTAGACGAAACAATTAATAGAGAATGTACTCAGTAGATTATTGGATAACGAAAGTCATTAGTTGAAGTCCGAAAGTCTGCCAAAGTATTTCACCAAATCTTTCTTGGCACGATCGTTTCTGGCATCCAACATCTTAGTTGAGTTGAACATCGTATTGTGTTAAACTCAAAGATGGTCTCCCAAACCACATCCATTCAAATTGAGGGCCAAAAGATGAATCTGTTCCTAACAAATTGCAGACAGCTGGTGACGTTTTTTTACAACAATGATGCAAAACTCAGTGACGAATATCTAATTAAAAACACTTTACGTCTTCCTTTGCTACACGCTGCACAGTTTTCAAACCCTGAATATCTTACTGAACATGTACTCCGCACAAATGAAAGCAATCAACCTAATGCTTGGGCCATTGTGCTTCTAGTTAAAGCCTTAATGGAGTTATGTCATGCAGTTTACTGACATCATCAGAGCCACACACACACAGGTCTGTTATGTAATTCACATTGGACAAGACTTTTAAAAGTGTACCAGGAAACTGTTAAGTCGTGTCTGACAGTGAGCCCAGCAAAGGCGATGCAATCATTTAAATACACTCTGTGTGATGCTGAGCAGAGTCAGCCATATTCAGACGTATCGTTATCATTCATAATCAGACATTGGAGCCATGTTTTTCCCCGTTGCATCACAGTCCACAACCCAAGTTAATTACCTCTGACACCCACCAATATCAATGCTACTACAGTGTGTAGAACGGCCAAAATGTGATACAGCAATCCTTTATGTAATACAGCTTGGCTGCAATTCTTCTCACTGGTCTGTAATGTGGTTATAAAATCAAGGTTTAACTCATTTATACTGAGTTAAACGCACTCCATCATCAGTGAGGACACCAACAATAGTTTGTTTTAGTCATTTGACCATTTGCAATCAAGCCACTCTTTTCTCAAGCTAAACACTTAATCAAATTAATTAATAAAACAACCCTTTGTTAATATGATAATACCAGATCTATATATTCATTTGATGCATTATGCATAAGAGCTGGAATTGTTTAGGGGAGGATTCTAATTGTTGTGACTGTTCATTATCATAGCTTTGTGTTTTCCAGTTTATATAACTACTACTACTACTACTACCACACACACACACACACACACACACACACACACACACACACACACACACACACACACACACACACACACACACACACACACACACACACACACACACACACACACACACACACACACACACACACACACACACACACACACACACACACACACACACACACACACACACACACACACACACACACACACACACACACACACACACACACACACACACTTCCCAGTTTGTGCTCATATGTTCATGTAAGCCTCTTTGGGGGCTGATATTGATCTTTATTTAAAACACAGTCAGCTAGGGGTGCACAACTGCCTTAAAAACCACTAATTACATCAGCGCTGAAAATAAATCATTGATCGACGGCATTATGGGAAATTACACTATCCCCCAAAACTGGATCAAAGTGAATGAAGTGGCTTAGCAGGGTTTCACTGGGGCTCTGCAGACAGGAGACAGGATTATCACCCCTGGACACACACACACACACACACCCCTCATTAAGAGGATATAAGTATGTCACAGGACTTATATGTTGCACACACACACATCATTTTGTTGTTCACAGTAGCATACAACTTTTGCCCAACTTGAGCCTCATCAGTCAATGACCAACACTTCCATCCCTTAACTTAAACGTGTTTTCACGTGCTCTATTATAACAATTATTTCAACTAAATGTTCTACACAAAAATAAACGTTGTATAATGCCGTCCTGGCCTAATGTGAGAGGGCCTCACGTCCAGGACCTGTGGAGGGGTCCACTGGGGGAATGAATAAAAGAAAGGGGGCCCCTGCTGGTTCATCTGGCCATCTATTGGTGCCCCGAGACCGCTGTTACGCCCGTCCCACCAGCCCCACCACTGGCCCCTTAGGGCTCCCCGGCCTGCTGCTAGGGGACCCCTTCATGTGTCATTAACAGTTCCCAAGCTGCAACACACACACATATATATATATATATAAACATACAAAAGAAAAACTGTGGTGCTTACAGAGCAGTGATTGCGTTTACATGGCGGGCAATTTCTCCGGTAAGAACTCAATTAAAACAATTAAGTAAATTTGCAATGTACTGAGCTTGTTCTGATCATTACTGACGCTCAATTCTAGTCACATTATTAAAGGATATTGGACTCTTGGCATCTTGGTTCTATTCATGAACATTCAACTGAACAACTGAACCGCTACGGTTAGAGATTAAACGGCTTGTTCATACTTTTCTAGATGATTGGGGATTTCGTTATGAGCAGCACCGCGTTCTGAAAAGGAAGTCGCTCTTTCTTGCTTAAAGACTGATCCAATCAGCTGCAAAGTGATTCTGGCTTTTGCCAAACAACTATTTAACGAACCAAATTAAACAACTGCCGAACCTCAGCAGACCAGTGACATACTGTACAAATGAAAATACTTTAATTACCAGCACAACTTAATGATTAGGAAAAAAAAGTTTTCACAATTAACAGTTAAAAGTTTAAGCCGGTGTTAGTCTTGGTTTCATTTCCAAAAGCATCTGTTTAACAAAACATCTTTTTTTTTTCTTCACTTATGAGAAGCGTTTGCTCCCGATATCAAAACACAATTGTTGGATGAACAAACACAACCACCAGTAAAGAAACCTACAGGTACATCATCCTTGCTGTTTGTTACAGAAAGCTCGACGAACTCTACAAAGGCACGAGAGCAGCACTCACTAAGACACAGCAAGCTGCCACTTAGTACAAAGTTCGCTACATCAACTCCACTTGTACTTACATTGTGCTCCAATCGACTTACACTGGCAAATCCAGGGCTTACATTACACTGAAATAAGCAGCGGATATTGGCAGAATGGGCTTACCCGGGCATTGTTTTAACTGGGGTTTTCTGAGGTAATTTTCTGGGCCACTAAATATTGAGGACAAAAATAAAGTAGTTGTTGTTGGCCATCGTCTTCAGCGGGAGTTCAGGGGGATTCAGGGGGGTGTTAAGATGATTTGTAGGCCTTTTCTCCTATCAGATCATCTAAAATGTGAGTGATTACACCGGTAATCAGCTGCAAGCCGACTCTGGCACAGTCTGTGTTTGGGAGATAAAGGGCGAGAGACAGAGTTAAGAATGGAGAGAGAGAGAGAGAGAGAGAGACCTGTGAGAGAGACAACAGAAAGAAGGAGGAAGGAGGAAGAAGGTGGCAGATTATTTCTCAATATTATCACATGCCAGGGCGGCCATTCTCCGACTCCTTCAGCTTTCCCCCCTCTCTCTTTCTCATACACTCTTTCTATTCAGAGATCCATTTGTGCTCGGCCAAACAAATAGCTGACACCGCCTCATCAAAGCTTTTGGGATTGGCAGCCCGGGCCAAGTGGGGCTGTTGACAAGCGAGGGCAGTAAAAGACGAGGAGGAGAGGAAAGAGCAAGACAGAAAGAGAGACAACAGAAATCCCTGCCGTAATTCCCCAAACTGTAATCCACTGGGCTTAATGGTGTGTGTGTGTGTGTGTGTGTGGGGATTATACATTTATCATCAATGCTCATCCTTGCTCTCATACTGGTGTGTGTGTCAGGGTGTGTGTGTGTGTGTGTGTGTGTGTGTGTGTGTGTGTGTGTGTGTGTGTGAGGAGAAAAGCCAGCTTGTATAGACGGCCCAACAATGCCGGCTGAGGGATTTAAACCCTCGCTCTCTATCATATCACCACATATCCTGGCCAATTCAGAATAACGACTACTCTATTCACTGCGGCTGATCCTACCGATTAGTCCTGATCTGGAGACGCCCCCCAACACACACACACACACACACACACACACACACACACACACACACACACACACACACACACACACTCTCCTCCCCTCACCTCTTACCACTTGCTCTAAACATGCTCCAACAACAAGATCCCCGTGTTACTGTGTGTCACGACTCATCTGTAACTGGTCCCAGCAGGAGTAATCAAGACCGCCCGAAAGCTTTTTGTAATTACCTGAACTCCATCAACTCAAAAGGTCAAAGGTCATACCTGGTGCTGTAAAACCCTGGCAGGTTTTAACGTAGAATTGGGGATTTCAAGGTTTGTCACGATTAGAAACATTTACACCCAACTGAACTCAGATAGGTTTCACGTAGATCAAATACAGATACATACAAAGAGGTTTTTCCCTCATTGATGTAATGGAACAAAATAATAGAAACACCCGTCAGTATGAGGCAATACAATCCAAGTTGAGTTTCAACACAAACTGAACATACGAACATATGAACACCAAGGACAGGACGCCAGACTATCGCCGGGCATAGAGAGATAGACATTCACACCTACGGGAACTTTAGAATCCTCAAACAACTTTGGACTGTGGGAGGAAGCCGGAGCACCTGGAGATTACCCACGATGCACGGGGAGAACATGCATACTCCACACAGAAGGGCTGTCCAGCCCGGGATGGAACGAGAGTACTAGCCACTACACCACCGTGCAGCCCGACACTGATACAACATTTAAATGTGAAATCTGTGTCTGACTGCAGTTATCAATTACAGGACTACAAAGTCATGAAGTCACTGTGTGTACATTTAGAGGCCGACCGTAATTTTGAGTGAAAAAAACGACTGTCATTCATTTGAATGAGGCTCCTGCCAACGCAGAGGACTCCGGCAAAAACAAAAATGCAAAAACCTCGCTCAAAGAAGTTTAACCTGGCTCCACTTTTATCTCGACTCAACTGTACATTCCTGGTAGATTATTTTGTAACATGAACGCCATATTTCAACTCTTTGCCTCCCCATTGCACACGACAAAAGATAACCTTCCAGTAAAAATCCTTCCACATAATATCATACAAAAGCTGTGCAGTGGTTTTGATGTTTGATAAGCCTTCATACTCATCTATTCAATCTAATCTAACCAAACCAGATGAACGATGAACTCTCAGAAACTAAGGGATCAGCTCAACGGTTCAATAGATGACCCGTGGCCGTTGTGACCTTTCAGGTATGCGACTGTCACTATTAACACAAGGCCACTTGTGGAGCCTGGATCTGGCCTCTAAAGTGTCCACAAAGCCGCAGATCACGACAGGTTTATTCTGAGTATGAACAGAGCTGATCGCATCAATCTCTGCCCCGGGGTCTGCAAGCAGCCTGGTTTGGCTTTAAATCCGTCCATTGGCTCTAAAAAGGCATGAATCAAACTGAGGGAGACAGATTAGCCTTTGGTAACAAGAAATAATCAGAAAAAACATACTTTCACCATCAGCAGATACAGGCCCGGACATCTTTCTTTTAAGCTGACACACACTAATTCATGGAGCACAGACGCTCAGACAAATGTACATTACTGAACATGTGTCCTGCAGATGTAGTGGCTATGAAGAAGGCCCTGTTCTCTCTCTGTGTGTGTGTGTGTGTGTGTGTGTGTGTGTGTGTGTGTGTGTGTGTGTGTGTGTGTGCGTGTGTGTGTGTATGAGAGTGAGGGAAACATGGGAGAGACAAGAAATACCTGAAGAATCCAAATATATGAGCAGAAGAAAGAAGGGAAATTAAATGAACATTAATTCCCCCACTTCTCAGCTCGAGGAGATGAAAGAGGAGCAATGTACTTTCTGATATTTATTTCTCCTTAAACACACAGCTGCAGTTCTGCCCCCCTTATAGCCTGGTTTACTAATTAGGCAGAAATATGCACAGTGGAGCCAATGGATTAATTAACTGTTTATTTCTCTTCACCCCTCTATTGGAAACACTAGGGTTTGGACTCAGGGATGCAAGATGGAGAGAGAAGGAAGAAAGTGTTTGGTGGTGGAATTTTGGACAAATCAGATGAGTGCGTGTGGCCTACTGTAAATAAAGTGGCAGTGCCGCCCTTTTGAATGAGCGTGGGTGGATGTCTCTGTCATCAGCCCCCTGCGCCACACAGAGGAGGGCTGTTTGAGTTGTTATGTCTGAGTGTGGACAGCTCATGCAGGGCCAAGATGGAATGAAAAAGGACATGAAGGGACACTGTGAGGGAACAGAGACGTTTGACGACAGGGGACAAAAGCACTAAGAACACAGTATGCTGTTGGGGGGTGGGGGGGGGGGGGGTGACCACGTGGGATCACGGCCAATAGAGATGACTCTACCAGCTCTCCATTGACAGCGCAGGAGTAGAGTCAAGCAGTTAAACTAAAGAGTGTTCAGTATGAATGTTTGGTTTAATCATGGGCGGATATTCTAAAAAAACGCTGGTGTGAAATTAGTTATGACAAAAATACATTTCGTTTTTTTTGTCCATCCTCCACAGTCTGGATGTGAAGCTGTTGTGTAACTCGTCGCAGCTTATGACTGTAAATCAACAAACTCGCAATCCATAATTGATTTCCTGCACTGTAATAGGATAAAACGCCTGATTTAATAAAAATCTGAAACGCATGAGATGGAAACATAGAGAGTACCAAGCTAGCAAGAGTTCAGTGGCACACCGCAGGCTGTTTGTTATCAGCATGCCGCTCAGAGTGCAAAAGTAAGGAACTAATGGAAATGAATTAAAGTCAAATTCATGTAATTCCCAAAGTATAAGTTTCATATTCGATTATTCAATAGAAAGACTTCTAGTTTGAGCTTCTTCTAGATTCTAACCTGTATCTTAACGGCCTCTGTTAACATTTTCATCATTTAACATGTTCTACGAGATCCCCTGCTATATATTACTGGTTGAAAGCCAATACAAAGTAAAACCCTTTATAGAGATCACAGAGGGAGGGATTTATCAGTGAGACGCCCCCCCCCCGCGGTAATGGTGGCTTGTTTACTTCTGCCTACAACCCGGATTCATCTACACTGCAAGTCTAAAAACTTAAAAAGAACGAGTGAGAAAGGAAGCAGGACATTGGGAGTGGGAGACAGAAGCATGTAACAGGAGGGAGAACAGAGAACTAATAAGCTGAGAGAGTGTGTGTGTGTGTGTGTGTGTGTGTGTGTGTGTGTGTGTGTGTGTTTGTTGGGGTAGGGTAACAGCGAAATCTGTACAAAATTAGGAGTCCATTAGAAGTTTGAAACAACTCATGACTTCCATCTGTTCCCGAGGCCTGGAACGTGAGATTGGAGACGACAGGTGTCTAAATGTTTATCAGCCGCGCTGCGTTTATTCCCGAGTCTCTGAGTTAGGAGGAAAAATGACCCACACTAATCTAATTCAAACTAACATTCACTTTGAAAGGTTGCTGGTGTGACAAGAATAAAAACACATGCTGTTCAAAACCATTGGAGTCAGTGCAGCATGTGCTGACTTGGCATGTAGATTTAACTCTTCGGACCCATGAGAATACACACGAATGTAAGCACACATGCTAACGCATCAATCTTACAAAAGATGGTCGTAATATGCAACTTAAATAATCAGGGAGTTAAAAGGACGTTGACCCCAAATTAATTCCAGATCTGAAGTAAGTAATGTGTTAATAACCAGTAATAAGTATAATGAGTTATTCCAGTCCAGGGCCTCGGGACTGTTTGTCCTCCATTATTAAATTGTATATATATATATATATATATATATATAGAGAGAGAACCAAAAAAACAGGAAAGAAATGTGCAGCTGATTTTTCAGCCCAAGCATCTGGAGGGTCAGTGTTCCTTTTAGTAAACACTGCAGGTGGTTGATGTTGATGATGAAATTGATGACTTGCGTAACAAATGTTCATTGAAAGTAAAGCTACCTTTTCTTTCCCCCAGTATAGATTAGATCCATTATCAAAGAAACAATTTGATAGGACGCCGGTATCAGGTGTTTGATGATTGAATGCTTCACAGACTCAGTGAAATGAACCTGAATGAGTTTTGAGAGACGGGTTAAAGTATTATAAACATCTGGTTTATCCGGAGCGTTTTTTTTTTTTTATTTCTGAAGCATTTTCATTTAACATAAAATGAAACTAAAAACTGAATGAAGTATAATGCCAGTATCTAAAATAAAGCTAAAAAAAGCAAAACTTTCTGTTACGGCATGAAATATTCACCAACCAAGTCATTGAGCTCCTTCTAAATGAAAACCAAGCAGAAAAAAAAATGCTACTGATCTGAAATAATTTCACATCTGGGAAACACTCGTCATTGTTGCACTTTACTTCTGTTAGCAGTTATCGCCACATGTTAAACAGCAAATCAGTGGTTCAACCAAATTCTGTTTCGACCAGTACGTAGTCTGGAGCCAGAGCATTGAACAGGAGAGGCCATGTCGGAGTGAAGCTTGGCGTGATCAAACTGGACTTGAAGTCGGGACTTCACCATTAATGCCCACGACATTCTTCTCATTTCTCATCATCTGAAATTATTTTATCAGTAGCTGCTGTAAGACATCAGCCTGTGCCATAAAATCCACCAGTTATATCACAATCTTCATCTGCCACAGCGGCGGTTTGAGCCCTCCCTTCCCTAACCTGTAAATCAGCCGCATTCCCCGATCCACCTCCACATTCCACCCCCCGGGGGAAGCAATCGCTCACCGTTGAGGTGTTTTACACAGATTTGTTGCCAATTTGTTGCTTTCCAGTGGAAAAGGTAAATGTAATAATGAGGGGGGGGGGGGGGGGGGGAGAAATTCATTAAACATGTGTATGAAATACTTTTCAAGTGCGAGGGGAAGATTCATTGGGATGTTCATACGGCGCATAATCATGCCTCCGTCTGCTCAGCCAGCGATGGCATAAAACATTTAATCTGGGATGAACACTTTCTGTCGCTTTCTCTCTCTTTGGACCCTCTCCCTCTAAACGCTCCCCCCCACCCCCACCCCCCCAATCTTCCTTTCTCTCCCTCGATCTCTCTCTCTCTCTGCGACTGCCAGAAACCACAATCATAAAATTATTAAAATGCTGTTTGGCTGCCATTAATCAGGGGTGGTGATAAATCCTTGTGTGGGAAGTGACAGAGCATTAGTCACATACCTCTTGGCCTCCACCGACAGAGAATAATGAGCCACGAGCCGGACCGGGTCAATCATAAACTCATCAAATGCGTCATTTAATTTCTTCATTTAGACAAACACAATTTGTTTATGGGAAAGATATCAGGTGTTGTGGAATGAGAAACGGCGCTGAGACGCTGGTACATTAATCAGGGCTTGATTACACGCGACTCTGCGGTTGTTTATCCTAATTTCATTCATTTCCATCAACAAAGCAAACACAGACGAACACAGCCATTAGTGATGGTTGGGGATGGCACAATTACAGCCGCGTATTAAATAAAGTGATGATGAATGGTCCAATACAAACTAAAACAAAGGGGTTTTTATTACTTCAATTCCATCCCAGCCCTCGCCTTCCTGTGTGTGTCTGTGGAGCCTCGCTGGTGTGAAAGGAGAGAAGAAGAAGAAGAAGAAGAAGAAGAAGCCGTTTGAACTTTACTAATAGTGGAGGACAAAAATAAAGAAGAAGAGACAAAACACAAACTTTTGAGAGAAGTATTGACTCCTTTGAAATGACAGTTGGTTACATGTGATAGCAAGAGACAGCCGTGCACATGAAACCGTCGGTTACAGTTACTTTTCTAATTGAAATCAGTGGGCGAGCTTGTTATAAAAGCAGCTAAACCTGTGAATGCAACACATAGAAACACATGTATTCCATTTACCTACACACACACACAGACTGTAAACACAAACACTGGAGCGTACTTGCATCCCCCTCACACACACACACACACACACACACACACTGATAAAGATGAAAAAAGTAACAGCAACGTCAGACATGTGCTTTTTTTTTTGATCATGTAAAGCTTCAAGAAGCAGTGTGATTGCAGCTTTCTGGTTCAGTTCAGCTGCAGAATTTCACGGAATATCTGCCCTTTTCAACAACATGCAACACTGCTTTGAACAGAGCTGTCAAATTAGCCACTTCTAATTGCATAATATGACAATGTATTTCCTCGTATAGCTTCGCGTGTTGTACGTCCAGGGAACCTTAAAGCAATAGTTGGGACATTTCGGGAAATACGCTTATTTGCTTTCTTGGCTGCTCCTGGCCAAGAAAATGTCTGGCACATAACCCCCTCTAAAACACAACTTGTCGTTTTTACACTTAGCTTTCTGTACAGATTATAAAAAGAGACATAACGTGATCATTTGTGAGCTTTAGAGCTGCTGGTGGGCAGATTGTGTTGCCTTTGGACAGAGCCAGTTTCCTAAAATGTGGGACTGATGACAATTCATTTAATTTTCATATATTGATTATATTAATATTTAGATATCCCTGTGATAGTTGTTTTGTCGGTAATTTGATTATGCGAGTGGGACATTGTTGTCGGTGTCCACATAGAACCAGATGTAATCTGTCTGTGTGTGAATCCTTGAGGCTGAACAAACGTGTTGAATGCATACAAACAAAACAGGGAATCAAACCGCCAACCTTGCAATTTCCCACTCTAACCCTCTGAGCGACTGTCCCCCCTCCAGACACTACTATCAAATCAAGCACTCCTCCATTTTTCACACGACGCACTGCAAGCAATCCCTTGTCTTGTGCCTTGGCCGCCTCATTCATCCCATTCGTCTGCATTTACATCTGCCATTCCCTGTGACTCAATCATGCATGGATGTAGCACAACTAGCGATGTGGCACATTAAGGTACCGTGAGGCGGAAATATGTGCAACTACGGACCTGAGCTTCATTAAACAACAGTCTTATACTGTTTAGGATACAGACAAAATGTTGGGATATAATTAAAAACACAACTACTAAGCTATAAAAAGCCAAAATGTGTTTAGTGTCTTAAACTAGAAGATGTTTCAATTGTCGACTAAGTGACGCCCAAACAAGCCTTGGAGCTGTTGTTGCCATTTAAAGTAATACAACCGATCAATCGAATCACCTAAAGAGCCATTAGAAGAATCTAGTGTGATGAGTGCACGAAGGCCAAGGTTGCAGCGGCAGCCCATCCTCATCCATCTATAACAGGAACGTCCGTTTTCTATGCCCGGCTGATTGTTATTCAGGGTCGCAGGGGGAAGCCGGGGCTTGTCCCAGTGATGCACTGGGTGAAAGGTGGGAAAAACAGGCAACCGGTCTATTACTGCACATGGAGACACGCGCAAAAACCTTCAAGCGATTTGGAATTTCACATTCACCTCACCTGAATGGAAATTCAACACAGGTGATCTCCAATTAACTAATTGTATGAGTTGTAAAAAACCAACCGACTGTACACCAGCCGTGATGAAGGCGTGTCCTAAGCCCTGGACTAACATGAAGAATGCCGTGTCAGGAATGCACAGGTTCACGATCCCTTCATGTCGACTCCGGGGGCCAATAAGACGGCTACGTCCATTACAAAACACACAAACTTAGGAAGATGGTCCGATCCCTTCCCCGTCCTTTTCCTTGCAAAGGTGCCCAAGCAATAACATCTTCATACCTTCCACATGGTGAGGATTGAATAACAGTTGTTAGCAGTGCAGACTGTCTTTACTCTCTGCTTCTCATCTCGCTCAGTCTGCATTCTTTGCATTCAGCCTCCCTTCTCCACCCCCTTTCTTGAAAAAGCCCCGGAGCGCCTGCCAGCGGTCCAAGGTAATTAAATTACTTAGCAAAGTTTACTTAACAGTAAATGGTTAGCAAAATTTAAGGTGATTGCAAATTTGCTTTCATTCCACTTCAATGGCTTTCCTATTTAAGGCTCGTCTGCAAATAATTAGCACATACATTTGCATCAAAATCGTTTATACCATATGTTGCAAAATTATGGAAAGCAGCAAATTAAAAATATTCTTTTTCTGTTATGGAAATGTCTACATGTTGAGAGCAGAGAGAGAGAGGGAGGGAGAGAGAGAGGGAGGAAAGGAGGAGGGAAATACTTCACCATGTGTCTCCAAACGCCGACAACAAGGAGGAGAGAAAAAAAAGAGGGAGGAGGAAGGAAAAACGATTCAGTTTGTATTTGAACATACTCATGACGGTCTTTTTCAAGCGCTCACCAGATGCTGTTTGAAATCTGCCCACAGAAGAAAAACAAAGCCTTCTCAATCTCTGACTCTCGCACACATACACATAAACAGAATCAGAGAATCTCCTCTAAGTGGCTCTCTCTAGTACCGTATATATTGTTCACTGGAGATCCACACATTGCAATTTTCTTAAACATTCTCCAATTCCAGTTTCCAGATTGTTTGACCTGCCGATTCTGATTTCCTTTGATAGAACTATAACTTAGCTTTTTCATCACAGTCCCGAAAAAATTGTTTTCAACGGTCCCTAAATTACCGCAGCAATTCTAAATGTCACCCTTTTACTTTGCCATCTATAGTGGCTAGTTGAATACAAATTCAAAAGGAAACAGTGATTGTATTTTAATTTAAATACTTGCTTTGGTAAAAAAAAAAAAATCTTGGCATTTTAATTTATTAAATTGTATTATTAGCTACTTAGAGATAGTTTGAGGAAGTCCATAGCACAGGTCATAATTCATTCTGTAATATCTATTTTAGATTGCGGTGAAATTTTCACCAAAAACTCGAGCTGGAACGCATCATATTCAAGTCAGCGTAACCTCCGTTAAGTTTAGCTGCATTTGAATGTGTTCCAATAGAAAAGTGTCTGATTAAGTTAGAAGTTACAAATGTTTTTAAGACTGTTTTGCAGTTGTGACAACTTGCTTTATGAGCTTTATGTCTTCATGTCTTTATGTCTTTATGTCTTTATGTCTTTATGTCCGGTCACCGGCCATGGCTAACCTGAGAACCAACCGCTTTTCCGATTGGTAGCCGATCGATTGGGGTATCTTGAAGTTGTTGGGGTTTGCACATTGAGCAACAGGGGGTCCCACATTAGAATTAGACATTTCACTCCGTCTGGTCTCCAAACTACGTTTAGTCAATAAAACACACGAGAGAAGTGATGCGGGAAGAGATGCAAACCGTGCTCGAGACGAGAGTTCTTTCCTCCACTGATGGCCTTAAGAGGTTAGCGATCGTAGTGGTATGTGCGGTGATTTGCAGCAAAAAACTAAACAAAACAAAAGAATATGGAGGAGAGAATGACTGGGGGGGGACGCGAGCGGCAAGACTTGTCTGTTCTGCAGAGAGAGTTGGAGGTAAATAAGTCATTTTGCAATGAACGCAGGTAGCTGCCTGCTCATGTTGTGGCTTGAGGAGGACAATTCTGTGCTTTGTTTTTGTTTCAATATAACTTCCCTACATTTCTTGGTTCCAAGCACATTAGGGAGCATTTTGCACATATAGACGGGTCCAGATATTCAATCCGATAGCATCCGATGTCTTCAAATGTCTTATTTTGCCCAACAAACAGTCTGAACCCAAATAGATTCAATCTACAATGATATAAATGCAGAAAAATGTATGTGGTCTTAAAGATCATCAGTCAGTTATCAAAACAGCCGTCCACTGATTTTCTGTTTACCTGGTTATCAATGAATCAACAAATAATTTCAGCTCCAATTGATTCCCATATTTTAATTAGGGCCGCAACTCACACTTTTTTTTCTAATAGCAATTAATCAAAAAGGCCGACGTTGACATATTAAAATGTTTAATTTTGTTGCAACAACAGTGTAAAATACCCAAAGACTGTGGAAACCAGCCAATGTTGCTGTTTGAGAAGCTGGAACCTGTTTAAGTTTGGTATTTTTTATTTTTTTTATTTTAAATGCCAGTAATTATGTGAACACTAATTTCAACATTAATCACTTATCAAAATAGTTGCAGATTAATCTTCTGTTGATGAACTATTATCATTAATAGTTTCATCTTTTATTTTAGTGTGAAATTTGCAAAACAGCAGTATATAGTGGAGGATAGGAGGCCTGGCTTACAGCAGCAACAACAACAGGGCACAGCACGGCGGAGTTTATTATACCCATAAAACAAACCAAAAATCAATTGTACATAAAACTCTGATCCAGTCCTTAGGTCACTCCGTCCGCCCCGCCGTTGACAGACACCTTTGACTTGGAAGGCTTATTTCTTCCCGAAATAAATAAAATCCAGTTGTAGGTGTAGAGGACCACAGAGATCCATCTCGAACACAATCATTCTTTAAACTCACGTGCACATTTTAGAGCGTAAACAGACTTGTTTTGGAGAGGGTCAGAACAACAGCTTGAGGCACAGCGCTCTTACTGTGAGGTATGGCTCTCTAACGGAGCCCGACAAACCCACCCATCCATCCATCCATCCATCCATCCATCCATCCATCCCTCCACCCACCCCTCTCATCGGGAGGTCAGTCGGTCCGCCACCAGTGTCAATCTGCTATTAAGTGAGCGGCAGGGGCTGTTTGATAAAAGCTTATTCAGGTATTTGGGTCCTGTGTAACTGGAGCTCTCTCTCTCTCTCTCTCTCTCTCTCTCTCTCTCTCTCCCTCTCTCTCTCTCTCTCTCTCTCTCGCTCTCTCTGAGACATAATTACGACTGTTGACTGGAACAGTGAGGTAATGGCACATAAATCCAGCTGATCAATGGCTACAGAGACTAAATTACAGGACATCCCTGCGCCATTATCCTGCCAAAGGACGTCAGGAGACACATTTCTGCACAGATGCAGAGGGGGATTTCTGTTGTGTAATTGTTTTGTTTGTTCGAATACGGTGGAAGCTATGTTGTTAGAATTAAAGCTTTATGCTTGAATACAAAAATGAATGTATCAAACTAAATCCCTCTAATGTAGCGAACCTGGAAGCCTTTCTGCTAAATTGTTAAATTGAGGCCTTTATAACTGGCCTTTTAAAAAGTGCTGCGGGGTAAACATTAGCCAGTTTCCTCTATGGACCAAGATGTTTTAATCATTCAACTCCTTGAGTCATGATTAGCCGTTTTATTCTAAGCCCCCCTTCTTTCTGATCTTTGACTGAACCTTTACGGTTACATTAAGAAATCCAAATTCAGCAGCAGTGACATTGTAAGACATAGCAGAGCACTAAAAACAACCCCATAACAAGAAAATAACCGTATTCTTTAAAAGAAAAAAGCTGTTATCAAGTTGTTTACCATCTTTTGGCTCAAAGATACACCTCGACAGCAAAAGCCTTCTTTTCAGTTCAAACTGCTCAGAGTCTGTTTGTGATGCGCTGCTGCTGCTGCTGTTGTTACAATAACACCTTTAGCAGAGAGAACATGTGGTTAGGAGTTATTACCGGGTAATTCCCCCGGTAATTCCCGTTTTTACAGAAAACCCCCTTTAAGATGAAGGTCACAGCTTAAAGCGTTTGTGACAATCACCTTAGTCATGTCATACAAAAAAAGTGGTGCTACGACCGGAGTGACGTTGATATGATGAAGATGGATAATGTGTGATAACTGTTATTCACTGCCTAACAAATCCTGTCCCGCATACCAGAGATGACTGCTGACGCTCAGGGAGATGGCGATAAAAGTACAGAGGTGGCAGACAGAAAATTGAAAGAATGAGAAAAAAAAAAAAAAGCAGACAGGCCATGGGAAATAAAGAAGGAGATTTAGGCCATTTAAAGCACTGGGTCTTGTCTCAGTCTCCCCATCCCCGTCACCTCTTTTCCTGGCAGAACAAAGGGCGGCAGCCTCCTAAATGTGGCGCATTAGCCCTTTAGTTCCAGAGGGGGTAAGGTGACACCCTCCATGTATGTGGTCTGTTCAGCACACATCTGTCAGGGCCTAAGGGGGTGGGCCGGAGCGGTGGGAGGGACAGCGGGCACTGGAAGCACAAGGAAGAGCTCGAGAGAAAGGCTGCGTGTGTATATGTGTTTCTTGAGGACCCCTGCTGCGACAGAGAAGCCTAATACCCTGTATTTACTGTGGAAGAATTAGTCCCATCGCATGATGCTGCTGAGCTTGGCTGCGCCCCCTCCCCCCCCCCCCCCTGCCTCTTTATGCCAGTCATCAGAGAGGAGACATAAACAGACACAAACAAGAGAGACGTACTCCTACAGACATGATAAGAAACTAGCATGCACCATAACATTGGGTGCTGATGATATTATACATGATGTAGGTGTAGTAACAACACCCTTGTTCATTTCTGACTGGGGCATCATTTGACGTTTCGCTGTCATTCTCTCCTCTTAACTTTCTTAAAATAATGTAAAAAAAAGATGTTGAATTTCTCACAGTTCAATGTGAGTCACCACTGCAAGAAAAACTAAAGAAAAACAAAATTTAAAATTGATTTTGCTAAATATTAGTTGTTAATTGCACCACTCATTGATACCGCTGGGAACTGCAGCAGTGAATGTTTTAAACTTAAATTGTGTAGCTTCAGTTTTAAACCGAAAACTGGTTTGTTCTACGTTCTTAAAATCAGGAAAGAGCAGCGCTGTCCTCGACCAAAGGAATTCTAAGTCGACTAACACCCATACGATTTTGTTTATTCATCGATTAGTGTGAAAAAGCATAAAAAAAAAATGACAAATCAACGAAGAAATCTTAGTTGAAAAGAGAAAACATCTCCCTACCAACTCCGGCCAGGTGTCAAACTTAGACAAACCAATAGAGGAAGTTAATTCAAAACAGTGAGACCCTGCCAAGTTCAAGCCTCTGATGAGATCTTAAGGATTGTTTGTTTTGCTGCTGTCAAAGGTTCAAATAGGGAGAAGACGGAGGTTTTGATGACCCCTGGCCCTCAGGTCCTTAGTGGGTGTTCTGCAAACACTCCCTATTGACGTGTGGATGAGGAGAGGCCCGCTGCCGCCAACAGTGCTCATTTGAGTGGAAATGGACACCGCTCTGAAAAGAGCCCAGAACCCTGCAAGTGGCTGAAAAGAAAAGAGTATAATACATATGTAAGGGTGTGGTGGGTGGGGTGTGCGTGTGTGTGTGTGTGTGTGCGTGGAAGTATATATGAATGAAAATACTTTAATTTGAGAGTGCTTTGGTTTGGAATGGAGGAAGACTACTTCAGTACGTGTATATTTGTATGTAGAGAGCAGATACAGAGAATGCCACGTAGTAGATCGCTGCTTTTTGTTGTGACATAACCGCTATACTTCATATACAGTCCAACTACATCACACCGTGCATGAGGGGTCCATGCATGCTGTGATAAGTAATGAAATAATCTCTGTTAACTGACATTTTCTAATGGACATCTTTGAAAGTCAGAATGAATGATCGATATCATGAATAATATTTTTATTTAAAAGTCAAAGTCTTGTGTACTGTATGTAGTTAATGCACATGATGACAATAGTAGGCTCTGTTTTATTAACCTAAAAGTGATAAGAAGCATTAAAGTTACAAATAACGGTTTTGTGAAAATTATATTATTGATGAAATTAGCATGTGAATTTGTCTTGAAAATATGGGGTGTAATGTGATG
Organism: Leptoclinus maculatus; assembly: GCA_032191485.1. Classification (NCBI taxonomy): domain Eukaryota; kingdom Metazoa; phylum Chordata; class Actinopteri; order Perciformes; family Stichaeidae; genus Leptoclinus; species Leptoclinus maculatus. The sequence goes on along the minus strand of JAVDOI010000014.1, from coordinate 11,832,035 downwards.
TGTGTGTGTGTGTGTTTGATATGTAGGCCAAGCAGGAAGTGACCCATAAACATATCCATCCAGCTCTTTCATTGGGGGCCAGTGTTGCCCTCCTCCTCTCACCTCCTCATCCCACTCGACACACACACACACACACACACACACACACACACGCTCTCAAAGCCCCCAGTGAGCGCTAAGCAGGCCAGCGGGCCAGCCGACGGGGCTCATTACAGGTCCACAGAGCCCCCCAACACAAAGGCCTGAGCCGCTTTAGCCATGGGATGATCTGCTCTCTACTGACTAGAGAGAGTCCATAGACGGACAAAAGGTGGGAGGGAGGGAGGGGATGGGAGAGAAAGAGGTGGAGGAGAGAAGAGGAGAGGAGAGCCATGGGCTTTAAGGATGTCAGGAGACCCCGAGAGAGAAAGCCTGGCGGGCGCTCAGAGAGGAACGGAGGGAAGAAGGAGGAGGAGGAGGAGGCTTAAGCTCCACGGCTACGTCAGGACATTAACATTCACACAACCTCCCAACATCTGCTGCTTCCTTCTCGCCCTCCATCCCTCCCTCTTTCTATCCCTATCTCCCTCTGTCCGCTCGAAACGCTGGAACAAAGACAGTGGGACGGAGAGTGAGAGGAAAAGATAGACGGAGAGGGACGAGAGAAAAGCAAATGCAGAGAAGAAGAAGAGATGCGACAGGGATGAATTTAGGACTTAGCAGCCGCAGGGTCAGAGGACTTGAGAAGAAAAAGATAACATTAAATATATCAAATTACAAAAACATGATTTCAATTAGCGAGGGCACTCAATGGTTCACCACAAAACAGAGGAAAGGCAGCAGAAATAAAATCATGCATCAGTCCTAGTACCACAAATAAATTGCTTTATCAAGTAAAAATCTGTAGTCCAATTGTATATCACTGTAGATCGTTATGAGCGATATTATCACAGACACCTGAAGGCCTGATACAGGCCAGAATGGGCTCTGTGGTTCAGACAATCTTTGACTGAGCCATAAACCTGTTCTACTGGAAGCCTCTGGGAAAGAGAAGAAAACCAGAGACATGTCCAGTGCATTAAAGCCTCTCCACTAGTCCCACGTTTGGCCCTGGGCCTGTGTCTGCACCAGTCTGGCCCACTGCACTCAAAGCCACATGCTCAATTTTATGATGCTTCCCCACCCATTAGCGCAACATTAGCCTTGAGGTGGCAGGGAGTGCGGGCTGTCTCCGACGTACAACTGAGAAAATATTTAAGCAACGGAACACAGAAGTCCAATTGTCCTCCAAATATCCCAAATTCCCACATGTAAACTATGTTTCAAAGTATGATGAAGTATGTAAAGTATGCTTCAGAAAGTCCAAAATCAGGGAAATCACAGAAAAGGAATTGCGGCGTTGATCTGTGGCGTACAATAAGGCGAGTCTTAAGTGAAGTTAGTGTGTGGCTGCTGGGTCCTTTATAGATGATGTATAGATGCCGGCTTCTTTCATATATTTCCTGTGGTGAAATTAGAGCTCTGTTCTGAAGTGCTGGGACCGTGTGTGTGTGTGTGTGTGCGGGTATGTGTGTGTGCGCGCGCGCATGGCTGTAAACATGAAGACATCTTTCTCCACAGTCAATCTCTGCCTGTCACATCTGGCTCGCAACTCTACCCCTCGAATACACACTGGAATATATACACCGCGTGCATGGTGACAACTATGACTTATGTACTGGGAGGAGTGTTTGAAATTAAGCTGCAGTGAATATGGGCCCAGAAGCACTCAGAGCGGAGAGCAGGAGAGTGTGTGTATGCATTTGTCTGTCTGTGTGTGAGAGATTGTGGTCGTGTGTGTGCATGTGTGTGTGTGTGTGTGTGTGTGTGTTGGGAGGGGTGCTGTGACTCTGTGTGTGGGAAAACAAGTACGAAACCTGTCCAGGTCCACAGTGAAGTGTGCGTACATGAGACTGTGGCTCATTTCAAGCTCGGATAGTTGCGAAATACGGCAAAAAAAATAAAGTCTCCATTTTATTCCCTGGTATACGATATCAATATATCTTTATATGTACAAAGTGGCTTTACATCGGGCACATTGTGCAGCATAAAGGAGTTGGGTGATGATTAGATATTTGATCAATTTCTTAAGACGATACAATATTAGCTGACATCACAAAGTCTCCCACAATACTATTTTAATTTGATTCGACTCAGGGGCCTCCATTTAATACGAGACAATATCAGATGTCAAACACAGTCAGTTAGACTTATATCAACTCTCTGGTCTCTGGAGGAAGGTGCCTTTGGATGGACACGGCGACACAGACAGTGCCATGGGAATTTAAAAATAAAGATATCTCCAAGATGATGCTGCAAATGGATGTTTTCTTTGCATCCGTTACATTTGATCGTTGATCATAAGATCGATAAATCGATGGATCAATACACTCCGCCCCTTTCACCAAATGTCTAAACAGTACGCGGCTCTATATGCATTAAAGTAAAGAACCAATCAGAGTGAAAACTCACAATATCTCCAAATATATCACCATAAACACGTCGTAAATACGTGTGACTGCACAACCCTTAGGTGATGTCACAGGGGGGTGTTTATGAATGACAGCAGATGTAGTCGAACAAATTGGCAGATTACAGACTGAGGCTGCTCTACACAGTATTCTCACTTTCTGCCTTCAAGCTAGCATCCCCGAATGAGTGAGTGACCACAACTGGCAAAGCGTCACACCACGGCAACAAGCTCTGAACCACATTGGAACAGAACATTTAAAAAAAAAAAAAAAACAGAACAATCATCCCATCTTACCTGCGGCCTGCAGGACCATGTGCATTCGGACTTTCGCCTGCTCTGCTGGAGTCTGCAGGAGAGTGACGGACAGACAACAAGAAGAGAAAGTTAGCTTAGTATCCCATCCTGCTGCCTGAGTTATCACAAAAGCTCAGTTCATAACAGGACCGACAGCCTCCCCACTGACACAACGTTATCTATGTAATCTGCAAAACTGTTGCGTCCCTTAGGCATCGATGTATTTTACCCATGATAATCTTTAACTGCAACCATTAGAGTGAATGTTCCCCCTTAAACTGTCCTCACAGAGCACCAAGGGACAACTTCACCAATCTACTAGCCTAATCATCTGTATATAAAAACCTGCTGGTGGAAAAACAGAAAGCAACAACATCTCTGACACACCAGGGAGAATCAATGAGGAAGAGATGAAGAGACATTTAGAGACAAAGAGAGAGAGTGAGAGGAGAAGAGAGAAAACAAAAGCTGCTGTAACAAGTCTTTGGAGAGTTGGATAAGAGGGCACAGAGAGCACATTTTACAAAGATCACAGCCAAAGACTCAACATATTCCCCATCCCATGTGTGTGTGTGTGCATCTGAAACGCTTAGCGGGCATGTATGGGGGGAGGGCCTTGTGCTTTGACAGCTGTATTGGGAGGCGCAGCCCATTTTCCTGACATGCCCTCAAAAGGGTCTTGCTGTAATTCCAATATCACTGCTATTAGATTTGAGGGTCTTAATTGTCAAGGAAGACTGATGGCTACGACAGGGCTGTAAAAGGCGAGCAGGCTGCAGATTGCTCTCGGAGGTTGTTTTTTTTCCCCGGCGCTGCCGTGGCACGGCGGCCCTCGTTACCATGCAGCGGTGGAGACGGTGTGTAGGATTAGAGAGAAATTAAATGCTAATGGGGATGGGATCTGAATCTGCTGCCTGGGAGCATCATTTAGACGACAGGGCCGGGGCGTCGCTGACAGGCAGCGCTTCCTCCCTCCCTCCCTCCCTCCCTCCCTCCCTCCCTCCTCCTTCTCCTCCACAGACAACTTGCCTCTTCCTCCCACCATTCCTTCTCCCGGGTACCCACCCCACCCACAGCAAAAAAAAAAAATCTGATTTATCAAACTGTAAACTTGTCACTTTGTAAAAACGTCACCTTTCGGTGGCAGCCAGGGAAATATAATGACCCCCTTTAATGTAGCGATGTCAGGGTGCTGTATTCTAGACGGAGAACGCACATCAAGGCACTGCAGACAGACTGACGCACACTTAATGCAACATCGATGTGTGTGTGAGTGCGCGTGTGTGTGTGCGTGTGTGTATCCCCTGTAGCAGGTGACATAGTGGATCACGCTCACGCTGACTGGCACTGCTCGACAGCTGAAATTACTAATCGCTATTATGCTGAGAAGAGGAGGAACACTTGAGGCCTTCACCCACACACAGACGTGTACACACACACACACACACACACACACACACACACACACACACACTCTCTATTACCCCTCATGAAAAAGTGATATGGGCTAAAATCTGCCTTTTTTTTTGTTGCTTTCAAGCATCTTCTTTACAGCAAAAGCGAGATTTACAAGCTATAAAATAACCCAATTGAACCCAATTAAATGGTACAGGGCTTAGCCTGCTGAACAATTGGAATGACACAGGAATCAGTCTTGGTGCAACCGGTCTTTTAAAGCAACAGCACATCACGTCGTAACTAACCTGATCATTGTGCGCTGTGCAATCATCTTAGTTACAGATTTTCAAAACGCCCCCGTCAGTAATTACATTAGCATTTGTTTACATAGGCCTTAAGGCATGTGTTAGTCCGTGCATCCTCAATGCACGAACACACACACACACACACACACACACACACACACACACACACACACACACACACACACACACACACACACACACACACACACACACACACACACACACACACACACACACACACACACACACACACACACACACACACAGTCCTGCCAGCTGCGGGTAATACAACACTGAATCACACAGAATAGAAAACTACCGCTGCGTTGTCTGCCGCCGTTAAAACTTTTCAAGCAACTTCTTGTCCTGCCGACACAAGTCGGTGATGTCAAAGCGCACATGGAAAAACACCTGCTCTAACATCAGTGACTGGCGTGCGGGGCCAGCGGTGTGCAACATTCTTAAAAGTTGTAGTATTGTGCATCACAGCAGTGTTCTTCCATGTGTGATTCTGCATTGAATTATTATTTTTTTAATAAAAGCAGAAAAGAGAAAAAGGAGGAATCAGGACAAGCGTGTGCTTTCCTGCCTAAAGAAACTAAATGAAGGCGGAAACAGGCCAATTAATATCAAATTATCAAGGGATGTAAAAGATTACTTAGAAGTCAACTCACAACTAAGCAAACATAATGATACAGAACCCACACACAACCGCATGTTTTCGCTTCCCAACAAACTCTCTTATTTTTCTCTCTAATTTCACACACGCATGCCCGCTTCCTCTGTGTGTAATTCATTAGTAAACAATAAAAAGGCGTTAATTGTGCTCCCCAGAGGCAGAACTGTGTTCCCCCCACTGGGAAAAAGGCACCCGCTGCATCTGAAGTGGCTTCGCCCCTCAATTAGAACTGCGCCTTTTCCGACTCACACAAACAAACATGAGACTCGGAGGGAAGGACTCTCTCTGTGTGTGTGTGTGTGTGTGTGTGTGTGTGTGTGTGTGCATTTAGAGGGAGGAAGGTAGGAGTGTGTTTTGGAAATGAGCAGCACAGGGGCTTTAGATTATCACACTGTGAGGAGAGGGGAAACAGGCAGAGGGGGGGGGGGGCAAAAGACAAGACAGATAGATTTAGTGTTTTTGTTTTTGTTTTCTTCAGAGACAAACGGAGGGAGAGTGCGACGAGGAGGAAAGGTCAGGAAGAATGGATCAGACATAAGCCACGAGAGAGGAGTTTTAGAAAGTACAAATGTAGAGACGAATGGTTAGTCATATAGCAGATGTGCCACGGACTTTACAAGCACTTTCAATTCAGTGTCTTGCTCGTGGTCACTTTGACATTCAGGACAAGGAGAACCGCACCACGAGTAACGGATCATCTGTTCTACTAACCGAGCCGTACGCTTGAACATCAAAACATGTCATCAAACCACGTTTTCACGGTCGTTCCGAACGGCCACATTCAAAGGTGACAAGCCGGCCATCATAGAGAAGTTAAAATCCGGCCTTCTTTCCTTTCCTCCACACACCGGGCCAATCCCTGCCACACATACGTGTGACCAACACGTATTTCAACAACATACAGTATGAAATGTCTTTTTCTCTCCCTCGAGGTGTAAAGGAAAGGCTTTTTCTTTTTTGTATAAACACCCTCCTTTTCAAGTAGCTGTCATAAATGAACCTACTATTTTTGGATTATTATTGCCGGCACTGACACCCACACCCGCTCGACTCGGGCTAACTCCTGCCCTGAATGTGCCAGGAAGTCCTGTGTGCTCGCGGTAGGCCTCCAGCTTGTTCCCTTACCTCACCACAGCGACGACAGACACACCGAGACACGCTTTAGCTGAGCCTAAGTGCACAGCGTCTGTCCCATTAGTCAAAAATAAACACGTCCCATTAGAAAAATAAATAACCCGCACTCGGCTTGGTTAAAAACAATGCGGCACAGTGTATAATGAGGCACTGCATGCAGGAAATGTCATCTATTTGTAGTCATGGTCTATTATCATTATTGGGCCCGAGGCGGACCAGACAAAGCAAAGTATGGTGGGTCAGCAAATTAATAAATGCCCGTTAGGGAGGCCAAACTACGGTCAGATAGGCCGTAAATGGCCAGACTGTGGTCAGATTGTTTAGACGTCACCAAAGTAACTCGCTCGATCCTACCAAAACTATTTATTTACGACGGAGCAGGAAAAAGAGAAAGACTTACAAAAGTAAGGTTTAACAGCCAGCATACATCAGGACTCATGCAAGCAGACGAGCAACACTTCTGGTTACTTTTAGTCATCCCCTGCTGACGTTATCCGTCACTCAAGCAACGACTTCCATGTTCAGTTGCAGGCTCAGGTCTGCTCTGCACTGCTGTTACGCTGTCACAGAAGCGTAGCACCCACCCCTTCCTGTACCCCCTCAGGTAAACACTGTTATAGCTGTGTCAGCACTTTCGCCGTTGCTTGCACCGTTAACACCGTTAGCTACGAGCCGGCGGCGGCTCGCTGTCGACATGTCGAGAGTCGTTGAGAGGCAATCGAAAACTGGCACCTTTAAGAGCATCAACGTTTCAGGATCACTGTTGAAAAGTGACAACATAACAAATGAGCTAGCATGTTATCTAATTGTAAACCTGCATTTAAATATGATAAAAATAGAAATATGATGACATAGATATAGCAGGTGTAGCTTTTTGAAGATGCATCAGGTGAGCAACCACATATTCATCCACCGCTCGGAGACTTCATTGTTCACAGTCCTTTAAAACCCTTTACGTTAATGTTTGTTTGGTGATTTTAAACATTCATTTTGACATACGTGAGTATTAGTTTTAAAGATAATGCAAATAATCAATTTTCTTAGTGCTGACATGAACCAAATTAAATATATTTATGTAAATGGTGTATGCTCACGAAGCACAAAGACATGCAGAAGGACAGATCGGTGACTTTGTCTCTGTGTCCTCTCGGTGAAGTAAGTTCCCAGCCTCCCGTAAAACTTATTCTTTTCTTTAACAATTTGTCGGGACATAAAATCACCCCTGCTGTAAAAATGTGTGAATACATTCTCATAAACAATATTATCATTTGCTCTTCCCTGCTCCCTATATTCTACCCAAAAGTAAAGAATCTGAATGAATCAATGAATGAATACGACTCACTGTGGGTTTGAGTAAACTCACCTGACAGTTTCAAAACACTATCTTGAGCCCATCTGCGGTAACATTAATCTTAATTGCACCACTGTGACCATTATTATCTGTCAATAAACAGTTTCAATATACACTCCCTCTAACTCTCTGTATGCTGGAGTTGATATGCTCAATATTCATCTCATTACATTTTTAAAGTCTTCATCTGTTTCCATTTTCTTTCATTTGTTGCATTCTGCTCATGGCCTCCTCTTCCTCTGCGCCTCCCTCCCGCTCCCCCTAAACAAACACACCGATATATCCCAAACCCAAAAGAGGACAGGGGAAAACAGAGCCCCTAGAAAATGCAATATTTCTGTTTTTAATATCGAGGTCTATAAGATCAGGGCAGAGATGGGTTCCATGGCAATATGTTTATTTATATATTTTATAAGGAGGGGGAAAAAAAATCTGCCTATCAGTGTATGTATTTGGGGGGCCTGGGCCACTGTATCGGAGCTCATCTTATATGAAAAATAATGTTGTGTATGGCTATACTTTTATATATAATGGCAATATGGGATCAGGGCTCTTTTACAATGTGCCATACTTCAGGCTAGGGCTAACAGCATTTTATGGCCCGCCAGCAGTTCATCTTCATGTCTCAGGCAGGCAGGAGCACTGCATAATAATGTCGTTTCCTGCCCCCAAATGCTATTTCACAGGCCGGGGCTCATTTCTCAAACTTCACCACTTTTACAATTTCCCAAACTTTTATTCCCGTCATTATTACCAACAAGATTTCATTACGTATTTAGAATGTAAACAAGTCTGAGTAATGACACTCCCCCGTCTCCCTGGAATCATTCCCGCTGATGGCTCTGCTGCTATCGCACGCGCATGTATTCATACAAACACACACACACACGCGTGCACACGCGCTCGCACACACACACACACACACACACACACTAAAACATGCACGTGCAAACAAACACACAAAACCCCATGCACTGCAGTTTGCACACATACAACCATACAAGAAGTACACATACAAATATAAACTGCCCCAGCCAAGATACAACTCAAAGGCAGTAATTTACTGCCCCGTGTGCACGTGCGTGTGTGTGTGTGTGTGTGTGTGTGTGTGCGCGTGGGAGCGCATGCATGTATGTGTTCCTGATAAAAGGGGGAGGCAGTGAAGGGGGGGGGGGGTAAGACGGAGAGAGTTTTATACTCAACTCACATAAATCATGTAGAAGAAAAATGAGCAAATGTGCAGGCTAACTCATCTTCTCCCCATCCGGAGAAAATGAAATTCACTGGAATACCTATCAAAACTGCAATCATCCAGAGATAATATCTTCTTTGGTCTATCTGCACTTTCCGATTTAATTTCCTCCATGCCCTTGACATCCAGCGATACCATTAAGATGAAGCACATACAGTAAGGGAGTAGTTCTCACGTTTTGATATATGAGATCTCGACGCTTAATGTAATATCATCATTTGAAAATTAATGCAATCTTTCTTTTGTTTGGGGGAGAGGGCGGGGGGGGGGGGGTCTTTTTTTTGGAGACACTCGAGGAGCGAGCCGACGTGAGACAGGCAAGACGACGGAGGGCGAGACAGTGACGAGGACACGTGAAAAGGAGACAGAAAAATAAGTGATATGCGAGAGAGGAGGGAAAGACTGGGGAATACTTTGTATTTTGTGGAGCCCCCCCCCCCTCGCCCCCCCCCCTCTTCCCTGCCAGAATGACATGCAATTACGTCTGGGCCTGCCCCGAGTCAGAGGTCACTCAAATTACTCCATCATTTAGCCGCGCCGCCGAGATGAGAGAGAGAAAGAGACCACCCCACCCCTCTCACATCCTCCCCACCCCCCGCCGCCACATCAAATATCATGAAATCATTAGTGTAATAAGCATGGAAATCTGTTTGCAGATTATCAACACCCCCCCCCCCCCCCCCCCCTGCCCTCCTTTATCTGCCCAGAATATCTCTCTCTCTCTGAGCCGTTTTCACCTCTTTATCCTCTACGATCATATTAGAGGAAGAAAGACAGACAGAGACAAAGACAAAGAAAGAAAGAGAAGGAGATACTGTGAGAGATAAAGAGCTGGTGTTTAATGAGACAATTAAGGACGGAAACAGAACAAAGAAAATAAATGATAATTTTCTAACGTCTGACCTCCGAACTCCCCTCAACTTCTTGTATTTTACACCAAGGCAGCTCAAAGTCAGCTCACTGCCATATCCAGTCCTATTGAGGAGGGTTTGTCACATTCTTGGAGTGCGAGTGTGTCGTCCTCCCTTAACTACAGCTGCTGTTGCCTATCTGTCAGTAGGCCAACGCGGCTATTTGCCGGAGTAAACTCTTCAACTCGCCAAGGGACGCCATCAGCCATCCCCCGAAGACAGCCATGTGCAATGCAGCCTGGTGCATTTGCACATTCCACCTTTTCAGATGACAAAAGAAAAAAAAGTGATGCGGAGCAACCTTTGCGTGAACACATTGTCGATGCGGTACAACATTTTCACATGAAGAGAATCAGAGGGTCTTTAGAAGACACAATGCCCCCAAAACTTTTGAGTTTTAGTTCAGGAAACGCTGGGATTAAAAGAAGTATGCTTTTTCTATTTTGGTATCCGAGCATATTCCTGTGTCATCATGGCGTTAAAAACCATATGGAGCTACTTGAAGTGAGTTTTTAATACTTTGCTCCACTGATGGTGAACTCATGTATTGTATCCCTGGATTACTTTACTCAACAAGTACAATTGTACCATCGGGCTGACAATGACAAGTTAAACAGCTCGTCTAGTAACACCGATACTGTCCGAGGAAAGGTCGAAAGGCCATTTAGGCAACGTATATCATTATTAGAGGGACAACTACACAACACAGAAATTAAATTTCTCTGACAGCAGGTTGAACAAAGAGTCAGATATGGTAATGATTGTAGTGATTAGTGATTGTGTGAACTATAGGTAAGAAATGCTGCAGGAAAAAGTAGGTTTACTGCACAACCTTTGAGACTGAAGGGATCACTTTAAGCTTCTGAATGGTAGAGAAACATTTGAATTCATCATTTAATACTGAGACCTATTTTTCCACAAAAAAATGAGATCACGAAGGGTTTGATGAATTACTTTTTACTTACTACAATTTGGTGTAACTACCGGTCATATACAAACAATTCCATTTAAACAATGTGTCTGTTGTTAATACGATTAAAATCACAAACTTTAAAAGGACTTTCTCAAAGCTTTTACAAAAGGTCTACTGTGTCCCATCAAGACATCAACGCAAAGGCTCCAATGACAACACAGATGTGTCATTTCAGTTTGTCTGTGACTCGTGACCTCAACCTGAAACCCCAGACTGATCCGCCTTCTCTGCTCTCTGCTCTCTCTCTCCCTTGTTCTTCCTCTACCCCTCTCTTCTTCTACCCTTCCCCGGGCAGTGTGTGTGTGTGTGTGTGTGTGTGTGTGTGGTAGAACGACGAGTACAGCTGCTGATTGAGCCAGTAATCCTGATGAGGCTGATTCCTCGTGTATTGATTGAGCTGCTGGCTTTCCACCACTTCGCTCTTAGAAGCTGTGCATCTGGACTGATTAGCTGCTGTAGGCCACCTCTTTCACTATCGCTCCATTCCTCCCACAGCAAGGCATAGCCCAACTCAAACGTATGTGTGTGTGTGTGCGCGAGTGTTCAAAAGCAGAAACCAACGCAGAGCACTGGGAGCAATTAACTTCAGTCTTTTTCTCTGCATCGCTACCTATCGCGTTCAGTCAATCTGCTGAAAATACGAAAACAAAACAAACAGGAACAATACAACAAACCTCAGACCACATAAATCTTAATTGCACACCTAATTACTGCACCAGTCGTTCGCTCACACAGTTAACTTAACAGGCGGAGGCAACGTTAGTATTCATCATGAAGAATCAAGCACAATCACCATTTGAACAGAGGCTTGATTGTCGAATCAGTCTGAAAGTTTCATTTTTTTTGTTGTTATTAGTGAACAACAGAACAGCTTATGACTGCTATTGCAAATTATCTAAATCAATTAAAAGCAGTTCCTTGATAGAGACCCGGTCCAATCATATGACTTGAGCTTGGTGACTCCACGATAAGTGTCAATATGGTTGATGCACGAATCTTAAGAGCAGTACATCAACAGAGAGTCATAAATGCCTGTTTAGAAATCTACAGGGATATATGTTGCCAGGCACAGTGCGGGGGGGAAACGCTGTTTTTTTTTTTTTAAACCGCCCTGCAACTCTACCTCAGAGGGAGACGAGCTCCATTATTTACAGTTCTCTGTCCCGAATCGTAATCAGAGTCTTGCGCTCCCCAGGCAGCGGACTACTGGGGTGCAATCTCCCCATGAGCATAAACACACCCATAAATTCAAACACTCAGTATTCACGTATTCAAATTCCCAGAGATATATATATTCAAAAAAAAAAAAAATACACTGGTAAACAAACCAACGTGTGTGTGTGTGTGTGTGTGTGTGTGTGTGTGTGTGTGTGTGTGTGTGTGTGTGTGTGTGTGTGTGTGTGTGTGTGTGTGTGTAACGGTAAACTCGGAGCTGATCCTAATAAAGACTACGAATCAAATGCAATGTAATAATCTGTTACTCTAGGTCCTCTAAAACTTGCCAAGAAACATTAACACAAACACACTGGCATGTGCAATCCCAACTGTGCATAAGACATTCTAGTTTACATTCCTTAGCATTAGCGCTGTTCTGTATAACTTAAACAAATTTGAATAATATTATAATATGATTTACAATTCAGGGTCACTTTGGCCTGATGCAAGTGTGAAAACGTGAAAACTCTGCCCATACGTATACTGGACATTATATTTGTCTGCAATATATATACTGACCCGGGATCACTTATGTCTCATGGAAATGAGTTCACATTCCTCCGCTTGCCTTTAAGAGGACACATGACTCTCAACACGAGACACGCATTACCTAATGTTTGCCAAGATGTAACTGCCAATACACATATTGATTAATACTGTTTATGCAAGTAATCCTCTCTTGAATAATTCAGACCCCCCCCCCCCTTTATGGAGTACCACATCAATCACACCTCCAGACCTGAACCGTAGACATCTCCAAAGCCGAACTAGACCATTACTATATCGTGCACTATATTTAATGTCCGTCATTTTATTTAAGTGTCTGAACTCAGTGAGAAATCCATGCACTGTACAGTGCAAACAGTAGGGAGCGGTGAATTAGAGACCGCTGTACCCAAACCCCAAACAGTGCTTAGTAACTGTATGATAGCTGTACATGTAATAATAGCTTTAATAGCATTAGCAGTTTTGATGTAAACTGTGAGAAAAATCTCTTTTCCCCACTTCAATCCGAGTCAATAATATGGAACAATTCTGCGACTGAGCTTGACGCCGTTGAAATCTGAGGTCAACTTTATCTGGTCTGCCGCTCGCTCAAGTGGAGAGTTTCTGCGAACTGTTTGAATGTTCGGGGTCGGTCATTTGTGTGGCATATTCAGGGTCATTTGCGTAGCGCGTGGTGGGGCGGGGAGGGGTGGGGGGGGGGGGTCATTTGCGTAAAGGTGCTGGGAGCTGCAGGTTTAGTATGCAGGGAGGCGAGGGAGGGAGGGCATGTGACATCCGCAGAGAGCCAGGACCCTCGCTGACCCCTGTCTATAATTCATCCCCAGGAATAAGGGGCACATCAAACCTCGGTTCCTTCCCACCCAAAAAGAGGAGAGAGAACCTTTTCACTTTGTTGCACGGCTCTCTGACCCCGTATTAAAGCGAGGAGCGAGAGAAACGCTGGAAAACGTCGGCTATTAAATTTTCAGGGCTGTCCCGGGAGAGCGTTTCCAGCGGGATACCGATTCACGGATTGGGAGAAGACTGAGGAAAGGGCCCCATGCTGACAGGACGAGGGAGAGGGAGAAGGAGGGAGGGGGGGGTCTGAAAGGTAAAGATTCTCCTTTCATTCATCCATCAGCAAACAGGTATGCACACATGCAGAAATCCTGCAAATATCCACAACAAAATGCAAAAATGAAGGTGGACAACCTGTCTGTGTGTGTGTGTGTGTGTGTGTGTGTGTGTGTGTGGGCAGAATTTGGGATAAATGAAACGCTAATATAAAAGGTGGACCAGGCCCTAGGGGGCACACTCCCCCCCCCTCTATCCCTGTTTACTACGCTTTCTCTGTGTCTCTCTCCCTGCCTGTAACTGCAGGTAGTCAGCTCCAATGCCGGAGGTTTCATTAAAGTGTGTGTGTGTGTGTGTGTGTACTGTAGGGGATAAAAGGGGGGTGTCAAATAGAACTTACCAGATGTTCTAATCTGCCTTTGATGTTCGCGGCGTCCCTGCAACACAACAACACATTTCCACTACTGTAAATAAAGCGCAGACACAAAACGTCATTTAAAAAAAAGAGAATTTTTTTTTTTGCAGATGGATACACACATCCACGGAGAAAACACACAGAAGGGAGACAGAAGAACAAACTCTATTCAAGTGTGTTTGAATGAACATTTCGGAAGTAATGAACATTTTAACCATTTTGTGAAACAATACTTGTAGCTAATTCTGATTAGCTGGAATATATATTTTCTTTATTAATTAATCAACCCATTATTTTCTCAATCAAAAGAGTCGGTCTGAACCAGTCCATCAGACAAAAAGGTTTTGAGTTAATTTTCATAGAAAAACAGATTGTTTCATTATTTGAGAAGCTGAAACCAGAGATTTTTTAAAATAAATTTTTGCTTGAAAAATGACTAAACAATGAATCGATTGTCATGTAAGTTCTATTTAGTTCAGCAGTGGTCATAACCATCTTATTGATTTTCTTTTCAGTTATGAGCTGGATGGTTGTGCAAGAAATTGATCTTTACGACATCAAAAAGGGTTTTTGTAAAGCAAAAGGAAAAGAAAACCGATGAGGAAGAATTATCCTAATTGTTTCCTTTCAGACTGAAGTGCTGTGTGCGCTAGTGTGCGTTTGTGTGCGTTTGTGTGCGTTAGTGTGCGCTAGTGTGCGTTAGTGTGCGCTAGTGTGCGTTAGTGTGCGTTTGTGTGCGTTTGTGTGCGTTTGTGTGCGTTAGTGTGCGTTTGCATACACACCAGACAGAGGTTAGCTAATATTGTTGGCAGTCATAATAATAATATCCCAGTACAGGGAAAGAACTCAGAGTTTATTATCTGTGAATTATTAAAAAAAAAAAAAAATGTGTGTGTGTATGATTATCAGGGTAGCAACTGCAGAATGGCGAGCCATGGAAGTGGATGAAGAAGAGGAGGGGGTGGGGGGGGGGGGGCAGTCAGTTTTAAAAAGAGCAAATTGGCAGTAAATAATAGATGCTATTTTGGCACATTTCAAATTTGCAGCACTGGAAATCAACAGATCAAGAGAACACAAACAGCCCCCCCCCATCCAACTCTGGCCCCCCATTACTGACAACTCCACCCCGGCTGTGGGGGTTCACGGTGTGCATGTGTGCGTGTGCATGTGTGTGTGCTGAGAGAGAGAGAGAGAGAGAGAGAGAGGAAGGCTTATCGACAGGCTTCAGTTGCTAATGCAGCCAGCAGCATCACAGTGTAAATCTACACCATCTCTAAAATTACATACTGTCTAATCCATCCCACCCTCCTTCCCTCCCTCCTTCCCTCCTTCCCTCCATCCCTCCAGCCATGCATCAGGCCAAGTCCCATACCCAGTGTGACCACAAACCTATACGCCATTCCTTTCTAAACGGCGGTATGAAGGGCATGACTGAAATATAAACAAAAGTAAGAAACAACAAGAAAAGAAGTGGTGAAGAAAGGATGTTTGCTGAGCCACATGCAGACAAGTCAACCACTTAAGGCAAACTTCATCTCGCTGTAATTACATTACATTGTGACAAACATCCCGCCACATTCATTATACATGACGGGCGCCCGGCAACCAGACAGCAAGACATTTGTTACCGTGGTGACAGTGTGTGTAATCCGCTAATGAAGCGCAATTAGTGAGAAACAATCCAACACAGGGGAGACGCGGCGCTCGATCCCTCCTCCTCCTCCACTCTCTTTTCCCGTCGCTTTTTTCTCCCCCCCCCCCCCCCCCACACTCCTTTTTTATAACCAAGTCTTTTTTTTTCCCTTGTCTTTTATTTTTGTGATCCAACCTTTATTAAGCTCTTCACTTGCATTTAATCCGCCGCTCTGTCATCTCTAGTCTTGACTTTATCAAGGGCAAGCTGTCCAGCACTGTCCGCACCAGGGCCGAAGGGATCACTCTATCCATTAGATGCACACAGCTGGCGCACACACACACACACACACACACACACACACTCCATTTTACATCCTCATCTCTCTTTTCAAAACATCATATAATCTGCTGAGGTCTTCAGGGACAGAGCTTTCCTCTTCTCCTTATCTCCCTCCCTCCCTCCGCTCTCTGTGCCTTCAACGCAGAGGCAGCATCGATTTCTGAATTACACCACAATATTAAATAATTAATATACTTGCCATGATTGATGTTTTGCATTAGGCCAATATTAGGTTATCAATCAAAATCCACTTGGTTTAATGTAATAATATTGAAAATGTGTCAGTGCCTGTTCATCCAATTTGTAGTGGAGGCAAGCCAGATAGTAATGGTGGTGTAGCACAAGGCCTCAGAGACACTGTGGCCGGCTTACTACAACCATAGGAGCACATTATAGCGCTGGCACACCGCGGGGGAGGGAGGGAAGGGAGTGAGGGAGGGGGAGACGAAGAAGTGAAGACAGACAGGGATGAAGCAGATGGACAGACAGTGATCCGAGATACACTGTGACAGGATTGGCATGCTGAGAAGGCGCGACAGTCACATCGTTTATCAAGAAACTGAACTTGTGGCACATTGAAAATTGTACTTGCGCTGCATTCACATCAGGCGGCGGTACGCGGCGAACCGGATATCGTATTAGTGGACGAGCAATCACGAAACCCGCCCGGCTGTCGGTCTCACGACGGATCAGCCTTTGGGGGCAAAGAACTATATTTCTGGGGTTTCCGATGCAGCCAGCGGATATCCGGCACACGACTTCTTTTCTGTGCACTGCTCATTGCTCACAGTCTGGACAAGTAGCCAGTTTACAAGCTGATTTTTTTTAACCATTAAAAATCGAATTTATCACGAGATGATAGCCAATGGGTTCAGCGATTGCATTTCGGGCCGATGCGTTTGCGCCTCTTTTGCACACATGGACTGTTTACCTGCATTAAAATAAAGAATGCTCGAACGTGATTGGTCAATACTACCAGCAATACAGTCGGAAACCAGAACGCTTCCGATGCCAAAATCTGGCCACGCTGTCTACAGATTCTGCATATGTTTTGCTGTTCTGCCATTCCGTCTGTTTCTTTTGGAAATTTTATGACGCGGCGTTTTGCGATAGCCAGTCATCCCTTTCAGACAAAGATCTTGGACACATTGCATCATTGCGTTTCTGGGAGCTTGCAGTATTTGGTGCACAGAGTACCTTCTCTTTTACCATCAACATAGCTGATGAAAGAGAAAGACGGCCTGACAAAGAATGGCCGGTGGGGGAGAGGGAGGGGTCAGAGAATGAGAGAGAGAGTAATGTACTGTTGTTCCAGGAAATGGTAATTAGTTATCTGAGGTCAATTAAGTAAAACAAGACAAACAAGCGTGAGTGTTAAACTGAGCCCTGGCAAGGTCAATATAACCAATTTAACATGGTCACTGGATCCATCACAGTGTGCACTTTTCTGCTTCCTCATTCCAGCTTTTTTTCTCCTTCTTTTAATCCACTTCTTTAGATTCACATATTCCTTCGTCTCACCCGCGTGTTCTTCTGGCCTCTATATATAAGTCACATATAAATACTATGAGTACATGTTTTGTTTCACTGTGTCATTAAAGAGGGTCTTTAAGCTGTTGCCTCATCTTCCCTCATGTCCTTCTCCGTCTCTCTTCATCTCATTTTGCCCTCTCCCAATCACCCTCCTCTCTCTCACCCTCCTCTCTCTCTCACCCTCCCCCCTCACCCTCCCAAACCCCTGCACTCCTGCTAGAAGACAATTAATTACAGCGCCGGTATCAGAAGAGTTGGCATTTGTGGTCAAGTTTCTAATAATTGCATTAGGGGTCTTCAGGTTTTTCTAAAGATGCCCTCCCCCCCCCCCCCCTCTCTTTCTCTTCCTCTCCTTACTTGAACCCTCCTCCACTCCCGCTCCACCCCTTGACACGGCGAAGATAAATATCTTCAGTCAGTCAATGGCGGCGACAGAGGGACTTAAAATGCAGAGGCAGTCATTTGATTCCCGGCTAACAGAGCTGCCCATTAGCGCAGCACTCATCAGCCATGCATTACCTCTCGGGCCTGCTGTCCTGAGTGTGGAAGCTTTAACCCCTTTCACTGTCCACTACTGGCCAGCTTTACCACTTCATAACAGGCACACTTCACCGGCTCTCTCTTCCACCGGCCCTATTAACACCTTATTTTGTCCCCTATTTGTGGCAGCAACAACTTAACTTGCAATGCATTGTGGGAGCATGAAAGAGCGGGTCAATGAAAATGATGGCCGCTTTCTGCAATCCAGTACTGTATAAAAGGTGATGAAATGCCCTCTAATTTAATTGAATTTTCACGGTAATGGCTCCGTCATTATATATAATGTATGAGGAGTTAATAGTCTCAAACACTAGTGAACCAGAAAGTCTTACGCTGACCTTAAAGCAACATTTAAAGCATACCTCGCCCATAGGCTGGAAATGTACTTACCAAAACTGCAAAAAGAAAATTGCTCACCTGTAAATATGACAGTCAATATAGCTAAATTAACCCCATTAACAGCTGCTACTTATCATTATTTTACTTGAGACAAACAATATTCAGTGTAGGGAATGTTTGGCATTACTGCTTCAAATGTATGACACAATCCATTAAACAGATTATCAAAGTAGCTAAAGTTGAATTACTTGTTGGTTGGTTTCATCTTAAAATAGATCACATGAATGCAAATGTGCTAACTGAAACCATTATCATTTAAAAGAGCTGTGAAATTGTCTTTCACTTTGAATAAGTAGGGGTCCAGATTTAAGCTGTGTTGGACCACATAGAACCTTTTTTGGGGGGAAAGATTACAAACGTCTGACCACGTTGTGAGCACCACTCTCTTTCTGTTTTTTTTAAGTGTACCTATCTCTTTTTTGTTCCACACCTTCGCTGCAGAAATAACATTTTGGCCTACAGCAGCCTCTCAGCCTCTCGCAGCCTCTCAGCCTCTCAGCCTGATACCAGTCAGAGATACTGAGCAAAGGGAAGACGGGACACTAACACTATGAAAGAGACATCACTCATCAGATTGTGTGTGTGTGTGTGTGTGTGTGTGTGTGTGTGTGTGTGTTGTGTGTGTGTGCACCCCATTTGCCACAGTTGCATGTCTTTGTCAAGCGTGTCTTGAGCATTCATATGTTGTTTGACTGCTGATAGAATGGCAGGCATATTTATTAAAGAGTCAATGTGATGGGGACACCAGAGCGAGCATACTCACACTCACACACACATAATAAAACACACAATGCACTAATACACAGTCCACATCAGTGACATCTGCCTGTTTAACTAATAGAAGGCAAAAGCTTGATATTAAGCAGTCGAGGGACACACACACACACACACACACACACACACACACACACACACACACACTGATACAGGGAGCTCAGCTTTTCCCCCAGGCCTGATTGCCATCTCCATAGTTCCTTTTTTAACAGGGCTGCCAATTGAAATTGAAATTGTATTCTTCTGTGTGTACTATCAGAGTTACCTCTCAGGGTTTTATACAGCTAAGAGGAGGGGGGGGGGGGGGGGGGGGGGGCACACACACACACACTCTCAGGAAGGGATAATGCAAGGGTAAGTCAGGGGCTGTCACTCTTCACGCAGAACACACGAGAGGGAACAAAACACAGACTTATGCCTTCTATGCTTTCTATGTAATTCGGCATGTGCACACACACACACACACACACACACACACACACACACACACACACATGCAGGCATACAACGCCCACCCCCCCTTTCCCAATGGAGGGGGCTTTACTTTAGCATAATCCCAAAATGGTGGAGAAAAAGCAGTCCATTAAAAATGGGGCTAATCAAATTCAGGCACTTTATGTTTCTTCTGAAGGGAGGGTTAAGTGCAGTCAATAAAAAAAGTCAGAAAAGAAGGAAGAAGAAAGGAAGAAGCTGATTTATGGCGGCCTTTCATGTCTCTGTGATACACACACACACCTGTTCATACGTGGCCCATATCTGACACCTGGTCATGGACAATGAGAGAGAGAGAGAGAGAGAGAGAGAGAGAGGAGAGAGAGAGATGTAGAGAGAGAGGAGAGAGAGAGAGAGAGAGAGAGAGAGGAGAAAAAGAGAGAGAGAGAGAGAGAGAGAGAGAGAGAGAGAGAGAGTGCTTGAAACACTTGTGGAGCAGGAATTTAACAACTACATTTCTTGAAAAGATTTCTATCACTTAACGGTTAGAAAACAGATGTTTTGTCATTCTGCACCAGGGGTAAAAATTTGACAGAACTTTTAATTAATAAGCACTTTTATGGGCTACAGTTGAAGCAGTACCTCCAAACCAAATGGCACTTGTTTATCCTACACAGACAATTTGACTCATTGTATTATGTGCAAGCTTTACAAGAAGGTGACTGTGTCAGCAATAACAAGGCCTATTTCAACACCACTGGCTAGTTGAATGAAGTGGACATTAATAGCATAATTGAAATTAAAAAAGGGCAGAAGAGGCCAATTATGGAGATGAGAGTCACGGTGTTACAGATCAAAGCGTTTCTGTGTGAACTGGTGACTTTCTGTCCTTGTGAATACTTTATTATTGTCTCTTTTAGCTAGATGGCTAACTCTGCCAGACCAATATATCAGCTGATATTAGCCTATTGCAGATACATCAGTATCGCCGTATATGTCGGCTGATAAGAAGGAACTAGGTTTAAGGTCATTTAGAAACAGCATCACATAGTTCGTCACCAGAGAGCACCGACGAGTTTATTTCCACATCTTAAAATGTCTCGTTTTTAAACTCCCGAATATCAAAATCATTGCAAAATTAGCAAAAGTCATTAAAATGTCACAACATACCAATCTGAATCTTGTGTGAAACCTGGTCATCAATAGTCAAATTTTGAAAATATGGATTAAAAAAAAACCTCTGTGCCTACTTTAGGCCCCTGTGCCTGTGCTTAGGACCCGACACGTGTTTTGCTATTAAAGAAACAAATCATGCATCAGTAGGTCACGGTTGAGGAACCGTCTTCAAACTCATTTTGAGCGAGCCGACTCAACCGTCACCCCCCCGCTCCATTCACACACGCATCTAAACAGCGCCGTGGAGCGAGTGTGTCCCCCCTACAGACGGTCTCCCTCCTCCTACCCTGTACAGACCGACTCTGGTGCTGAGGAGAATTGAACGCTGGGGGTCAAGTTTGAAAGTAAATGGACTTATCTTTAGTGTGTTGCATAGAAGGGAGAGTGGGACAAAGACAGAGAGGCACGGAGAGCAATCAATTTCCCCGCGGTTCCTTCAATAGCCGGTGGTCCTTTTCATACCTCCCAATTAGAACCTTTCCTAATCAGAAAAATACCTCTCCGTTATTGAGACGGAAACAATGACACTCCCCAACATGTCCGCCTGCTCCAAAACTCTATAGATTTCAGCGCTGGTTCACAAAGAATGAAGCACCGGGCTATACGGCAGGGGGGGGGACGGGGGACGGGGGGGGGGGACACACACACACGCTTGTGTTAGAATCACATGTGGAAATCTTTTGGCTCTCCTCGTGGCCCCAGAAAAACTGATGGGGAACAATGGCAGCCCGGCACAGCATCTGTCATGGCACAATATAAAAAGATGATCTTGGCACAGAATGGACAGAAGAAAAAAAAGAACGGGGGAGCGGGAGAAAGACGGGGGGAAATGGAGAGGAGGGGAAGGGGAGAGGTAATTCATTTGCAAATCAGGCCTTGGCGCTCAGGTCTATTTCAAGCTGCCAGTGGGTGCCAGGAGTTAACAAGGTAATCAGTTTCAATCCTGCCCTTCAATTGTACATCACACCCTCATCCAGAGAATACCCGGGCCTTTCTATAGGGGCAGAGGGGGGAAATAGCAATCTGGCTGCCGGCTGGCTGCACACACACAAAACACACACACACACACCTGAAGACAAGTGTGTACACATAAACAGGCAGCCACGAATTTGCACACACACACACAGACACAAACACAAACCTAGACAGAGAGTTTATTAATAGCCATGTATCCACAACATGTCCTTACAAGCAACTGTGCTTAATTTGAATAATTGTTTAAGTCTTTCAATCAGGCAAAAAACTGCCAAATATTTGTTTGTTCAACCTTCTGAAACGTGAGGATTTACTGCTGTTCTGTTCTGTATTGGATTTGATTTAAATGCCTTTGAGTTTCGGGTTGGCGGGACAAAACAAGACATTTGAAGATGTCTCGACATACTTTTGACAACTGTTTATAAAATAAATAATCAACAGATTAATCAATAATGAGAAAATAATGGTTAGTCTCAGCATGAACAGAGCACAGAGAGATGTATCGCAGTCTTTCTGTTTCTCTCCTCTCATCTCATCTTCTACTGAATACATGAAGCTGTCCCTGTATATTTGTCGGTTCGCTTGTTTTTAATTGTGTCTATGCCGTCAGAGCCGTATTTCATATTACTGCTCACCATAATGTCACAAAACCTTCGCTTTCTCTAGCAATAGAAGTTACGAAGGCGCCTACAATTATTTGTAGGTCATGTTCGTCATGTTTACTGTAACAAACTATTAAACTAAATATTAGAAGGCGTCCTTTTCCAAAAAAAAAGCTCTCCACACACACACACAACGGGTAACAAGGCTTTTCTCAACATAAAACAAGACCAGCAGAAAGGTAGAGAGAAAAAAAAGAAAGCTAAATGTGTCCTAATCCTTTCTTCCTCTCTCTGTATCCCTCTCTTTAGTCTGTGTCAGCTGGAACCGGCTGGCCGAGATGCAGTTAGCCCCGGTTAGTCCCTCATCTGCATAATCAATATGACAACCTTATTTTTCTGAGGCAAACAGGATTTTGCCGCTGAGCTGTGTTTGTTGATGTGTGTGTGTGTGTGTGAGAGAGAGTGTGCCCAGTCTGCTTCTGGCCAGCCTCAGTCATGGCCCTCTTTAGCCTTAATTAGATTAGGCGCGATTATCCCGGCTCTACCTTACAAGTGTACAGGCGGGATAAAGTGGCCACAAAGGCCAGCCTGTCACAGGGACCGGGCTCTGGTCTGCAGGTTATCAGGGTCCAGGGAGACACGCCGCGTACATTGTTATTCATATCATCTCCACACCGTTTTCTAGGCTTGCCTTTTTCACTACTCCCCCCCCGCCCCCCCTCCCTCCATGTCTGTGGTGTCAAACTGGCGTAATCACTGGCCAGGGTAAGTCTCTCTTTTCTCCCTCTGTCTGTCTGTCTGTCTGTCCGTCAGAAGACAAAACAACATGGCCCCAAGCGCTCTGCAGTCTGGCCTACAGGGAGAGATGTCAGGAGTGGGAGAGAGAGGGTGTGTGTGTGTGTGTGTGTGTGTGTGTGTGTGTGTGTGTGTGTGTGTGTGTGTGTGTGTGTGTGTGTGTGTGTGTGTGTGTGAGAGTCTGTAGAGTTCAAGGAAAAGTGGTACAAAGAAAAGTTAACCCAAGTCTCACACTGATGCAGACAGACTTACATGCACATACAGAGGACAGAGTCGTTGCACCGATCCGGCTCTTTCGGGCCCGATACCGATACAGAGTACCGATCAGATACCGGTGTTTAATTAATAAGATGTGTGCCTCACCGTGTGGAAGAGACTGGGATAATTACTTAATGCTTAACTTAAGGGCTTGACTTAAACATTGCTTTCCTAACTTTGTAAAACTAAATGTAACTGAATTGTTATTTATTAACAATTTCATAAATGGTGGTAATAAAACTGGTCAAATTCATAATCTTGTTTACTTTGATGAAATAAGTGCTGATGTAAATTAAAGTTAAGACCCGTTTTATTGGGCACATTTCTTGTTTGTCTCGTTGTGTTTGGACCCTCGACAACTTTAGCTTGTTTTGCGAAAGGAACAAAGTTTTGTCGAAAAACGTATGGTATCAAAAAGTATCGGTAATGGTATACTAAATTTCAAAATGACACCCTGCTCTACTCAGGACTCACTGCATTCATAAACAATCTATACATCAGAGATGCCAACATATCAAAACTGTGGCGTATGTTTACCTGCTAAAATGTGCGTGCCATAACATTGGCTCCAACGGCATTATTCCTTTTGATTAATGCGTTTGAACATTTTATGAGATGATTTGCTATGATTTTCTAAAAAATACTTCAGTTTTCCACACACAGAGCTCAGAACTAACGGATTCCAGTCCGTCTGCATTGATGAATGTGTATGTGGAGAGAAAAAGAAGTGAATTATTCGCTCACTGTTGATTAGACAGCCGTGCCCAAAATATTTACACACAACTGTACATACTTTCCATGCTGTCAGATGTGGGCATAGAAAGAGGCAGAAACAGAGCGACGGAGGAACATGAAAAAGGCTCAATGATCGTACGCAGAGGAAAGAAAGATGGATGGAAACCTGGAAAGTGAGAAAAGCGCATTGGAGCAGAGAAAATGAACGAGTGTACGGTGATGGTACGTTAACTGTGTTTTAAGCTATATATAAAATGTATATATATATATAAATGTATTCCCAAACAAATGTTTCTTGTACAAATTCATATTTCCAAGCAAAACTTAAATTAAAAGCAAAAATAAAACACAGTTTGCAGACATTTGCCTTATTCTAAGAATGATATGAACCATATTGTCCAGCCCCAAATACATCTGACACATCATGTAAAACTGTGAGGCTGTTTTTGTTTCCTTTACTGGCAAAAAAAAAGAAAGAATGGAAGCGTCATCAGTGTGAAGTGAGTGAGGCACAAGGTAAAATAACTCTATTAAGAGAACCGCAGGGACTAAGCTGCTGAGACAGAGCACATGAGAGTGAAGGAGAGCGAGAGTGAGCGAGACATTAGTACAAATGAATTAAACATTGGCCCGGAGATCTAAACTTCTGCTGAAAAAGTGGCAGGCTAAATGGGTGGGAGGGGAGGGGAGGGGAGGGAGAGAATGAAAGAGAGAGAGAGAGAGAGAGAGGCTTCATGACTTCACCGTGGCTACTCGATGATCAACATGAGCGGTGTGTCTCTGTGACACAAAGAAGTACTCCCATCAACACAATCAAGCATAACACACTTGTATGATTGGTGCCTGTACTCGCAACTCTTTTGTTTCAAAAAAATGAAAAGAAAAATGTCTGCCGATGTGAAACCTCCGCTGAGATTGATTGTTGTTGTACGCTCCCTCTCAGGCCATATTTACTTCCACAACTCGAGTCTTGGTACTTAACTGTGTGTCTGGAGCGCTGTTTACCCGGGTCTGAGGGAGGTATTCTTGTAATGATCAATGCCATTAGGCAAAGACCTGCAGAGCTGTATTTCTGTCTCAGAGCAGCAGAGGTCACGAGGAGAGGTGCTCTCTGCTATCTGAAAACTCGCTCGTATCTTTCTCTCTCTCGGCGTTACTTTGTCTGCTCTCTCCGACTAAAAAGAAACATCTACTCTGTGTAACGTGTTCTCAATCTCAAAAGCCTTTCTCATAAAGACTTCAAGTTAACACCTTAGTGCAGATGAATAAGTACTGGATACTAGAGAAAATTAAACATTTACGGCGTTGTACACATCGTTCTCCATAACAATCTTCTCTTTCAGCTCCACTCCGATTACTCCAACCAAAAAAAACGATCCGCGAAAGAGAGAAAATACTGAGGGCAGAGAAACATATTTTGTCGACAAGCACATTTACATAACCCTCCTAAATCGGAGCTGGCCTGTCATGTTTGCTGCTCATAACCTGCTGCTTATAATCCTGCCTGCATCCTCCTCTGATCCATAAAGCGGAGCAGCCAGCCACTTCAACAGCAGCCAGGACTGCCATCACTAGCTGCTGCTCCTGCTAAGACAGGGCCGTAAAAAGAGGAGAGGAGAAGGGAGGAGAGGAGGAAATAAAAGAGAGGAACAGGGTAATTGGATTGGGGGGGGAATGGGGGTGGGGGGGGGATCTTCTATTTGGCCGGGTCTGGTCTCTGTCATCACGCTCCAGGCCTGGCTCCTCTCAGTGCCTACAGCAGGTCTCAAACACATCAACACACACACACACACACCTCTAAACACTACTGAATCGCTACCCAGTTCAGGAGGCAGACCGTCCTGTGCGCCGCTAAAGCCTGCAAGGTGTCTAGTGTGTGTCTAGTGTTTCTTTTCCTTTATGTGTGTGAGTGTTTGCATACTCCTCTAACAACTCACTAAATGGTTAAACAGATTACAGAGCGCACTAAGTGGATTGTCACAGCTCTCCATCGCTTGCTCAGTGTGTCTCTCCTGCGATTAAAAGTGGCCAGAATATTCTCTCTCTCTCTCTCTCACACACACACACTCACACACACACACACACACACACACACAAATCTGCACAGTGCAGAGAGAGAGAGAGGTCATTCTCAGGCGTAGACAATATGTCCTACAGTCCCGACTGTTACTGTAAATTAGTGACTGCATTATCTGAATTGAATATTAAAACCTAACAGTAATAATCATCATAATAATACGTATTGTTGACTGTTGCTCTAGTTTTTAGCTGAGTACAGCATTCACCTTTCCTTATGACATCTGTGGCCAAACCCAATTTAGATTCTAGTAAACTGGAATAAGGATACTCTCACTACTCAGTGCATGGACTTGCTATTTATCCTCCAGAAATTGTAACAAACCTTGAACAGCAGGAACCTTTAATCTAACTTTGATGGATTACAGCCTGGATTATGTGTCAGATTCTGTCTGTTACTCTTCTTGCCTAGACTTCCCGTACTCAAGTCAGCCTTTCATCATTCAGGGTTTAATTAAGAGTCAGTGTTGGTTGATTAAAAGTTTTTTTATTTTTCATAAATAAATAAAAGGCTAATATGTTGTAGGAGCAACATGCTGGCATAATGCATGTTCGCAGTCTGTGTCCTCATCAGTTTGGGTTTATATCTGGCATGTAAGTCATTAGAAGTCACATCTACAGACTGGGCAGTCACAACAACCCCCTCACATTACAGCGAGTTGTTTGATTGAATACTGAAAAAAAAGATTCCTTCAGCTTTGATTCAAAATGTGTGGTCTAGGGCTCGAAGTTTAACATTAGATAATAAACCTTCAGTTATAGTTCTGATATCGTTCAAGGTATTGAGCGGGACGTTCAGACCAATGAAAAACCCGGTTTGTCCTGCATCACTGTATCGGTCTTAACAAGGTATTCATCTACTTGTGTGGGTGTGTGTGTGTGTGTGAAAATAAATGTCCATGTAGTGAAGATGGAGTTCATGCGGCCAGGCTGTTTTCCATCCAATCTATGCTCATTATCTGTGTGGAGAAAAAAAAAGCAGCTAATGACTACATACAGCCATGGGCCAAGAAACACTACAGCTGCACCGCTCTGTGTGCGCATGTGTTTGTCTATTGGGACTGTGTGTGTGTGTGTGTGTGTGTGCGTGTGTGTGTGCACGCCTGTCCATCCTTTCGTAGGCATCACTCCTATTCCACCCAGCCTCGTCCAAACCGCCCAGCCCCCACCCAAACCTACACACAAACACATGCACACCCACTCCTCTTCAGCTTCGCCCATGTCTCGCCTCGCTCCTGGCCACTAGGCTACCCCCCTTGACGCACACACAAATAATACACACACTTACAGCTCATTGATTTAAGTCAATGCGAGTGTATCCTAACCTTCCGAGGACGGCGTTTGAAGTCTCTCTTACCTCCCCAGACCCGCTCACCAGAGCCAGACACAGCCTAGAGTCCTGCAAGAGTGCAGACAAACACACACACACACACACACACACACACACACACACAGAGAAAACGCGCACACACACACACAACGCAGCAGCCAGTGGTCCCATCCACACCACCCATACACACACTCCCAACAGGCTGAGAGGACGCCGCAGGCAGGGGCTACATGAGCGCAAACACACACACAAACACACTTACTTTCTCTGTGTATTATCAACACTAATGAGCTGATAGATGTTCAACGGAGGCAAAGAAGCAGACAATCATTTCCTCAGAGTGAGGCAAGGAGGTGGAGAAAATCAACAGCGGTGAGTGCGCAATGTGTGCGCTTGTGTCTGGGGTCTTGTTTTATTTTCTCCTTTCCTCACAGCCTCCAGGCTTCCAGAGGTTAAGGCTGAGCGATGGAGCAAAGCTAGCCAAACTGAGGCCTGGGGGTCCGGCCGGGACCCCTGTGGTGAGGCTGGGTTCTGTTTAGCTTGTCAGGGGAAAACACAGTAATGAGAGGAATTACTAAACAATCACATTTCACAGAGAGAGAGATGGGAACGGGGCGGGTTCGGTGGGGACGGCTCTATGGACACAAAGTGTCAAGAAAACATGCTTTATTTTTAAAAAGGAACTCCATCCTCAAACAATAAGCTATTTTATGAGTGCGGACTGTTAGAAGTGCTGCTCTCGCTAGCAGAGGAAAAAAAAACTCCCAAATGATTCTTTCATAGACAAAGACATCAAAAAAAAGGCTTTAATGAAAAGGTAGTCATTTCATTTCTTAACCCTCAGCTCGTTATACCAACTGCAGCTTTACACGCACAAGGAAAAGACGGCTGTCTGATGCCACGAGAGGTCTTCACAACCTGCCCTCTGTGCCTCCGCTGCCCAGCCTCTGCCCATTTCACACTCAGATGACGTGACATTGATTCAGATGGACCGATTCAGTCCTTCCCCGTGAACCCGGCACAGTCGAGGAGTTCAGCCTAATTGGACAGACCTCTCTGATTGAGGATGTGGAGTGAGGCAGCCCACGTTCCTCCACTACCTTGGTGATCCGCTACAGAGGAAAGCACAGGAGGTCGACACTGGCAAAGGGAAAGGGGCGAAGACAGAAACATTCTTTGACGAAAGGAGCAGACTTTGAGGAGCTTGACGGACATGGAGATGGAAGGGAAAAGGGTGGGAGTTTGCACACGTGTGTGTGTTTGTGTGCATCATGAGTGAACCCCCCCCAAAAAAAACAGACTTTACTCCAAATTCCTTCAAGCTTGATCAAAGCCTCAATCTCTGCAGCTCATTTATGCCTAAACCTTTTAAATCACTAACATGTTATTAAAAAAATATTCTTAGAAACCTGTCACTTTGTGTGGAGAAACAGCCGTCTGATAACTGATTTCTGCTCATTAATTACAGGTGGGAGTTGAGTCTGAACATCAGGTGAAGAATGCCGTTACATTCAATACTTCTGTCAATGATCAGGTGTGCAATTTAGGGAAAGCACACGGACGACCTAGAAGGGCACTCGGAGAGCCCGGACCTTCGCCAAGGTCCCATCTCGTACCTGCCCTGTGATCTGAATCTGCTCCAGAATTATATTTCATGCTACACCCTCCCACCAAGTTACATGAAAATCAGGCCAGTAGCTTCTCCGTAAACATAACCTCTTTGGGCGGAAGTAATAATATTCATAAAATGAAGCATAAACTGAGTCAAGCCACGCGCACTTGAGTGCAGAACAAAGCTACAGTATGTTGTTTGTATGTGTGTTCAGTCATTCTAACTTTTGAGGAGAGATAAATATGTTATATATTATATTTCAATGAATCCCACAGGGATTGTTGAGTGGCTCAGCTAATTAAAAAAAAATCGTAATTTGATATATATATATTTTTAAATCAACATATTTGTGTTGGAGGAAAATAAACGTACAAATATGATTCAAAATGTAATAAATTCAACCAATTCATAGCCAGCATGCCTCAGTTTCCCACAAACATGCGTCAGTTATAACACATTAACAGTACATTAAAACTAGCTAGCAAACTAGCAGAGAAACAAAAACTAATGAATAAATGGTCTTAGTTTCTTACACTCCAAGTGGAAATAGTATGATTGCAAACTTAACTAAGCCAACGAAAAAATATTGCAACTACAATACGTTGTGTACATTATTGTGTTAATTTAAATCTAGTTTAATTAAATTATAATGAACACATTTCAAAACGACGAGTGGTGCTAATGAAGGGGTACTTGGATCCACTCAAATACTGAACTCAAAGTAGAATGAACAATAAACACAATGCACAAGTAAGCCTCCCTGTTGATGAATCTATCAAAGACAAACAACACAAACTCATTTAAATCCTTAAATGAACCTCTTATGTTCTCTCTGTAAATACGAAGCCAGAGGATTACACAGAGCAAAGCTGACCTTCTGACCCTGTACACTAGTCTGGGTAACACACACACACACACACACACACACACACACACACACACACACACACACGGAACCCTACGATCACCCACTTAGCCTTTGCCACCGGTGAAAGGCAACAAGATCTCTTAACAGCAGCTCGTCTTTTTCAATAAATTTTGCATGAAAACATGCCGCTGGAGCACCAAGTTGCCTGCTGTCATACTAGAGGAGTGTTAAATGTTTAATGACGACAACACCGCACACGAGCGCGCGCACACACACAGAGTCGGTGTCAGGGTGCCGCTCTGAGGGGCCCCTCTTTCATCCTGACAGACACTATAAAGCTCCAGAGCCTCTTCCCCACCCCGCCATCAACATCGCACTGCTTCACTCCTCTCCTACCACCCAGCAAGGAAACCTGGATGTAAATGAGGTTGGAGTGTGTGTGTGTGTGTGTGTGTGTGTGTGTGTGTGTGTGTGTGTGTGTGTGTGTGTGTGTGGTGAGGATCAGGGGCTTACATAAAGACCCTACCCCCATCACCATTAAGAGTAGAAGAAGAAGAATGGGGGGAAAAAAGGAAGTGGCTTGTCATCGACAGGAAATACTGCAGAACGCCTTGTTTTACATATTATTATATACAGGAGTATTATTATATTCCTCTCACTGCTATACTGCCTCTCTTCTGCTGAAGAAACTCTGAACTCCTGTGGGAGCCACTGGGGAACATCAGGAACATCCATGTCAGCCACTTTCTGGACGCTGATACCATCATAGCAACGTCCACCGACAGACCAATGGGATTGTAACTGTACTAGTTAATTTTACTGTAAGTGTGGTGATGGAGACAAATACGGGAACAAATAAAGTGGAAAAAAAAACATATAAACCAATCAAAAATCAAGCACACATTTCAGGGTATTTGTATGTAACCATCACATGTTTAGTGATTACCCAGCACTGTTAAAGCGCATGTAAGTATGGTATGTTTAACAAAAATAAAAAACACACTATACATTAAAACAATGTATACTTCCGCCCACTGTGTTTCTTTCTATAGCTCATAAGTTAATTACAGAAGCAAGAACCTTAAAATTAATTGTGACCCAAAACAAAGTAATTATGTACGCTATGAATTCATTATTATTGAACCAAAAGAGCACGGTGCATGTAGCAAACAGTCAAGTAACCATCTTCAATACCCAGATCAAAGGAAACCAAAGTATCTATTTGTATGTATGTGTCAGCCGGTGTGATGGCAGGTCAGCGCCACGCGGTTTAGTCAAAACGATTCCAACATCATACCTCCACAGGTAAATTGGAAGGCCAGATAGGAGGATAGACAGTTTGAGGAATATTAACGCTGCCACAGGTGGAACTGCACACACACACACACACACACACACACACACACACACACACACACACAAACCAACCTACATATATCAGCACACACACACACACACACACACACACACGTGCACACAGACAAGCTAAAGCGGGGTCAGAGATAAAGGAAGAGATTCCTATCGATGCTGAAGGATATTGAAGCCTTAATAAGAAAATAGATATAGTCGGCCGGCCGTGCATTTCACTGTTAGCTTTATTTGTTTTCCTGATACGGATCTAAGGAAAGGCAATATGTAATAGCTTACAATAAATGGAGCACTTTTCCTTTAAAAGCAAATCTCCATGTTCTTTTCACACACAGAGAGAAATATCTTGAGCCCCGAGGTCTTCATTGATGACCAATAAAGCCTCCATGAGAATGAAAGAAAGTAGCGCTGAATGTATTATTAATATCAACACATCTGCTCTAAAAACAAGTGTACTGAACGTATGAATCATTATTTTAAGATCATTTACAAAAAAATCTAAATAAAGAAACCATAGCTTGAATATGTGAACGCTTAACCCTTATTTCTAATCA
Source organism: Leptoclinus maculatus (assembly GCA_032191485.1). Classification (NCBI taxonomy): domain Eukaryota; kingdom Metazoa; phylum Chordata; class Actinopteri; order Perciformes; family Stichaeidae; genus Leptoclinus; species Leptoclinus maculatus. The sequence continues at coordinate 11,800,055 of JAVDOI010000014.1, read as the reverse complement.
TGTGGATGTTTCCCTCAGTCATAACTGTGCAAAATACATTTAAAAAATCTCATTTAAGATTCACTGTCAAAGATGCATTTTCTCAATAATTAGCATTTACTTAACTTAATGAGATGCAGCACACACACATTTTCCAGAATAAGTGCTGTGACAGTTTGACAGTAGTGCACAAGCTAAAGAAAGTGTTCTTAGATGTGCTGCATTTTTGTCTTACGACCGTTTGCTACAGTTATGAGTTTCATCATCTGTTAGCACAGTTGCATCAAGAACACATCTGAGGAATGGAGATCATTTTCAGTTGGATCAAACGCTTGTAAAATCCTAAATTGACATTTGGCTATTACTGCATATGTCTGTTAGTGCATTTAATGAAAAGCCTAGAAATAAATTCAGCCTCTAAATGTTTTCTCTCAGACAACTTTATGTGCAAAGTATTCAAAGTTTTCATTTGTTTGAAAAGACAAATAGCAGCTTCATCAACCTGGTTTGACCTTTGGATGTGAATATACACTTTTTTAATCTTAATTGTAAAGCAATCTGTTAAGGAAGGGAAGCTGAAGTCTCTTAAATTGACGTGTTTTAGCACAGCGGCTGGTCGGCACCACTCGTGGGGATCCGTGGTCTGAAACACACATCTGTGCCATTCAATATGACAGACAACAACTGGGTTCCAGTCATATTACAGTGGCCTCAAATCACATTAGAGCACCCCGCGCTGGGGAGGTATTGAGGGTGCTATTCTGGTCGAGGCAACGAGAGGCCTCTAAGGTAGTTAGACCTGTAGCCGAGTGCACCGCTGTTTAAAGATCCACTACTCTAAACCCGCTTCTAGTGAGTATTACAGCCTTTAGAAGACATACACTTGCAAGTGAAGATGTCATTTGCCAACATTTCTCCCCTCGATGAGGCGGTCTCATTTATTGTTTTGTTTTTTCTTGGTATGAGCACCAAAGACATCAGAGATGCATATGATATTGTTATGTTTCTAGACTTATTGCAGCTGGGTGAAAAGTGGAGTTAAAGTCGTCAGACATCATCTGGTGACCCAAACATTCTCTTGAAACTGAGACCTGTGCTGCACTCCTACTTTCCCCATGACGTCTTCCCTTACAAGAGGGAATTCTATCGCATTACAAGGCCAGTGTGGGCCGCTGCTTGATTGCGAGGGGAAATGGAGGAAGAAAGGGAATGATGGATTGATTGATGGATGGAAGGATCAAGTGATGGATGGACAGATGGAGGGGCTGAGACTGAGCTCTGTCTTTAAGTCCGCATTATACTGACCAACATATTCTGTGCCTACAGTTTAGATTGAGCTGTGCCAACCCCGCGCTTGTTTGGTGTGTTCGTGACCACCTGTTCATGTACGCCTCTGTGTAAAAAAAGTCATTTGTCACTTACTGCTTCTTGACTGCCTTGTCCTTACTCTTGTCCTCCCTGTCCTTGTCTCTGTCTCGTCCTCTGTCCCTCTCCTTCTCCTTCTCCCGGTCGCGGCCCTTGCGCCGGCTGCGGTCCCGCTCTCGGCTGCGGCTCCTCCGGCGGCTGCGGCTGCCGCTTCTTTTGCGGCTTTGGGTGCCGCGTCGGCTGCGGCTGCCGCTCTTACTGCGAGACCGCCGGTGGCGAGAATGAGACCTGGAAGAGATAAAAGACATAGAACCACAGATATTACAACTAATTTGGGACGGGAGGGGGTTTGCTCTGTAGTTTTCTTTTTCCCCACAAATGAGCCTTCAATTACTACTGCAGTGTTAAATATCACCAATCTGTTCCAAGTTATATCCTCTTTCTGCCTTTTAATTATTGACTGTATTTACCAGAATGTCTTTGGGTCACTCCCAGCCAATGTGGCTGAGAATGTTTCACTCAGCTGTCAGTTATACACGTGACAGGAAGCGGAAATAGGAAGTGTGGGAGCGACGGAGTGCTTCCCCACCGAGGAGAACACATCTTGTGGATGCATTGCCGTGCAGGTGATTCGGTTCATTGCTTGGTGACAAAATCTATCGCTCTTTTATTGTAAAATAGTCACAGTACACAAGAATCAGCTAATGCTAGCGTCCAACTTAAGTAAAACTGCAAACTTTTATTCCTAAATGGATTTTAGCATATACCTTTTTATACATGCCTTAATCTGCTGACAATAAGGCTTTTTTGCTCTCACCATACTGGATTTTGATTCAAAAGACTTATGTTAGGTGTAACAAAGACAACGAAGTTAAGAAAGAAAGGTCAAATGACACCCCATCCCGACGTGAGACCAACTTTCTGGAGATAATGACTTTACGTCGACACATTGTAACGTTCTAAACGCTTCACAAAGCTCAAAATAAAACTCACTAGGATCACATTTTTTCTTGAGTGAACAAATCCATCCTTCATTGGATGGACCTAATAATACAGTTACGTACAATCACATACAGCATGACACCCACCCACACACACACACACACACACACACACACACACAGAGACACAGTAGAAATGGAGCCAATTAGAGGCGGGCTCAGAGGAAGGCCTGTCCTCGGTATTGATCCTGACACTGGCCCTCTGGTCTCAAAAAGATTAACAGCGGGAGATTAACTTTGTTAGTTATGACACACAAACACACACACACACACACACACACACACACACACACACACACACACATCATTTAAACATCAACAAAAAGTGAATTGAAAGTGTAACTCATGCTTCAATATTGTGCCATACACACAGCGACACAAATTACCAAATCATAACCGCTTATTTATGTGTCACTGCACATGCCTCTATTAACGCAGACAAATCCCTTCAACATATTCTGCTTGTGTGTGTGTGTGTGTGTGTGTGTGTGTGCGCGCTGGCATCCTGTGTCAGTGTGTGCGAAGGACCGTGATTTGAAACCCCAGAAGAAATCGGCAGCTGAGATGCCGTTATTTTCCATCATCTATCATTTTATTGATTTGTCTATAAAAACAGTCGAACCTGCTGTCCACGAGCTTTATTGCTTTCCCCCCTTTATTAGTTTGCAGTTTGGGACATCCAGAGCTGTCTCACTCCCGACAGAAAACTAATCATTTTCTTCAGACGGCTGTCACCCTCCTAACAGACAACACTCTGACAACTGTTGCAATCAATTAGGCCGGGGCGCTCCTGATCACTGGAGACTCGCTCGCTGCACTAGTTCAAGGTCTTGAAAGGAGCTCCCCTCTCGTTGGAAAAACCTCCCAAACAAAAACAAAAAGAAAATATTTGAAGTTCCGTTTTTTTTTCTTCTCCCAAAACCACAGAAGTTCAATCTGCTGCGAGTAAACCTAGTTCATCAGCAAAGGCCAGACAGTGATCAGTAGCATTAAAACAACACCATATATCCAGTAATGCATACAGTACACATGAAACGCTGAAAGTTTTAGTTGTATTTTCATGTTTACAATAAGGGCTGCACATTAGTGGTTCACCGGCAGATTTTCAAAAGAAAATAGTGAACAAATGTGCAGCCCGTCGCTTCGGATGTCTTCTTTTTGTCCAAACCCAAAAGATATCCGACTAACTGTCACAGGAGACAAAAAAAAACACATTTTTACATTTATGAAAGTCAAAAATAGGGCTGAAACTAATAGATTATTAAGCCATTTATTTTTTTCGATTCATCATTTTCTCCATAGAATGTCATAGAGCTGTGAAAAGTGCTTGCTATATAGTTTCCCAAAGCTTAAGATTATGTATTCAGGTTGTCCAAAAAAAGTCCAAAACATTGAGTTTATAATCAGATATGACAAGAAAGCAGCAAGTCGTCACATTTGAGAAGCTTTAAAAAGCTAATGCTTGTTATTTTTACCTGCATTAATAACTTTTCCCCACAGAAAAGCCAGTCTCACTGCAGAACAGCTACTAAAGCAGAAACCCAGGAGTGATGATCAAAAACAATCATCATGACATCTGATTCAGAGGCAGAGGTGAAAGCAGCCATCAGTCACAGGCCATTTGATTTAGCATGTTAAATATCGTTTACTGGAGCTACGATTGGGTTTGTCAGAGAATCACAGCTAATGGGAAAAAAAAAAAAAAGCAAAGGAAAGGAAAAACATTGGCATTTTTGGGGTTTGGAGTCTCCAAGTGAGATAATCCATCAATGGCCCAAACAGACCTTGGAATGAGTGAATGATGTGCTGACAATGCCTGCGTATGTTTGTAATCAACAGTACATGAGGGGAAATACAACAGAGTTGCAGTGTTCCAAACCAAAAGTCTTCTATTTAGAGCCAAGCAAATTGTGGCCAGAAGCAGCAGATGCAATAAACACAATCTCACCCTCTCTCTGTCTCTCTCTCTCTCTCTTTCTCTCTCTCTCTCTCTCCCTCTGATGGCAAATAAAACAGCCCACTTCTGGGGTGTGCAGCAAATTAAATTTACTGTAGTTAATAGAGTGAGCCTATGCTGCTAAATGTCAATTTCCTGACCAAGTCCTTCCCCTTGGAGAATGATTAGCTAATTTGGGCTGGGGATAAATGGGCTAATGCAGGACGCACACAGATAAACAGACACAGTTGGACCCCATGCCAAGCCCTTTCCCTGCTTTACATTTCATTGGCCTTATTATCTCCAGGGAAAATGGGTCCCCCTATGGCCTGAACATATTTTCATTTCTAATAAAAGGCCCTTGCTGGTCGCCCCCTCGTACAACCCCCCCCGCCCCCCTCACACACACACACACACACATATGCTGCCCCCTCGCAGCCTCCTTCCTCCATTCCCTCGTTTCACAGTCCAATCCATTAAATCGGAGCTCTGCAATTGGCCGGGACGGTTTTCCTGGTGAATTATCAATAGAGTAATTATGCTGCATGTTGGGAGCCGGGCTGAAGCTTATCGCTGCTGACCCCCCGGTGAGCGCCAGGATATGATCCCTCACCACTGCCCATTGGGGTAATTATGTGGCTGGGTGTGAAGCTGGATGGTGTGTTACCCTTATCAGTCTGTATTCTATTTCTGTTTTCATTGAAAATTGGACATTAATGGCAGCTACGCGATACCACTAGTGTCGGATACAGGTGAGCGTCTCCAATGGAATCTGACCCCATTTAAATCATTATTCATGCTACGCAGTGTAGGGACGGGGAACACACACACACACACAAAAAGACCAATTATCCTGTTCCTTTAACCTTATCTTCCACATATTCATATTGTTTCTTCGTTTCCACACCCACCAGCCTCCGTCAGGAGGACAAAACAAAGTTCATGTCCATATTGTACTGGTCCTGTGGCAGAAAACACCACACACACAGCGAGTGATGTTCTCAGTAACGCCCCGAGCAGCGTCCCTGTCCATTAGGCCAGTGTGGTGCAGCAGTGATTAATGGCTATGTAGCTTTAACACTATCGCATTTCAGTGCACGCTGGCAACAGTGACCCCGGTCTGACCAACAACACACCAAACAGCTAGAGAAGAGGGCATACAGGTGTATTATTGTGTTGTAGAATGACCATCTGGATATTATAATGAGGAGAAGGAGTACAAAGGATTGATCATAGTAACGCCAGTATAGGATTAAATATTTTTTAATTGAAAGTTTAGCATCTTACCATCATTTTGACTATGTTCATCATCTACATGTGTGAATATAGAGAGCCTGGAGGACCGCCTCTAAACCCCTGCGCTCCATTGTACAGGTTGTTTTTTGTCTTTTTTCATTATTCTTTCTAAAAAAGTTGAAACATGACTCTGGAGTTATTTGTGCGTTTTTCATTTTAAGGTTAAGTTTAGTAAAGTAAAGCAAAAACGTATCAATTGTCATTCTAAGAAAAATCTAACAAAATGATTTAGTTCACTACAACTTATGAGTCGCCACTCAAAGATCGAGGACTCAACCTTATTATCATTATCTAATATTTGTGAATTAATTTCCACAAGAAAGTACAGCAATAGACAGAGAGACTGGAGAGAGAAATAGTAACAGGTGTACAAGACGGATGCAAATATTAAATTGTAACTAAAATCAAAATATGTCTTTAAATAATATGAATGTAATAAATATCCGTGTAATGTTGGACAGACTCTTACACAGAGTTGGTGCCATAACGTTTGTTCAAACATACAAAAATACAATTCAAAAAATCATAGCAGCTTTCTGGTTAACTTGTTCTGGATAAAGTGTTGAATGACCACTAAGAAGGCGTTTTGAAACCATAAAATGTATTTAAAATCTTTGGTATTTATTCTTTGTATCAACAAAATATGTTACTGCACAGCCTTAAGCAACCCACCCTGCTGGTACCTATCAAGTAAAGGTAAAACCTTGGATTTGAGCACTTTTCAGCCACACACACACACACACACAAACACACACACACACACAAAGACTACAAAAAAGCTTCCCAGCCGACTTATCCAAGCAATAGACAGATTGAAAAAAGAAACGGGCCTATTGAAAGCGAGAAGATCCATATTTGAAGAACTTCATTAATGCGCTGTTCCCCGCAGAGTTATTTCCAGTGACAGAGCACACAGCAGCAGCTTCATGTTCAAGTTAAAAGTCACTTTTCCTTTTTTTTCTGCCATTTCAGTGTGTCTAAAAGCACCTTGAGTGAGCAATGTGCATTTCCTGCTGCCAAAAGACGTGGAAAACAGCTGTTCCTGCCTGACGCTGCCTGCTGAATGGAATGCAAATATGTTAACCATCCAGAATTTATTACTTTTGAGTGCTCTTCAAACGCAACGGCAGACACAAGTTTAATTTATGATATTCCTCTAATTATGAGAGCTGTTGAAATCATTTCCCAAGCTGCTTCCTCCTTCCAAGCAGCCACAATATCGGTTCCCTCGGTTCACGGTACACACACGCACGCACGCACACACGCACACACGCACGCACACACACACGCACACAGACACAGACTCAGTCATCCACCATTCACACCCACACCGGAACATAAATATACATACGCACATACACTAAATAACACACAGGGAATCACTGTAAAGTCGCTGATTGTGAGCACAATTAACACAGCAAAGACGGAGCATGAAAGATTCACAGAAATGGGTTTTTTCTCCGTCTCCCGCTGCTTCATAAAAGCAATGTTTAGATTTTTCATAATCTTCAGTTTGCTTTTAATTTAGCAGTCGTCAACACAAACGTCTGCAACGCCCCGCTATGCTGGGAAGCCGAAATGAGACCCCATGCAGGCCACCCACTCACTACACACACACACACACACACACAGTTACAACCACAAGCCACAGGGTCAAGTCATTTAGCAGAGTTCAAAGGCCTTCACAGACCCCTCAGATATATATGAACCTACGACGGCCAGCCAGCGATGAGGGAAAAGATGACTTTCTGCAGCAAGATGTGGTTTCCTCGCATGTGTGTGTGTGTGTGTGTACGTGCGTGTGTAAGTGTGTGTGTCGATAATGTGTTGATTACCCGGTGTCTTCATTGGCGCATATGCCCAGCATCACTCAGCCTCCTCGTCGCAATCCTAAACTTGGCCGTCTGGTGTGCACCAGCGACCTTTGACCGCCGCGCAGCCGAGGCTCGACATGACACCCATTAGCAGCTGGAGCCGGGGGGGGCGGGGGGGGGGGGGGGGGGGGACGCAAGGTCAAGTGAAGGTCCCACTTGGACTAGGTGCTAACCTGCCAACTCGCTCACAGCCACTCACGCAACTGAAAGCCCACTTTTTTTTCCCCCTCCTTCCAATCCATCACGGCCCGGAACAATTAGTTACGCAGAGTTACGGAGAGAGTTGTTTTGCTTGTCATTGCCTCCGTCTGTAAGAGGGTGGAAAGCAGGGAGGGGGAAAAAAAGAAGAAAAAAAAAAGGTTGAAGGACTGTAGGAGGAGGAGAGGGAGAGCAGACTAGACAAGGGGAGACAATAGGTGAAGGACAACAGGAGGTATGGAGGGAGAAGTAACAATGAGATAAAGAAAAATAAGGTTATAAAAGTTGGGGATTTAAGAACAAACAGGGGAACAAAAAAGGGGGAGAATGAAAAAGACTGGGACTTCTGGGGAGGACGGAGCAGACAGCCGTGCTTCACATCAAGCTGGCTCCAATTAGCAGGTGTGCTCTCAGACGCTCGCGCTCCCTCTCTCTGGTCAGGGAAGATGTATTTTTCTGCCTTTTATACGCATGTATTTATGAAGTGGTGGGAGATCTGAGGGCCCTTAGCATAACAGCCTTTTATTGTTTAAATGTGGACTGCTCGGCCCCGTGTGCTTAAGTGATTTAGGAACCTCACAACTCCGGCATAAGAAAAATCATAAACGCTGAGACAAACCATGTGGGTGGACTGTAAAAGGCACCGAGGAACGGGCCGACAAAAAGCAGACACACATTCCACTACTAAAGGGAAACTACACTTAATTAAACACCCAAGACACAACTGGTATAGCGCCCTGTAAAAAAAACTATTAGTTTCCCCCTCTTCAGTGGAATAACATAAAGTTGTCTTCTGAAAGAACAGAGGCTTGTCTCATAAAGAAGTTTTGAAAAAATCTTTTTTTTTTTCTTTTTATAGAACTGCTGTCAAGATTGAACCAGGCGGAGTGTGTGTGAGAGAGAGAGAGAGAGAGAGAGAGAGACGAACGTGGAATCAAGATCAAGAAATGAATAGAAAGAGAAACACTTCACCCTCTGAGGGGGGGGAAAAAAGACCTTTCCCCTCCGCTGCATCTGTCGCTTCTCGTGGTCCACGTGTCCCATGCACGGAGTTAGATTTGACCTTCTTTTACCGATCACAGTGGGTGATTTTTGCAAAGCATAAACACCACAATAAACACGGAGACATATCGAGCTTTTGTGGCCAACCCTCTTGTTACGGGGATCACAATATATTGGAAGCTGCAAACAGCTTTTAAAAACATCCCAAAAACCTCATCTCTCCAGAAAGTTCCTGCCAATGATTGGACTTGCCAATGCGCTGTTGTAAGCTGGATCCAGAATGATGCCACACATGTTACAGTGACGGCATTGAATGTCATTCATTACACATGTGCAGTAGCGCATGAGACGCGGGTGCGCGCTTTTGTTATCCCACTTTTTTTTTCTGAGTGTCAATATCCAACAGAGTTTACTGGGAAATCTGGCAAACTTCCACTCTAACAAAACCGTTGACTGCATTTAAAATAATTACATTTTTCCTGCTTTTGATTTCGAGCCAAAAAGATTGCGACGTCGGGTTCTCTGTTCAACCAGTCACAGAAGTCTGCTCTTTGTTCAGCCAATCATACGACAGTTGGCCACGTATCCTTTGGGCGATCCATCTATCTCCACTTCATCCTCATGTCCTCGACTCTGCCAAAAAACCGAATGGATAGACGGAACAAAAAAAGGAAGACAAATTTCAAATAGAAAAACTCATGCGCATGCTGAGAAAGTGTTTCATTACTTTCAAAAAGATTGTCAAGGTTTCAGTCAAGGCGCACATGATCCTTGTTTCATTTCTCTGCCATTCTCTCTCATTTTTCTCTTCTTTTTCCACAAATAAATTACTAAAAGTGTGAGTGAAACCACATGCTTGTGTGTGTGTGTGTGTGTGTGTGTGTGTGTGTGTGTGTGTGTGTGTGTGTGTGTGTGTGTGTGTGTGTGTGTGTTGTGCGGTTCCTTTGCTTGTCCAAAGTGAACTGACAAGTGCAGGCAGTGGTTCCATTAGCTGGCAATTTGCTCCCAAGTTGTCCGGGGAGGGAGGAGGCGGAATGAAGGAGTGCTTTTTGGCAGGACAACGCACATGGCTCTGCTTAGGACGAGTTAAGTGTGGTGCTCACACACGTAATCCGAGGCCGTGATTCAAACACTTTCGTAAGGCAAACACTCTCGAAAAATGCGAGTATGACCACAGGCTGAATGGAGATCAATGGCTCAAATAATAAAGAAATGTACATCTATTGTAAAGATGCACGTGTTTACCGATAAACCCAATTCAACGCTACGCGTTGGTCGGAATATATACGATGTGTAAGCATATTGTAAAGAAGACCAACTATACAAGTGCACACGCGCGTCCTGTGACTCCCAGAGAACGATGGTGTCCATATGGTTTGAGCCAGAGCGTAAGTAGAGTACAAGGTAAACACGCCTGACTGAGGTTTGTCCATGCATGCTCTCTTAGCATGCGTCTCTACGGACCGGCTCAAAACCTGGCCACTGAATCACACACACAGCATATAAACATACCTCACTCCCTCCGTGTGTGTGTGTGTGTGTGTGTAGCATGTTTAAGAGTGAAAAGAAAAACCGTGGACAGACGGTGGCGTTTATCTGCGCATAAATTAAGAGCAGAAGCACTTAATTAAAAAGGGGGAAAACAAGCACAGATAAAATAAAACTTTGCTAATCGGCTACTTGGCAATGTGACCTCTGAGCACACCGGGCGACATTCTAGGACCCGCTGGGCGCGTGGCACACGGGGGGGGGGGGGGGGGGGATGTGCAGGTCCGGCTATCAGCAGCAGGCAACTGGTAGAGCCCCCCCCCCCTCTTTATGCTCTCTCTCTGTATCATTGTCTCTCTCTCTCTCTCTCTCTCCCCCTGCTTCTCCGCCCAGAGTGTTATTAGACCCGGGGCTCCGCTGTGGCTCCAAACAGCTCAATGACAACACACAGGGCCTGCCAATTAGAAATAATTAGACCGTCATTTCAGTGGCAAGTCTTTTTAAGTGCATATATATAACGATGCAATGATGCTTATTAGCCGGGCCTGAGCCGGCGAGGACCGGGGCCTCAAACGCTTTGGCGCTGGAGAAAATAATTATGCCAGTGATCACAAAGCGGGCTGCACATCTCTGTACTTCACCTCCACGCGTTTCAAAAAATCCACTTCATTAGCTCCCGTAATTAATCCTCCATTAATTGCAGGAAAAGCCCAGTTTACCTCCCTTCGTTTCTAATTATCATCTTATAAATAGTTATGGTTCTAATTAATGTGTTCATTAGGCAGGATATTTCTCTCAAAGCCTCGCTGGGAGCCAAAGGTCCGGCTCGGCTCTCTCTGAAGCCTAACCAGCCAGAAGGTGAGGCCATCCTGCCTGCATTTGCTTTTATTTTACTACATTCAACCTCCTAATTGGCATTTAAAACCCAATTTGGAAGAACTTCAAGAAGCTTAAATAGGAGAGAGAGACAGAGAAAAAGCAGGAAGGAAAGAGAGCGAGATACATTTGGTGCTCATTTTCCTATGCCAGAGCTAAAAGCGTTTCCGTCTCCGTCTTTCTCTTGGTCTGGCCAGACGGATGAGGCTCTTTACTGTCACAAAGTGAACACAATGAGGGCTGATTGCATGGATTAGTCTTTGGCATTATCGAGATTTTATTTGCAAAACATTGCAAGTGGGTCTCTACCGACGAAATAACAGTGGGAGTGTCGTACTTCTACTGGGTTCAGTCATCAAACAAAACTACATTTTGTCTTTCGTACACACACACACACACACACACACATATAAAGTGACTCGTCTGCTCTCTGTGATACTATTAATCATAAAGATTTGCTTTGATTCAAACAGCTTTTAAAAAAAGGGAAATTATCCAGCGCTCTCCATGATTAGAGCTGAAAACTTCAAACAAACTTTTTTTTTTTTTTTGTCAATCCTGAATTCCAAAATATAAATGTGAAGAATTTATACTGTCATAAGAATTTAATTTTCATTTGGAAACACTGAATCATGCATCTTCAAATATGCTTGTTGTCTCAATAAGAATTGTGTTTCATTGCAATATTTAGAGGGGAAAAAAAGATTTATTTATATTTGTCTATTTAACGACACAGTTTCAGGACCTTCTTCCCACCTCAACACTCAAACGTAAACAAGAGAAAATAAAGACGCATATAGCCAGAAAATAAAGCCGTTACCTTTTCATGACACTACTCAGAGTCTCTGCTTCTTGATAGTGATTAAGAGCTACAGTGTGGGCATTGAGCAACCTACCAATTTAACCAGTTACTTCCTCTGGATGAACAGGTGAGACTTCACACACCTGTGACGTCTGCAGAAAAAAAGCTGTTTGGAAGTATCATTCAAAATTGGAAGTATAGCAACGATGTTTTCCCTACATCAACCAAATGTGAGAGTTATGAGAAATACAGAACTACTTTTCTTTACACCCATATTAATGACAATGATGACCTCGTGTCAATGTTCTTTCCTATTGTTGGAATCACTTTCTGATTTTAAAAACACAAATCAGCTGATGCCCGAGAGATTCCTCCATCATACGATGTCTGACAGCAGCTACCTTTCCAGTCGAGGCTGTAACGTACCAGGATTCATGTGTCTGTACAGTTTGTTAAACAGACGGAGGGAGAACTTTTTTTGATGTTAAACTCGTCTTTGTTTGGGACCATCGGCCTAACTCCCTCATTTTGATGGTCGATGCGAGAGGACCGGTGTGATGCCTCTTGTGAGTTGAATTGTGTGTGTGCGTGTTACACGGTGCAGACTCTCCAGCTAGGTTGCTGCCCAGGGGAGTGGGCTAGTGTGTTGTGAGCCTGCAGGGTGGAGGGGTGGGGGGTGGGGGGAGAACGGCTTGGCAGAAGTGAGGGGTGAGGGAGGGGAGGGGGGGTTTTCCTCTGGCGTTAGAGGGGAACACTGCTTGCGGCGAGGTGCGGATGAAAGAGGCTGTCTGTGTCAGTCACTTATTCCTCCCTTTGGTAAATAAAGGTTTCTGACAACAAAGCCGAGCAGCGCTTGACTGGCCTTTACAGCGGATAAAAAAAAAAAAGACAACACAGGGAAAGAGAGTAAGACAGAGAGAGAGAGAGAGAGAGAGAGAGAGATACACAACAACAAACGCCGTTCAGATCTCACAACTGGAAGCATGTTGATTTTTATGGAGTAGAGAAGACGCAGCCAAACTAAACCAGGTCATCTTTCAGTTCAAATCAACACTTTGCAAAGTCCGGTAATAGGGGAAGAAGGAAGAAAGGGGCTGGATGTCATCCTGCAGGAGGGGGACAAGGAAAGATGTTGAGAGTCCGTGGGATAACAGACAGATGGATGAAAAGACAGCCAGGAGGCTGCTCTTAAACTCCAGCATGGTATGTGTAGTGTAGACTAACCTGAGACCACTACAAAATAGTGACAACAGTAAGTGAGGTACTGCCATCATTCCATCAGCACCGTCATTGGGGCCTTATCTCTCACAATGGGCAAGATTTCACTTGTCATGTCCTCAAAAACGCACTCAGGGCTGCTCTCCTCATGAAGGCCAGCTACACCCAAAACCACCTGCTACATCACACGCAGTCTAAGCTGTGTGAAGAAATACACGCTGGACTCAAGTGTGCAGAGCAATTTCCACCCCGTCACCTGACGTGGGGAATTGCTGATCCAGGTGCAATGAAAAGCTGGGAGGCCACACTGCTCACCCCAAAAATAAAGTCCCAGACTTTCCTCACCCCACCTTTGTCTAATGCACTCAACTGCCCAACCCCCCAGACCATTCCCCTTCTCCTCCTCACCTCAACCCTCCCTGTTCCCAAGCTGCCTGGATGACCTTGCACGCGCTCCGTGTCGGTGCTAGCCAGGAAAAGCTATCTAGCAGATGTACGACACCTCATCTCATACAGGGGAAAATTGCTGTGTGAAATAAATACCGGGGCCATCGCTCAACCCCTACACACACACACACACACACACACACACACACACACACACACACACACACACACACACGCCTGGAGTCCTTCTGTGATCTCCAGTGCAGAAAGCAGAGCTATGGAGCTAAAACGCCTAGATTACCTCGTTCTAGCGGCAGCAAGACATGACAGGGTGGCCGAGCGGTTGACTGTCTCATAAGCAGAAGTCCAAGGCAATGATAATAGCTAGCTCTGGGTGCCGGTCTTTAGTCAACCCTGACCTCTGACCTCTCTGTAAAAAAGACATCAGAATGTGCCTAAGGGGATTACTGAAGCGTCTCATTGTTATGATCATCATTACATCCATGCTTCATGTCAGCCTGAATGCAGGAGACCAGATCTGGTGCCTGCTCCCCTCTAGCAGGTAAACCTTTGGGGCTTATTCATAACAACGTGTTGTACTGAAACACCGCAATAACGTCTTGTGTAAAACTACAAGAAATGTATGTTTTCAGACGGTTCAGACGACGCAACAATTAATGATGACTTTTGCTTTTTACACCGCGATAACCTTTACGTCGCAACTTCAGCTCGGACTTGAAATAGCCATACAGAGCCACTCTTTAACTGTTAAGATGCAGGCATCCGACTGTCTGTCAAGGCCCGACTCATGTCCCGCCCTCAGTCCTTTCCACTTGCTTTAACTAAGCACCCGTTCTAACTCATCCCGACCTCTGTGGCTCCAGGGTTTGCTGAAATAACCCTGACTCTGGTCTGCTAACCTAGCTCGATATCAATCTCCTTTTAGGGGGAGAGACATGATTAGAGGTCTCACTCTCCTCACGGTCATGACAGCAGCCCCAGTAATGAAGCCGCTCCGATGGTAGCGGGGGCTAAACCCTGACGCTAGCACTCTGCCCTGCTAACTCAACAAACACCTGAAATATTAATGAGGAAAATGTAAGCATTCCTGTGTGTGTGTGTGTGCCCTGCAGTGTATGCTCTCACCTATGCGAGTGCGTGCACACACGTGTGTGAATACCCTTCTGCGAATGACACGGCTTCTCTTTGATGGGCCGCGCGGCGGATTTGTCGCACCTGCCATTCCTCCATGTCGTCTAAAAGCGAAGCGTTAAGTCAATGGAGGACTGACAGGATGACTGACTGAGCCCACACACATTCAACCCCTGCTGTGGACGCTCCGCCGAGCCCACCTA